>JAMXBD010001383.1:0-384645 GCA_024138025.1 Combretum micranthum
AAACGTGGCAGTCTGCCGTACACAATATTAAAGCCTAAGAATGACCACCTCAATCACGCGTAGGCTTCCATACTATGTACAAGGCATCTAACACATAAAGGAGACACATCGGAATGATACATTTTATGTATATAACTTGAGTAACAATGTAAAGGAAATTCAATCTACTATACTTCCAATACAAACCACTATACTTCATATACGAATCACTATACTTCAAAATACAAATCATTCAACTTCAATTACATTCGTCCACAGACTTCCCATGAACTATTACAAGGCAAATCATAAAACTAGCAATAACTTCAAACATTCTTATTTTTTGCCGAACTCCTGAGGTCATGTTCGGCTCCAACCATCTTGGTCCCCACTTTGCATTCTTGCGATAACCTGTTCATTTAAACAACTATTGAGGTATAAGCTACACTAGCTTAGTGAGAATTCCTTAATTCCGTACCATAACAAGCAATTATAATCAACCATATGCTATGCATGAACAAACACATGAGCAAGCAATTATGTATGGGTATCCGGAACTACACACAGAACGGATTTACGCCCTCCGTATCTTGGGTTAGGAATGGTATTGAGTCTACGCGACCGCATCTAGCTCTAAGCCCTCGGCTAGGCTCATCCAAGGAATGCATCCACATGCGCCTTAGTACCCCTGAATGAGCTCTGGCACCGGGCTCGTTATCCAAACGAGGCATCGACGGACCATACCATCGACCTGCGTAGGAGTAGCATGCTACCAAATGCAATATGTCTGATGCAATGCATGACCAATTTAATTTTTGCTTAGTTCAAATATTCATACATTCTTTAGAGTGACCAACCAATATCATACATATAACAAAATAATATGAAGTGCAGTTATCCAATCAAATCGTGGTTTCGATATGCTTTAGTATTCTTTGGCATACATTCATCACAGTCTCATCATATCCTATCCCATTCATACGATTTTTATCTTGTTCCTATAATTCTAATGCAACTAACTACAAGCACAAACAAGGTAACAAAATAAGGAGAAAACTCACTCGGCCATTGGATCACCGGTATTCTAGTAATAATAATTCGATGGTAGGGAATCGTCGAATTTCGGGATCTCCCAAAAAGGAAGAAATACTCTAATAAGTATTTCAACTCAAACTAATCCAAACGATTTTATATGAACTATCAAATTCGTAATTCTCGTCCTAAACAGGAATTCCAACTTAAAACGGCCATAACCTGGTCATTTTAACTCGAAATCTCGCAAATTATATATCAATTTCTATCTAGTTCAAAAGATCTATCTATTTCTAATATTATTTTCAAGTTTTGACAACATTTAGGTCTCGGAACAGAGGGATCAGATCTGATCAGTAACGGTTTCCAATTTCGATAAATAGTTTTGTAAATGTTTGTAATGTTCCTACTATATAAATTGGCTATACATGCAATATGAATGATTTCCTAACATGAGCAACATGAGATGAGCTTAATGTATGCATGATCTTGATGATTTTTTCTAAAAGGTAATTTTATAACTTTTTATCTTGCAAGACCATAATAACAACTACTTATGAAAAATCTAGTTTTCTAACTTTGATCATTTCCATTTGTTTTGGATTTATTACTTAAGAAAATATAATTATTTTTGTTAAAATTGAGTCTTCCTTATATCTATTACTTATGACTTTCATTTCTACATAAAAATTTCCATTTTGCACTTTAAAACATGTCTTCATGTAGAGTTGATTCCAAAATCTGAATTTTATAGAAATTAGTTTTTGAGTGATTCCTTCAATTAAAAATCATTTGATATTTAGAAAATTAGGGCTCAATCATACATAACCACTAAGGACTTCATTCTTACACAAAAATTTGCATTTTACACTTTGCAAATATGTTTTTAAACAAGCTTTTCACAAAAATCCGAATTTTGGAAATTTTCATTTCTTGCATATTTCTTATGAGAAAACTTGTTTAATGCATCAAAATTTGAAGCTTTACTATATCTATTGTCTAAGGACTTTATTTAACACATAAAACTTGCAATTTGAGCTCAAATACTAAGTGATTATATATGCATCATCTCAAATTACGAATTTGACAATTTGATTACTAACTCAAATTTTTCCATTTTAATTCCATTACTTGTTTTATACATTACTCATGCCTAAACTCATTTTAACTTGTAAAAATCATTGCTTAATGATATACATTACCTATATACTTCATTTTTCACATAAAACATGAGTTTTGGAGTTGATAAATGGGTTTAAAAATTGGTCTTGGTTGGGATCCGAATTTACAAAATTCATTTTTGGTCATATCTTTTGATAAAAGCTATCTAAGCTCATGAAAATCCATTCCTTACATATCCTATCCTAAGAGCCTTTCATTTCTTAAATAAAAACTTCATTTTTAATTGGAAAACATGTTTTTAAAATAGGCCTTGGCCAAAATCCGAAAATAGAATTTTTATTTTGAAATAGCTTTTGAAAATCACCTTTGATTCTTGTAAAAAGAAGTCTTGATGATATACATATATTAAGCTTTCATTTTCTTAAGTAAAAATTACATTTTGACACTTGGAAAGTGTTTTTAAATGGGGGTCTTGCCAAAATACGAATTTCACAATTTTGTTTGAGTTCAAAACTAAGATCTATACTTAATATGAGCATAACTATAAAACAAATGCATGATAGTAAACTATAAACTCATAGATCTAAACTTTATTCATCAAAATCTCTTATTTATAATATATATACCCTAAGCCCTTCATTTTAAATGAAAAATACACATTTTGAAGTTGAAAAACAACTTTTCTAAATATGATTCCATTTTCATCCGAATTTTCAAAAATTATTTTTGTTGAAAACAAAATAGATCTTAAGTTTCCTACAACTTTCCTACAATCATCATACTATTACAAGTTGCTCATGAACATAAAATAAAGTCTAATGCATTTTATGAACTCAAAACTCTAGATCTAGTTTTCTAAACTAGTTATAAGTGCATGAACACATGTGAATGAGAAATATATGCATAAATCATAAGTAATAACAAGAATAATAACTTAAATAGCAAGATCTATGGCATAAAAAAAAATCAAAGCTACAAAAAGTTAGATCTACAATATGTATCAACTTTAAACAAGAAAATAATTATAATACAAGATAATAAAAGTGGAGAAAAGGAGTGTTTCATTTTTGGCATCATCATCCTAAGCTTTTAAGCTTATGGAAGGTCATTTGATGCATGAAATCCTTCATTACACTTTACCTATATCACCTATGGAAGCTTTGAGATGAAGATTTGTTAAAAATCTTCAAGAATGAAGTATAGAAGCTATTTTTAGAAGTGGGGGCAACTTGTTTTCATGGAAGAACAAGAGAAATGAAGAAAAAGAGAGGAAAAGAGAGAGAGAAACTAAAGAATGAAAAAGGAAATGAGTAAATGAAGGAGAGAGAGAAAATGAGTGTTTTAATTGAATAAAAGAAGAAAAAAATAAAACAAAGGCAGCAAGGGAGGGGGCTGCTGTCCATGTGAAAGAGAGGGAGGAGAGAGTGAATTTTGTTGAAATTTGACTTAATTTGAATTGTGTAATAAATGTGTAATGTAGCTTTCTTAAGAAGGAGTAGAATATAATTAATTTAGTCAAAATATGAGTAAATAAAGGACAATGGCAGCCATAAAGAGGGTCAAAATCTGCCATGAAGTGTGGGTTAATGTGTAGAAAGATTGAAGTGAAACGGAAGTGATATGTGTAAAGTACTTGAAAGTATGGGTTGTAAAAGTACTTTCTTAATAAAATAAAACAAAATAAAATAAAATTAGAAAATTTATTCAAATATTTTTAGCATTTTTCATAATTAAAATTAAATAATTGTTTGAATTATTTTAGTATTTTAACAAATATGTTACTGGTATGATCAAAATACGCAAATATGGGCTATAAATGATATTTTTATAACCCGAAAAATTATTAAAAAATTATTTTATGGAAATAAAAATATTTTTAAAATATTTTTCAATTATTAAATTAATTTATTTTATTTTTAGTATCGGGTCTTAAACAGAATCTGATCTCGTAAAAGCCCGAACTAAATAAATTTTAGAAAAACAAAATTTTCTATAATATAAAATATTTATCTAATAATATAAGGCTTTATAATAATAATAAAATTGTGTAACGAAATAAAAATGAATAGTGCAAATGACTAATTAATTACCGGTAGTAATAAAAATACGATAAAAAGGTTATAACTGTAACTTTTTTAACCCGAAAAATTATATAACTGATATATTTGAAAATATTATGAAATTAGAGTCTAACGGTACTATTGTTATATTTCTGGTATCTCGAGTCCTAGGACACGCTTTTCGAAGTCTGTATCCGAACGGATTCGAATAGGTCAAAAATTTACCAATCTGATATTTTTAAACAAACTTATATTACTATGAGCTATTCTACATATTTAAACTACATCTCGGCCTCTAGGGTTAGGGGCGTTAGATTGCCGGACTTAAACTATTGTATTCCACTTAGGGTTTCCGGGTGATTTTCCGGTTTAGGTCTTTGTCAATTTGGAAACTGATATTTTATGTTTATACAACGTATTTACTTTGAGAAATTTGTTTTACATTTCATTTTGTAAGTATTTAATATCTTTTAACGTTTTCGAGATTTTTGAATTGGGTTTCATTTCCGAAGGTTAATCATTATTTACTTTTTAATAATTTTTTTTTGCTTTATATTACCCGATTTTATAAGTCGGAGTTAAATACAAAATTTTTCGTACGTCGTGGTGTTGAATTTGAAGACCACTAAGTTCTTATTTTATTTTTAAAGATTTTCATTTTCTCATGATTAAGAAATTTTTTTATTCGTTCGTGATTTTTGGACTAGTTGAAATTTGGTTTTAATTTAGAGTGATTTTTAGGGTTTATTTTCGAAGTTCATCGTAGAATTATTTACTGAAATTTTCTGGGGCTTACAGTAGCCCGCTACCAAATGCAACATGTTTGATGCGATGCATGAACAATTTGTTTTTACTTAGGTCAAATTATTCATACATTCTTTAGAGTGACCAACTAATACCATACACATAAACAGAAATAATATGAATAGTGTAGTTATCTAATAGAATCATAGATTCAATATGCTTTAGTATTCTTTGGCATACATATATCAAAGTCTCATCATCTATCCCTGTCATGCCCCCAAGAGGTACCTTAAACGTAACAGTCCGCCGCACTTAATATTAAAGCTTAAGTATGACAACCTTAGCCACTTTCAAAAGCTTTGATATTAAGTGTAAGGAGTGCTTTCACAATTTTAGAGGACCATATATGGAATTATGAAGCTTAAGAAGATATAATAACATATTAAGAAAAGAGGATTCATAATATTCATTTATTCATAACAATGTTCTTACAAAACTTAGGGACATTTCCCTTATTCACAATTCTATTACAGGAATATTTCTACATCCTATCTACTAAACTTTTTCTTAAGAAATTCCTTAAAAAGAGAAATACCTGACTGCAGGGTCCTTGTAGCCTCAACCACAAATAAGGGAATTACAAAGATATCTATAGGGGTATAAGCTAATAGGCTTAATGAGAACTATTTCCATAAATAACTTCTTGTAACAAAATTTTAAACAAGTTGTTTAATCAAACAAATGGAATGCAACATACACGTGGGCAAACAAAGCATATAGTTTTCCAGGAACTATATGTTGAATGGATTTGCGCCCTTCATTTGAGGTTTGATGATACGTAACCTCAAAACAAGTAGTTTTAGTTAAAAAGATTTACGCTTTCGACCAATATCGCCAAGCATATGAAGTCTACTTGAATTGAGCCTTGCTTTCGGATCTTCTGCCAAGCATTTCCTTAATATTGCCAAGCAATCGCTTTCGATCACTCCACCAAATGTTGCTTTCGACTTGAGCTACAATCCTTCTCACCCAAGGATAATAAGCCAATGCAATGTGACTCACTTCATGGTATGCATGAACCCATTTATTTATGATATCATAACATTATTATTATCAGATTTAAGGTGATCAAGGAATTTCATACAAATCAAATGTATATTTAAAATAAACATTAACCAATTCCGCCTCCATATTCTTAGGATTCTTTCAAAGAATTATCTTTACAAACATATCATTTGTCTTTTCTTAATTCTAATGCAACTAATTTACAAGCACAAACAAGTAAAGCATTTTAAGGAAATAAACTCACGATGCCATGATGACAATTTCTCTAGCGGATGAGTCGTCCACACACTCTACTTAATCGAAATAGTCTTCGGGATATAGGTATTCTTCCTCGGAATCACCTAGCCAAAGAAAATACTCAAGATGAGTATTTCTCAAAGATTTTCTTGAATTTTGACAAAACAATGTCATGAGAACGTTAAAGTTCGTATAAAGGAGAATTTTAATTTAAAATGGCCATAACTTAGTCATTTTAACTCGGAATTGCACATATAATATATCGATTTCTACCTACTCGAAAAGATCTACCCATTGCTAGGACTATTTTTAAAAGCAAGATCATATAGGCTCCAAAACAGTGGCAACAAAATTCACCATGAATTTTCTAACTCAAAAATAATTTTGGTTCAAATATTAAATCATTCAAAATTTGTTTGATAAATACTTAGTTATCTATATAGTTGAAAAATTCTCTTTTTATAGCTACTTAGATCATATTTATTCATACTCAAGTGTTTGTTGTCCATTTATGTTTCTTAAGTAAAACAATGTCAAATTAGGAGTTTAGAAAACTATAGTTTACAAGAAATTCATTTTGGAAATTATTTTGAAATGAATATTTTGATTCTTTTTGTTTTCAAAGAATTGCTTTATAATTTACTTGTTATGACTTTTCGAAAAGAAATTTTCTTCTTCTTCTAAGTGCTACTTTTCCCATTTATGTTCTATAAAATCTTTCCTTGACTATTTATTTGAAAATATCTAAATTAGAAAATTCTTACTTCTGCTCCTAAGGTTTTCGTTATGTTAGGTTCTTATAAAAGTCATTTCTATATTAAAAATCATTTTTTTTTCTTTTGAATAACAAAGTGACATAGAAAGGCTTTTCAAAACAAAAATAGTTTCAAAAATTGTAGTGAGTTCTTTTTAAAACTTAGAAAGGAATACTTTTACTTTTGTTAAACCATAGATTTTATATTTCATATAACTTATTCCTAAGTGATAAAATCTCCTTTTTATCAATTATTTTTAGAACTTGAAAAATTTGGACAACAATCTTAATGAACATGGTTTATGAGAGATAATAGCAAGCAAAATAACATAAATAATAAATAAAGTCAAGTATTGGGAGTCTTAGCTTCTTCAAGGCTCCCGGGACTAAGAAATATACTAGTCCCAAAAGAAAAATAAAATGAAAGAAAGAAAAAATTGTTTTGACTTGATGAAGACAAGTCTAAGACTAGAGGCTAGTCTTAAAATAGCAAGAATAAATAAATTGCAATTGAATAAAAAATAAATTATATTGCATGAAAATAAATAAATTACAAGTGAGCTTATGTGCCCTAAAGAATAGTATATATATTACAAATAATACTTAGATATAATAATAATAACAAGAACAAAATAAAAAATATAAACATAAATGGATTTTTCATGAAAAACAATACATGAACATAGTGTAGTTTTCATAACACTTAGTCTTTGGAAACTCACACCATGGTCATGTAAAGTTACATGACATGAAGAGAAAAATAATAATAAGAAAGTTTACCTAAAGAAGGTTTTGGTAGTGTTATGGGTTTTGTTGTAGATAGAAAGTGGTTTTGGAATTATTTTGAGAGAGTTTTGGAAGGTTATTTGGAGAGAGTTTTGAGAAGAGAATTTGAGAGAGTTTTGTAGGAAATTTGTGAGTAGTAATTGTGTGAAAGAAGTGAAAGAGGAGGGGGGTATTTATAGGAAAATGTGGAGTGTGATTTTTGAGTGATTAAAATAAAGGAAAATTGAAACAAAATTGAGAAGAGGGGGGAGCATGGGCGCCTGCCATGAGTGTAGGAGAGAGGAGAGATTGATTTTTTTTTTTTTTTTGTATTTTTGTAGATTAAATGAAGTAATAAGTAAGGTAGATGTGAAATAAAGTTATGGGAAAGGTAAAAAGTAAAGATTATAGGTTACTGTGTGTGCAAGAGTCGGTGTAAGAAAAAGTAGAGATAAAAGAATAGAGTAGAATAGTAATGAATAGTATAATGTAAAGTAGATATGACAATTTAAGTACCAGTAGTAAGAAAAGATGTGTATAATTGCGATATCTGTTATTTTTATTTGCTGAAAAATTATAAAACTGATATTTTGAAATCCTTATATCTTTACGAGTCTAACGTTATATTCAGAATATTTTTACTATTCCGAACCCCGAGACACATTTTTCAAGAACTGTGTCCGATCGGGTTTAAGACTATTTGTGGTTTTACTAATCTGATCTTTTTAAGCTTTCTTAGATAATTATGCACTATTCCATACACTAAACTCTTACTTACTTTCTCCGAGTTGCTTATTTGGGATTGCCTGACTTAAGCTATTATGTCTAACTAGGGTTTTGTTGACTTTAGAGTTTCGGTTAACTTCCAGATTAGGGTTTTCAGCTAAACCGATTCCAAAAATTTGGGGATTTACAATCCCATCCCATTCATATTGGTTTTTATCTTATTCTTATACTTATAATGCAACTAGCTACAAGCATAAACAAGGTAACAAAATAAGAGGAAAACTCACTCGGCCATTGGATCACTGGTCTCTTAGTAAAAGTAATCCGGTGGTAGGAAATCGTCGATTTCGAAGTCATCTAAAAAGGAAGAAATACCCTAATAAGTATTTCATCACTTAACTAATCTAAACTATTCAACAAAACTAGAAAATTCGTAATTCTCATCCTACGCAGGAATTCCAACTTAAAACGGCCATAACTTAGTTGTTTTAACTCGGAATTTAGCAAATTATATACCAATTTCTATCTACTTCGAAAGATCTATCTAATTCTAATATCATTTTCAAGTTTTGAAAACTTTTAATCTTCGAAAAGATGTGATCAGTTCAGATCGGTAGTGAAATCCAATTTGGAAAAATTGATTTTGTGAAAGTTCATGAAGTTTCTACTATCCAAAGCAAGTATTCATGCAATATGAACAAGTTACTATCATAAATGATATGTCATGAGATATATATATACACGTGCTTGATGATATTGAATAAAAGAAATTTTTAAAAAACTTTTTCTTTGTAGAACATTATGAAAAATTGATAAACTCAAATTTTATGCACTTTTCATCTCATAATTCGGGATTAATTAGTATTAATTTGTTTCTAATTTACGAGAATTGATACTTTGAGTTATTGAATTTTTTATATCGGGAATAGAAGATGTTGATGCTCATTGGCATGGAATCAAGTTCAAAAGCGTGCAAACAAGTTTAGAAGTCAGCAGCACCGGCATTGAACACTGCCAGCCTTGCTCAGTTCACAACAAACGCCGGCATTTCTCAAAAGAACGATGCTGGCTTTCATGTCGGCATTCAATGTTCCAGTAAGCAGATTCTTAACACGGGCTGAAACACTGCTAACGTAGACTTCCAAATTGCCAGCGTTTATGCAACGCTTGTATTCTACACCGCCAGTACTTGTTGTGGAGAAGGTGGCTTACGTAAATTCGATAAGTATGCTGGCAAAGTCAAATTCAACACCATCGACGTTTGTGCCAGCCTTCACCATCCCATAATATAAATTCCTAACGCCGAATTCTTACGCCACCAGCATTCAAGAATAAACCGCCAGCATTGAAAGCAGCGGTTGAAGTCTGAGTGTCAGTTTTTCCTTTTTAAGAAAGAGAGTTCAGAGGAGAGAAAGGGGAAGTAGTTCCAGACGTGAGAATAGAGATAAAGTAGAGAGAAATTCGTAGTCTTGTATTTGTTAACTTAAGCTTAGTCTTGATCTTGTTCGTTGATTGTAATGCTCCCTTTGATTCAAATCTGCAAGGATCTTGATCGCAAATTGTAAGTTCTATTTTGAATGTCGAATTCCATTTTATGTTTATTTATCAGATTCAATTGGTTCCATGTTAATTATGTTTGTAGTCGTTCTTGCCATGATGATGTTGTTACAAATATTAATGAGCAGCTAAATTTCAACCATGGGAATGTGGTTGAATTTATGATTTGCTGATAGGATTGTTTCGTAGATTATATGGGTGTTAGAAACTTAATTAATTCGTTTTGTTTTTCTTGAAATTGATCTTGAATCTGGAAGGATCTTGGTTGAGGAGGATTTTGAATTATCGGAAAGATCGAGTCCGTTGGAGTAACAAAGCAAGGTCAAATTATAATATGCGGAAGTTGAATTAGTTGATCTTGATTAGGAACTATCGGGTATTTATTATACTGTTTTTAAATTGAAATCTTTGTAAGAAATTATAAGAAACTCAATTGGAAACATTAAGCAATTGATGAACCGGGAGATTATCAATTGTAATTTTGCATCCTCTTATAATTGGAGTAGTGGAAGCTATTGAATTATTTGAGGTAAAATGATTTTTAAAAACTTTTACTAAGGGTTTTACAAAAATCAAAGATAGTTCCATATGAATGATTAAGAGTCTAATTTCAATATACTATACTAAACATGATCAGCAAGTCTAAAGTTCAATCCAATTTCCCACATTAGTATAACATAAGTTTTTGAACTGAGTAGATATTTCTATTAGGTTAATTTTAATTAGAATAGATATAAAGTAGTTGTAGCTAAACTATCATCTTGTATATCAATTCCTAAATATTAATCAGAACTGATAAATGTTTAGTAATTAAACTTTCCTCGAGGGACCGATACTCACTCATTAATATACTACTTGATTCGATCCAGTGCACTTGCTAGAGTATTTGCTTTTGAAATTTAAACCTATTTCAAGCGGATCAAAAATCAACTTAGAAAGGCTAGTCTTGTATTCTTGACAATCCCCACTTGTCTTTAAAAAAATTCCTTGATAAAATTTATTTATTCTTGTTAAAATTAAGCCTTCATTATGTATATTCCCTAAAGCCTTGGTTTTTCAATAAAAATTTCCATTTTACACTTTGTAAACATGTTTTTAAATATGGTTCATCCCAAAATCCGAATTTTATAAAATTTGTTTTTGTGGTGATTCCTTTAAGTAAACTCATTTGATACTTAGAAAATTAAGGCTCAACCATACCTAATCACTAAGGACTTCATTTCTTTAATAAAACTTTCGTTTTGAGTTTGAAAAATAGGGGTTTTCATACCATTACTCCATTATTACGAATTTCTTAAAATGACAAACAACTCAAATTTTCCTACTTTATTTCTACTCCTTGTTCTACATATTTTTCTTAGAAAATCCCATCTCAACTTATAAAAATCATTACTTGATGATATCCATGACCTATACTCTTCATTTTTCATATAAAACACAAGTTTTGGAGTTGATAAAAGGGTTTCTAGGGCATGGTCTTCAAACCATCCGAATTTCACAAAGTGAGAATAAAACTCAAATTTTATACTTTGTAATAACTTCCTATTTTGAGAATCTCTATTAATAGATCTACTGTAAACCCCCAAATTTTTGGAATCGGTTTAGCTAAAACCCTAAACCAGAAGTCAACCGGAGCTCTAAAGGTCAACAAAACCCTAGTTAGATGTAATAGCTTAAAGTCCGGCAATCCCGAATAAGCAACTCAGTAAGAGTAAGTAGGAGTTTAGAATATAGAATAGTACGTAATTATCTAAGAAAACTTAAAAAGATCAGATTAATAAAACCACAACTCGTTTTGAACCCGATCAGACACGGCTCTTGAAAAATGTGTCTCGGAGCCCGGAATAGTAAAAATATTCTGAATATACCGTTAGACTCATAAAAAATAAGGTTTTCAAAAATATCAGTTTTATAATTTTTTGGTAGAAAAAAATGGCAGAGATCGCAATTATACGCGTATTTTCTTACTACTGGTACTTTATTAGTCATATCTACTTTACGTTACACTATTCATTACTATTCTACACTATTCTTTTATCTCTACTTTTTCTTACACCTACTCTTACACACACCATAACCTATAACCTTTACTTTTTACCTTTCCCATAACTTTATTTCACATCTACCTTACATATTACTTCATGTAATCCACAAAATACAAAACAAAACACACTCTCTCCTCCTCTACTCACTATGGCCGATGTATGCCTCTCCCCCTCTCTCTTCAATTTGTTTCAATTTTTTTTTATTTAAATCACTCAAAAATCACTCCACATTTTCCTATAAATACCCCTTCCTCTTTCACTTCTTTCACACATTTACTACCCACAAATTCTCTATAAAAACTCTCTCAAATTCTCCTCTCAAAACTCTCTCCAAATATCCTCCCAAAACTCTCTCAAAAAATTCCAAAACAACTTCTACCTACAACAAAACCAAAACCACATAACACTACCAAAGTCTTCTTTAGGTAACCATTTCCTATTATTTTCCTTCTCATGTCATGTAACTTTACATGACCATAGTGTGAGTTTCCAAAAACTAAATATTATGGAAGCTACATTATGTTCATGTATTATTCTTGTTCATGAAAATCTATTTATGTTTATGTTATTATTTTTATTCATATTATTGTTACTATATCTAAGTATCATTATCTATATATATATATTAATATATATGCATATTCTTTAGAGCATATAAGCTCACTTGCAATTTATTTATTTTATGCAATGCAATTTATTTATTCCTTCCTTGTTATTTTAAGACTAGTCTCTAGTCTTAGACTTGTTCTCATCAAGTCAAAATAATTTTTTTTTCTTTCTTTCATTTTTTTATTATGGTACTAGTCTTCTTCTTAGTCCAGGGAGCCTTGAAAAAGCTAAGACTCCTAATACTTGACTTTATTATTTATGATATTTTGTTTGCTATTATTTCTCATAATTCATGTTCATTTAAATTGTTGTCCAAAATTTCAAGTTCTAGAAAATAATTGACAAAAGGAGATTTTGACACTTAGAAATAAGTTTATGTATAAGATCTATGGTTTAAACAAAAGTAAAGTTATCTCTTTTCAAGTTACAAAAAGAACCTACTAAGATTTTAGAAACTACTTTTACTATAAAAAGCTTCTTAAATCACTTATCATCCCACTTTGTTTTTATAAAGAAAATAAATTTTTATGCAAGAATGATTTCTATGAAAAACATAACATGAGGAAAGGATGAGGAATTTTCAAATAAAGATCTTTGCAAACAAATAGACAAAGAAAATTATATAGGAAAAATAAGTAGGAAAAATGGCACTATTATGGAGAACTTAGAAAGAAGAAAACTTATTTTTAAAAAGTTATTTAAAAATAATAATAAAGCAAACATAAAACACTCTTAGAAAACAAAAGAAACAAAATATTCATTTCAAAAAATTTACAAAATGAATTCTTGTAAACTATATCTTTCTAAAACTCCAAACCGACATTATTTTACTCAAGAAACATAAATGGACAACAAAGCACTTGACATGAATAAAATATGAGCTAAGTAACCATAAAAAGAGAATTTTTCAACTATATAGATAACTAAATATTTATCAAACAAATTTTGATTGATTGAACCAAAGTTGTTTTTAAGTTGGAAAATTCGTGGTGAATTTTATTGCTACTGTTTCAGAGCCTATATGACCTTGTTTTTTAAAAATAGTTTTAAATATGGGTAGATCATTGCGAGTAGGTAGAAATCGGTATATTATATGCGTGTTTCCGAGTTAAAATGACCAAGTTATGGCCATTTTAAATTGGAACTTTCTTTTATATGAACTTTAACGTTCTTTTGACATTGTTTTGTCAAAATTCAAGAAAATCATCAAGAAATACTCATCTTGGGTATTTTCTTTGGCTAGGTGACTCCGAGGAAGGATACCTATATCCCGAAGATTATTTCGATTAAGTGGAGTGTGTGAGCGACTCATCTGTATAAGAAGAATAGTCGACATAGCATCGTGAGTTTATTTCCTTTAAATGTTATACTTGTAGTGCTTGTAATTTAGTTGCATTAGAGCTAGGAAAAGACAAATGGATATTATGTAAAATAATTCTTTGAAAGAATCCTAAGAATATCGAGGCCGGAATTGATTTAAATGTTTGTTTTAGTATAACACTTGCTTTGTATGAAATTCTTTGATCGCCTTAAATTTGATAATAATAATATTATGATATCATAAATAAATAAATGGATTCAAGCATACCACGAAGTGAGTCACATTGCATTTGGGTTATTATCCTTGGGTGAGAAGGATTGTAGGCTCATGTCGAAAGCAACACTTGGCGGAGTGTCTAAAAGCAATTGCTTGGCGGCATTATGGAAAAGGAAATGCTTGGCGGAAGATCCGAAAGCAAGGCTCAATTCAAGTAGACTTCATATGCTTGGCGATATTGGTTGAAAGCATAAAACTTTTTTTACTAAAACTTTTTTTACTAAAACTACTTGTTTG
The DNA here is from genome assembly GCA_024138025.1 of Combretum micranthum. Taxonomy (NCBI): domain Eukaryota; kingdom Viridiplantae; phylum Streptophyta; class Magnoliopsida; order Myrtales; family Combretaceae; genus Combretum; species Combretum micranthum. The sequence goes on from JAMXBD010001383.1 coordinate 14,530, forward strand.
AGGTTATGTATCACCAAACCCCGAATGGAGAGCTCAAATCCATTCAACATATAGTTCCCGGAAAACTATATGCCTTGTTTACCCAGATGTATGTTGCATTTTATTTGTTTGATTAAATAACTTGTTTGAAATTTTGTTACAAAAAGTTATTTATGGAAATAATTCCCACTAAGCCTGTTAGCTATACCCCCATAGATATCTTTTGCAATTCCCCTATTTGTGGTTGAGGCCACGAGGACCCTGCAGTCGGGTAATTTCTTTTTGGATAAGGAAACCCTAGATGAAGTTTAGTGTTGGATAAGATGTACAATATTCTTGTGATGTATTTGTGATTAAGGGAAATGTCCCTAAGTTTGTAAAATCATTGATATAAGTAAATGAATATTATAAATCCTCTTTTCTTAATATGTTATTATATCTTCTTAAAGCTTCATAATTCCATGTTTGGTCCTCTAAATTTGTGAGAGCATGCCTTACACTTAATATCAAAGCTATTGGGAGTGGCTAAAGTTGTCACACTTAAGCTTTAATATTAAGTGTGGCGGAATGTTACATTTAGGGCACCCATTGGGGCATGACATCTACCATTTACTTATCAAAAACATCTTCTATTGATATCTATTCCATAAGCCTTCCATTTTTTAAACAAATCCTTCATTTTGGTATTGAAAAATGGGTTTTCAAAATTGGTCTTGGTTGAGATCCGAATTTACAAAATTTGTTTTTGGACATATCTTTTGATAAAATCCATCTAAACTTATGAAAATCCATCCCTTACATATCCTATCTTAAGAGCATTCTATATCTTGAATAAAAACTTTATTTTTAAGTTGGAAAACATGTTTTTAAGTTAGGCCTTTGTCTAGATCCGAAAATAGAATTTTGTTTTGAAAAATAATCTTTGAAAATCACCTTTGAACCATATAAAATGAAGTCTTGATGATATATATACATTAAGCCTTCATTATCTCAAGTAAAAATTTCATTTTGATATTTGCAAAGTGGTTTTTAAAATGGGTGTTGCCTAGATACGAATTTCACCATTTTTGTTTAAGTTCAAAACTAAGATCTACACTTTCTATGATCATAAATATAAAAGAAATCCACGGTAGTAAACTATAAACTCATAGATCTAAACACAAACATAAGCAAAGTTACAAAAAAAAAAGTTAGATCTACAAAATATAACTACTTTTAGCAAGAAAATAATAATAATACAATGATCATAAATATAAAAGAAATCTACGGTAGTAAACTATAAACTCATAGATCTAAACACAAACATAAGCAAAGTTACAAATAAAAAGTTAGATCTACAAAATATAACTACTTTTAGCAAGAAAATAATAATAATACAAGAGAATAATCATGGATAAGAGGAGTGTCTCATTTTGGCATCATCATTCTTAGCTTTTAAGCTTATAGAATGTCATTTGATGCATGAAACTCTCACTATACTTTACCTACATCAACTATGGAAGCTTTGGACAAGAGTTTTATCAAAGGATCTTGAAGAAATATGTGTGGGAGCTCAAATATGGAATAGGGTAGCAAGTGTTCTTGCAATAACAAGAACAAAAGAAGAGAAAATAAAGGAAATATAGAGTGGAAAGTGTAAGGAATGGTAAAGGTTTGAAGGTGTAAATGAGAGAGAAAGATAGAAGGAGTTTTAAGACACTTAAATGAAGTAAAAAAAAAGAAATAGGCAGCAATAACTCTCATATAGCTAGCATGAAATAGAGAAGAGAGAGGGAAGGAATTTAGTCGGTTTTTAACTTGAAATTGTAATGTGTAATTAATGGCATGTGTGGCTTCTTAAAGAAGGATTGAAATATCTTTATTTTAATCAATTTTTTAGGGTTTCAAAGGACAAAAGGCAGCCAAAAGAATTCAAAATTTCTACCATGAAGTGTAGAAAGATTAAAGTAAAAAAGAAGTGATGTGTGAAAGGTGTACTTAAAGGTATGGGTTTGTAAGAGTACTTTCTTAATAAATAAAATAAAAATAAGAAAAAAATAGGAAATGAATTCCAAATTTTTGTAGCAGATTTTTCATAATTAAAATAAGATAATTAATTTATTTATTTCAGTGAATTATCAAATAAGTTACCGGTATGATCAAAATACGTGAATATGAGCTATAATTGATATTTTTATAACCGAAAAATTCTAAAAAAAATATTTTATGAAAATAAAAATATTCTTCAAATATTTTTCAATTATTAAATTAACTTATTTTATTTTTAGCATCGGGTCTTAAACAGAAATTGATCCTATAAAAACCCGAAACGAACAAAATTTTTGAAAAACAAAATTTCCTATGATATATAAAATATTTATGTAAAAATATAAGGGTTTACAAGAATAGTAAAATTGTGTAATGAATAATAGTGAATAGTGCAAAACACTAGTTAATTACCAGCAATAATGAAATACGAATATGATCGCAAAATCAGAAATTTCTAGTTATCGAAAAATTATAAAACTGATATTTTTGAAAGTCATTATGAAAATATGAATCTAACAGTATCGATGGTATATTTTTTATATCTCGAGCCTGAGACACGCTTTTCAGAGTCTGTGTCCGAACAGGTTCGAAATAGGTCAAAATTTTACCAATCTGGTATTTTTTAGCGATCTTATATTACTACAAGCTACTCTACACACTTAAACTACATCTCGGCCTCTAGGGTTAAGAGCGCGAGATTGCTGGACTTAAACTACTGTATTCTACTTAGGGTTCCCGGGTGATTTTCCGGTTTAGATCTTTACCAATTTGGAAACTGAGGGTTTCTATTTATACATCACATTTAGTTTGAGAAATTTATTTTAATTTTTATTTTTGTAAGTTTTTAATATCTCTAACGTTTTCGGAAATCTTGAATTGGGTTTTATTTCTGAAGGTTTATCGTTATTTACTTTTTAATAATTTGTTTTTGGGTTCTATATTACCCGATTTTACAAGTCAGATTTAAGTATAGAATTTGTCATACGTAGTGGTTTTGAATTTAAAGACTGTTGAGTTCTTATTTTATCTTTAAGGATTTTCATTTTCTCATGATTAAGAATTTCTAGATTCGTTCGTGATTTAGGACTAGTCAAGGTTCGGTTTTAATTTGGAGTCACTTTTAGAGTTTATTTTCGAATTTTTATTGAAATTTTTCGGGGCTTACACAATCAGTTTCTCTTAAAACAATAAAATTGTAGCTCGTACTATGCATTTTGAACACATTATAGAGAGAATGTTCATGGGTTTCAAACTTGCGTTGAATACATTACTACAGAACATATGATTGCAAACCTACTGACTAAACGTTTAGGTGTTGGAGTGTTTTGTAATCGTGTAAGTTATATGAGATATTTAAGTCTTTTGATTTTTTTGGGTTAATAGGAGTTATATGGCATTTTATAATATTGCAACTTTTAAATGATTATTGATGAATTAAGCTTTTGGTATCAAGACTATGACTATTGCCACTTTTGTTGCATATAATTTTGTTATACATTCTTTTGTTGTGTTATTGATGTTTATATAACAAACATTGTAGCTCCATCACATTTTGTTAAGTTGGGTTCCTTGATTATTTGCGACAAAAAATCAACAAGCATCTAAGGTAGCTGCTAAGACCATTTAATTTAGATTTGCTATTGATGACATTTTGTTTGGAATTTCTTTTATTGCCACATTCCACATTACTTAAGTCACCAGGTGACTAGAACTTATGTATAGCATCAATATCCCCATCGGATACAATAGGCGACATTGTTAGGAACCTTTACTCTCATTCTAGTCTAAAGAATTGTTGATTAAAAGTGTTTGCTCTTTATTATGACATACTTTATTATTAATAGTTTACATATGTTGCCCAGTAGGAGATTTTTAGCTTTTTTTCTATTTTAGACTAGCATAAGTAACCATTAATATATGGATTAATATTGTGTAAATTTTCTTTTATTATTAGGCAATTTTAAGATATAGCCTATATATGTGATTAAATCTGTTTTATTAGGTTATTAACCACTTAACTAGTGGACTAAAATTGTTGTTTGTGGCCCTTATTACTAGGTAAACCAATGATGAGTAGGTTTACCCATATTCTAATAACATAAGGAAATGTCCCTGCCCTCTGCTTATATAAGTGTGTTGTGTTTACCCCATTAATAACACAATGTAAAATACATTGTAGGTAAAGAGAACAGTAAAATTTTCCTATACATACTCCTAACTCAATTTAGTGTTAATTCTTTCTATAGATGTATGGATTTGATTGGAGTATTCACATGTGTACTGTATGAGTATCCTGCTACAAGTGGGGAGTGGCGTACAATGACACATCAAGAATGATTAAGAGAGAGATGGAATATGAAGGAAGAGTACGAAATCTTGATTGTCTCAAATGCACTTATGACAAGTGGAGGAGTTATCAAGCATCAAATCCTGCAAGTGGTGATGAACAAGTGTTTGAGATTTTAAGACAGAAACTCGAGTGTTTTTATCAAATTTTTTCTTTTTCTTTTTCAAATAAGGATGGACTTGGGGTATTTATAAAGCTAGGCAATTAACACCATCTATTGGATCATGCTGACAATCGACAGCCCAGATGAGTCCATTTTTAGTGCATGAGCCATAATGAGAAAAGCTGATGATAGAGAGGTGCTCCAGTGGGCTCTACTTCAAGTCCGCCATATCAAATCTTCCTTAATTATCACAATAAAAACTGGATTATTTAATCCTTATCACTTAATCTAAAGAGTGAAGCCTAAATTAATAATATTAATATCTATATAATTTAAAGCCTATTTACATTTTGCCCCTTGATCAAAATTTTTTAGAAAGAGCTTAGACAAATTAGGCACTTGTTGCATTTATGCATAACTTAATCAACACTTACCACATACAAATCATGGAATGGAAGTACTGCTACCAAATTGGAGACTTCATTCGTTATAGATGAATTGTTATGTAAAAGTCTATCACCAACACTGCAACTCACTCCATAACATACAATTACATTATAGTGCGCAAACTTGCAACACCACTCCAATTATGCTCGTCGCCTTGAGTTTATATGTATGATATGCTCCTTTGAGTGACCTTACTCCCATGAAATCATTTAATACCCAATTTGGGAATATACAAATCTTCACATGCTCATCAAGCCCTATAGTAATGATATAATACCTAAGAACAGGCAATGAAGTTGCAATACAACTTTTCTTATTAGCAAATAGATGTCATGGACCTGGTACTCCATAGAAAATTATCATTTTCTTCACCTCATAAAATTTAGCAAATGGCATAGCAGTTTGGTTTAAGCCAAAGCAGACATAAATCATTATTTTTTGACGTATTATGGGTTCCATAACGCCACATGTGCAAAAAGTTATAGCTTTTTAAAGTTAATCCATGTGCAGCTCAATATATCAAGCATGTTTGGACCTATATTAATGAAATCCCACTTTTTTCTATCCAAATCTTTCTAGCACCATAAAAATACATCTTACCACATTCTTACACCATGTCATTATCCATATCTTTCTTTCTTTACATCTATCTCATATCTTTAGTTTTATTCTCAACATAGCAGCTCATATCATGGCCACCTCTTCTTCGAAACCATATTTTTCATTATACCTCTTTTGATTTGGCAATCTTTTCATCAAATCTTGATACAAGATCCACTCGTGCATTTCATCAAATCTATGCGATTTCATCAAGCATTAATTTATAAATCTTCACAATCTTTTATTTCACCTTCATATCTTCTTTTTTTTTAAATACAAATATATGTGAATCTTCCTTTCTCTGCTTTATTCTTCTTCTTCTTCTTTTTTTAATGAAGTCTCAATCCATTAGGTTTCAACCCATGCTTTTGATGCCTTTAAACACTATTAAATATAACCATCAACCACTCACCAACAATAGTCTATAGAAACAAGAAAGAGGATATATTATCGTAGGGACATATTTATTGGTGAACACATCACCCCTTATCACTACCGATGCTCACAGTATGGTTACGCAATAGTTGTGGCACTTGAAAAACTTTGATCATAGTGAAAGATTCTTTTTTTAGCAAAACGAACCGTAACACACAACTTCAACAACAATAGTTCATCCCCTCAAAGATAATTCTTCATGGGAACTCTTTCTTCTATAGTTGATATTTCTTCTCTTATTATTATTTTTTTCCTTTTTTTTCCTTAACAACTCATTCCTGTTGCAATTAGTAGGGGTGTTATAAATGTCACAATAAAAGTCAACTATCAATCAGAAGTAATAATTGCAACCAGTCATATAAATCAGTGGTAAAGAGTGATCAACAATAGCTCACTTTCTCTTTCTACCATGTAAGATTTGTTAAACTGATAAATTCTACGTGTGAATTTAATGAGAATAAAAATAATGTAAATCATAGACTAAACACACATTGCTTGATTAAGACTAGTATATCCTATTATATTGATTAAAAGAAGACCAACCAAAACTATGATCAATCAAAGGAACCTATGCATGTGTGCTTTAAGTTTTGTGCTTGTAGGTCTTACACCGATGAGCCGGTGTAATTTTAGGTAGTCACATCTTGTATCGCAGCTTCACTCCTCGAGCACGACCTCCTTATCTAAGCGCATAGATGATGGACTGGTGAGCCGATAAAGAGTTACACAAGGTGGAGCAAAAAAAGTCGTTGTCACATTTAATGCTTAACATTCTTTAGAAATAATCTTCAATGGGTGTTTGACTTTTGAAGACCTATAAATATGCGTTTCTTAGTAGATTTAAACAAGTTTGCAAGAGGCTTCATTTGAAAACAAGCAAGCCCATTGATCAGTTAGAGGCGATTTGTGAGATCGTGAAGATTAGGAAGCAAATTGAACTCCACGTTATATCCGGGCTTGAATCTTCTTTCCCTAACTCTTTTATATTCCTTTTTGTTCAATGTTATTTTTATAATTGTGGTCATCAAAGATTAATTTGATCTATTGCATTAAAAATTTATTAATTGGTTGTTTTAAGTCAAATACTCAATTCACACCCCCTTCCCCTACCCTTTCCCCCTACTTGAGTATTCTCTAGCACATTTTCATTTGGTATCAGAGCGGGTCTTAATTTATTGTGCCTAACCGCATTTAGAGTAAAGATCATGGCATCAAATGCAATAGGATTTCTAGAAGGAAAGCTATCAACAGACCACCACTTCTGAGTGGGGGAAACTACCTCTATTAGAAATGTGGAATAAACATCTTCCTAAAAGCACAAAATAGGCTAATATGGAAGGAAAAGAGGAAAGAAATTATAGTGAAGAGGACTAGAAAAGATTAGATCTAGATGAAATAGTTATGAACATACTGCAATATGGTTTAAATGAAAATGATTTTAATAGAATCTACACATGTAAAACTGCTAAAGATATATATGATGAATTAGAAAAGACTTATGAAGGAACATCAAGAGCTAGGGACATAAAAATAAGTCTTCTATATGAACATTTTGAAAACTTCAAAATGCAACCTAATGAAACTATAGATGAATACATGATAGATTTATCAACAGCATAGATCCTTTAAGTATACTTAGAAAGAATTTCACTAATATGGAAATTAACTCTAAACTTCTTAGGTCCTTACCTAACGATTGAGAAGCCAGGAAAACAACCATTAAAGAAGCACGAGATCTAAGTGTAATGAGCAAAGAACTTTTTAGAGCTCTTAAAACACATAAGTTGATCAAAAGGCAAGAAGAGGAATCAAGCAAGATGGCCATCGCATTGAAGGCCACAAGTCAAGTCTTTAGTGATGATGATGATAAGGAACTTGCTTTGATAGCCGCAAAGTTCAGAAAGTTCATGAAATTCAATAACAAGATACAAAAGGAAGGATGATCATGGTAGCTCCTCAAGATATAAAATGGAAAAGAAGGATGTACTAACCTACTCCAAATGTCACAAGCTAGGACATAGCCAATAATACTATCCAATGCTCAAGAAAGCATCTAGGGTATCAAAAAGAAAGCTCCCATTGCCACTTGGAGTGATGTTGATTCAAGTGACTAAAACAAAAATGCGTGCTGCATGGCATTAGGTGTTGAGGTATATTCTTCATCCTCTCCTTCCTATGATAAACTTACAACCATGTATAATGATCTATGCAAAGAAGTAATGAAGTTGCAAAAGAAAAATCAAGTTTTCATAGAGATTATGTCAAATGTAGGAAAAGAGATGGATGTGTATAAAAGGGAATGCAACAAATTGAAGGAAGAAAATGAAAACAATGATTTTTTGAAACATGAAAATGACAAGTTAAAAGAAGAAAATGAGAAACTAAAAATTGAAGTTGACTAGTTAGAAATGGAAAATAAAAACTCAAAAGGAGATGATCATACCAATAATTGTGATAATGCTTGCTTGAAAGAATTAGAACAACTAACAATGAAAATGACATATTAAAGGCTAGCTTAGATGATTCAAAAACAACCATAGTCAAGTTCACCAAAGGAAAAAAGAACTTGAACATACTTTTTAAAAGTCAAAAGTGTGATTCAAACAAATATAGCATTGGCTATTGTCACGCCCCAAGGGATACCTGTAAGCCTCGGAAAATTTCAGTAAATAATTCGAAAATGAACTTCAAAAATAAACCCTAAAAACAACTCCAAATTAAAACCAAACTTCGACTAGTCCTAAATCATGAACGAATCTAAAAATTTCTTAATCTTGAGAAAATAAGATTCCTTAAAAAAAATAAAATAAGAACTCAATAGTCTTCAAATTCAAAACCACTACGTACAATAAATTCAATACTCAACTCTGAATTGTAAAATCAGGTACTATAGAACCCGTAAACAAATGACGATAAACCTTCGGAAATAAAACTCAATTCAAGAATTCTGAAAACATTGAGAGATATTAAATACTTACAAAAATAAAATTTAAAATAAATTTCTCAAATTAAATATGTTGTATAAACATAAAATATCAGTTTCGAAATTTGCAAAGATTGAAACTAGAAAATCACTAGGAAACCCTAAGTGGAATACAGTAGTTTAAGTTCGGTAATCTCGTGCTCTTAACCTTAGAGGTCAAGATATAGTTTAGGTGTGGAGAATAACTCGTAGTAAAATAAGATCGCTTAAAAATATCAGATTGGTAAATTTTTGACCTATTTCGAACCCGCTCGGATACAGACTTCGAAAAGCGTGTCCTAAGACTCGAGATATCAAAAATATATCATTAATACCATTAGAATCGTATTTTCATAAGGATTTCAAAAATATAAGTTTTATAATTTTCGATAACTAGAAATATCTGATTTTACAATTTTATTCGTATTTCATTACTACCGATAATTAATTAGTTTTTTGCACTATTCACTTATGTTTCATTACAAAATTTTATTATTCTTATAAACCCTTATATTTTTAGATAAATATTTTATATATTATAGAAATTTTTGTTTTTCTAAAATTTAGTTCGTTTCGAGTTTTTACAGGATCAGTTTCTATTTAAGACCTGATACTAAAAATAAAATAAATTAATTTAATAATTGGAAAATATTTGAAAAATATTTTAATTTTCATAAAATAAATTTTTATAACTTTTCAGGTCATAAAATATTATTTATAGCTCATATTCGCGTATTTTGATCATACTGGTAACTTATTTGATAATTCACTAAAATAAATAAATTAATTATGTTATTTTTATTATGAAAAATCTGCTACAGATATTTGGAATGGATTTTATATTTTATTTTATTAAGAAAGTACTCTTATAACCCATACTTTTAAGTACACCTTTCACATATTACTTCTTTTCACTTTAATCTTTTTACACTTCATTATATCACTTCATGGTAGATTTTGAGTTCTTTATGGCTGTCTTGACTCTTGAAATACTCCAAAAATTAATTAAAATAACCCTCTTTCAATCCTTCTTTAAGAAGCTACCCTTACATATTAACTACACATTACAATTTCAAGTCAAAAGCAAACCAAATTTCCTCTCTCTCTCTTCTCCATTTTCACGTCAGTTTTGGGACTACATTGCTGCCCATTTATTTTTTTATCTCATTTAATGTATCTTTAACTCATTCCATCTCTCACTCTCATTTACACCTTCAAACCTTAACCATTCTTTACAATTTTTCCTCTCTTTTTCCTCCCTTTCTTTCTTCATTTTCTCTTGTTCTCACAAGAAAATCTTGCTGCCCCCATTCCTTCTTTGTGCTTCCACAAATATTTCTTCAAGATTCTTGGATAAAGCTCTTGTCCAAAGCTTCCATAGGTGATTTAGGTAAAGTATAGTGAGAGTTTCATGCATCAAATGGCTTTCCATAAGCTTAAAAGCTAAGGATGATGATGCTAAAATGAAACACTCCTCTTATTCATGAGTACTCTCTTGTATTATTATTATTTTCTTACTAAAAGTAGTTATATTTTGTAGATCTAACTTTTTGTAGCTTTGATTTTTTGTTTATGCTTTAGATCTTGTTATTTGAGTTATTATTTTGTTATTGCTAATGATTTATGCATATATTTACCATTCACATAACTATCTTAGTGTTCATGCATTTATAACTAGTATAGTAAACTAGATCTAGTTGTTTTAGGTTCATAAATGCATTAGACTTTTGATTTATTTTCTTAAATAACTTTTAATAGCTTGATGATAGTAGAAAAGTTTTAGAAAGCTCAAGATCTATTTTAGTTTCAACAAAAATCATTTTTGAAAATTCGGATAAAAAAGGAACCATATTTAGAAAAGTTATTTTTCAACTTCATGATGTATATTTTTCATTTAAAATGAAGGGTTTAGGGCATAGATAACATGAATGAATGATTTTGATGAGTAAAGTTTAGATCTATGAGTTTATAGTTTACTACCATCGATTTCTTTTTTATTTATGTTCATATTAAGTGTAGATTTTGGTTTTGAACTCAAACAAAAATGGTGAAATTCGTATTTAGGCAAGACCCCTATTTAAAGACCACTTTCCAAGTATCAAAATGAAATTTTTACTTGAGATAATGAAGGCTTAATGTATATATATCATCAAGACTTCATTTTATATGGTTGAAAGATGATTTTCAAAGATTAATTTTCAAAACAAAATTCTATTTTTGGATTTAGACCAAGGCATAGTTTAAAAACATGTTTTCCAACTTAAAAGTGAAGTTTTTATTCCAGATATGGAAGGCTCTTATGATAGGATATATAAGGAATGGATTTTCATAAGTTTAGATAGATTTTATCAAAAGGTATGTCCACAAATAAATTTTGTAAATTCGGATCTCAAACAAGACCAATTTTGAAAACCCATTTTGCAACTTCAAAATAAGATTTTTATTAAAGAAATGGAAGCGTTAAGGGGTAGGTTTGATTAGGAAATGGTTTTTGAAAGACTAAATGAGTTTTACAAAGAAAACAAGCTCAAATGAATTTTTCAAAATTCGGATTTGAAAATAGCCACCATTTAAGCACCTATTCCAAATGCCAAAATGATAATTTTTATAGGAAAATGGAAGTCCTAGGGAATATATGTAACAAATACCAAGTTTTGACAAGTATAAGAGAGGTTTATCAAAATATAATCTTAGAACAACAAACGGTTTCCAAGAATAGGTTAAACAATGTTTTTATTCTTTAAAGTTTTGTAAAATTTCGCACTTAGGCAAACCACCTATGTAAACGCCAATTTTCTAACCCCAAAATGAAAGTTTTGTTTAGAAAATGGAAGGCTTATGAAATAGGCATCAATAGAAGATGTTTTTTATAAGTAAGTGGTAGATCTACTAGTAGAGATTCTCAAAAATAGGAAGAGATTACAAAGTATGAAATTTGAGTTCTATCCAAATTTTGTAAGTTCGAATGATTTCAAAATCATGCCATAAAAACCCATTTATCAACTTCAAAACTTGTGTTTTATATGAAAAATGAAGATTTTAGGCCATATATATCATTAAGTAGTGATTTTTATAAGTTGAAATGAGTTTTGATGAGATTAATGTATAAAACAAGAAATAGAATCAAGATGGAAAATTTTGAGTTAGTAGTCAATTTGTGAAATTCGTAATTTTGGATTAAGGCCATAAGAACACCTATTTTCCAAGTTCAAAATAAAAGTTTTATGTATTAAATGAAGTCCTTGAGTAGTAGGTATAGTAAATTCTTAAATTTTAATGCATTAAACAAATTTTTCCCAAATGAATCATTCAAAAAGTGGATTTCTAAAAATTCGGATTTTTGAGTAAATCCTATTTGAAAACATATTTGCAAAGTGCAAAATGCAAATTTTCATGTAAGAATGAAGGCCTTAGGTAGTATATGTTATGAAGACTCAATTTTAACTAAGATAACTAGAAATTCCTAAGAATGAATTCCAAAATACTAGTGTGATGTCAAACTTAGAAAACTAGATTTTTCATAAGTAGTTGTTATTATGGTTTTGCCAAATAAAAAAAAAAGTTATAAAATTTTCTTTTAGCAAAAATCATCAAGGTCATACATACATTAAACTCATCACATGCCATTCATGTTAAGAAATCATTCATATTGCATGTATAATTGATTTGTCAAGCAGCAACATTACAAACATTTACAAAACTATTTTTCAGAATTAGAATTTGCCACTGTTCTGATCTGATCCGATCTTTTCAAAGCTTCAAAGTTTTCAAAACTTAAATATGATATTATAATTAGATAGATCTTTCGAAGTAGATAGAAATCGAGGTATAATTTGCTAAATTCCGAGTTAAAACGACCAAGTTATGGCCGTTTTATTTTGGAATTCCCACTTAGGACGAGAATTAAAAATTTGATAGTTTGTATGAAATAGAATGAATTAGTTTTGAGTAGAAATACTCATTTGGGTATTTCTTCCTTTTAGGTGATCCCGAAATTGACGATTCCCTACCACCGGATTACTTTTACTAAGAGACCGGTGATCCAATGGCCGAGTGAGTTTTCCTCTTATTTTGTTAGATTACTTGTGCTTGTAGCTAGTTGCATTAGAATTAGGAAAAGATAAAATTGAAATGAATTGTATATAATCTTGGTTGAACAAAATGATAAGTATATCGAGGCAGGACTTGTTGTAAGATCATTGTATGAGTTAGCATAGATTTGAATTGTTTGAAATTCTCTATGATCGCTCTTAAATTACATAATTAACATGCCACGATTATCTGAATAAACTGTACATGCATATCACATATTGAGTTACATTGCATAGGCTAATATACCTTTGGTGAGACAAAAGTATATTAGTGGATGGCGGGTGGGCCAATGTTAACATTAAGGATACAAAATCGCTTAAGTTAACGGTAGTAGTGTAAGCACTTGAATCAACTACATAAAACAAGAGAAAGAGATTGGGATTGTGGTTGCATGACTTATGGACCACCCCACTCAATATTGAAATTATGGTTGCATGTCTTATGGACCATCCTAACCCCGAATGGAGGGCGTAAATCCATTCACATATAGCTACCGGAAAGTCATATGCTTGTTTGCTCATGTGTTTATTCATGCATAGCATATGGATGAATTATAATTTGCTTGTTATGGTATGAAATTAAGGGAACTCTCACTAAGCTAGTGTATCTTATACCCCAATAGATGTTTGAATAAACAGGTTGATAGGAGAATGCTACTTGGGGACCGAGATGGTTGGAGCCGAATATAACTTCGGGATTTCGGCAGGAAGTAAGAATGCTTGGAGATATTAGCTAGTTCTTGTGAAATGTTTTGTAATAGATTGCGTAGTGAAATCTTTTAATGAATTGTATTTGAAGTATAGTGATTTTTATATGAAGTGTAATGAATTGTATTTCCTTTACATTGTTACTCAAGTTGTATCAATATAAAATGTATCTCTCCAATATGTCTCCTCTATTTGTTAGACGCCTTGTACATAGTATGGAAACCTTCGCATGACTGAGGCGGTCATTCCTAGGCTTTAATATTGTGTACGGCGGACTGCCACATTTAGGATACCCTTCGGGGCGTGACAGTACCCTAAACGTAACAGTCCACCACACTTACTATTAAAGCTTAAGTATGACAACCTTAGCCACTCTCAAAAGCTTTGATATTAAGTGTAAGGCGTACTCTCACAAATTTAGAGGACCATACATGAAATTATGAAGCTTAAGAAGATATAATAACATATTAAGAAAAGAGGATTTATAACATTCATTTATTTATAACAATGATCTTACAAAACTTAGGGACATTTCCCTTATTCACAAATCTATTACAAGAGTATTTCTACAGCTTATCCAACACTAACTTTATCTTGAAATTCCTTAACTAAAGGAGAAATACCTGGCTGCAGGGTCCATGTGGCCTTAACCACAAATATGTGAACTGCAAAAGATATCTATAGGGATATAAGCTAATTGGCTTAGAGAGAACTATTTCCATAAATAACTTCTTGTAACAAAATTTCAAACAAGTTGTTTAAGCAAACAAATGAAATGCAACATACACGTGGGCAAACGAGACATATAGTTTTTCCGGGAACTATATGTTGAATGGATTTACGCCCTCCATTCGGGGTTTGTGATACGTAACCTCAAAACAAGTAGTTTTTGTTAAAAAGATTTATGCTTTTTATCAATATCGTCAAGCATATGAAGTCTACTTGAATTGAGTCTTGCTTTCGGATCTTCCACCAAGTATTTCTTCATGTCGCCAAGCAATCGCTTTCGGTCACTCTGCCAAGTGTTGCTTTTTGACCTGAGCTACAACCTTCTCACCCAAAGATAATAACCCAATGCAATGTGACTCACTTCATGGTATGCATGAATCCATTTATTTATCATATCATAACATTATTATTATCATATTTAAGGTGATCAAAGAATCTCGTAACAACTCAAGTGTTTACTAAAATAAACATTAAATCAATTCCAACCTCGATATTCTTAGGATTCTTTCAAAGAATTATTTTACATACATATTCATTTGTCTTTTCTTAATTCTAATGCAACTAAATTACAAGCACAAACAAGTGAAGCACTTTAAGGAAATAAACTCACGATGCCATGTCGACTATTCTTCTACACGGATGAGTCGCTCACACAATCCTCTTAATCGAAATAGTCTTCGGGGTATAGGTATTCTTCCTCGAAATCACCTAGTCAAAGAAAATACCCAAGATGAGTATTTCTTGGTGATATTCTTGAATTTTGACAAAACAATGTCATAAGAACGTCAAAGTTCATATAAAGAGGAATTCCAATTTAAAATGGTCATAACTTGGTCATTTTAACTCGGAATTGCGCATATAATATACCAATTTCTACCTACTCGAACAGATATGTCCATTCCTAAAACTATTTTTATTAAACTAAACCATTTAGTCCCCGAACAGTGGTGATCAGATTCACCACGAATTTTCTATCTCAAAAACAAATTAGTTTCAAACTTTAAATCATTCAAAATTTGTTTGATAAATACTTAGTTATATATATAGTTGAAAATTTCTCTTTTTATAGCTACTTAGCTCATATTTATTCATGCTCAAGTGTTTGTTGTCCAACTATCTTTCTTGAGTAAAATAATGCTAATTAGAAGTTTTAGAAAACTATAGTTTACAAGAAATTTATTTTGTAAATCTTTTGAAATGGATACTTTGATTCTTTTATTTTTAAAGAATTGCTTTTTGTTTGACTTATTATTTTTCCTAGATGATTTTTTGAAAAGTAATTTTTTTTCTTCTTTTCTAAGTTCTCTTTATTAGTGCTACTTTTCCTATTTATTTTCTATACTATTTTTCTTTGACTTTTTATTTGAAAGATCTTAATTTGAAAATTCTCATTCCTTTCTCCTAAGGTTTCGTTTATATTTTGCTTTTATAGAAATCATTTTGTATCAAAAATCACTTTCTTTTCAAAAAACAAAGTGGTAAATAAAAATGATTTAAAAAGCTTTTCAAAACGAAAGTAGTTTCTAAAATTGTAGTGAGTTCTTCTAATAACTTTGAAAGGTATAACTTTATATTTTTGTTAAACCATAGATTTTTATATTTCATAAACTTATTCCTAAGTGATAAAATCTTTTTTTTATCAAAATATTTTAGAGCTTCGAAAATTTGGACAACAATCTTAATGGCATGATTTATGAGAAATAATAGCAAGCAAAACTAACATAAATAATAAATAAAGTCAATTATTAGAAGTCTTAGCTTCTTCAAGGCTCCTGGGACTAAGAATAGACTAGTCTCAAAAGAAAAACAAAATGAAAGAAAGAAAAATTTGTTTTGACTTGATGAGGACAAGTCTAAGACTAGAGACTAGTCTTAAAATAGCAAGAAATAAATAAATTGCAATGAAAGAAATAAGTAAATTACTTTGCATGAAAATAAATAATTTGCAAGTGAGCTTATATGCTCTAAAGAATATGTATATATATAATAATAACATGAACAAAATAAAACAATATATACATAAATAGATTTTCATGAACAAGAACAATACATGAATATAGTGTAGCTTCCATAACATTTAGTTTTTGGAAACTCACACCATGGTCATATAAAGTCACATGACATGAGGAGAAGAAAGTATGGAGAAAAGTTCACCTAAATAAGGTTTTTGGAGTGTATGTGGTTATGGGTTTTGTGTAGGTAGAAAGTGGTTTGAGATTATTTTGAGAGAGTTTTGAGAGAATATTTGGAGAGAGTTTTGAGAGGAGAATTTGAGAGAGTTTTTGTAGAGAAATTTGTGAGTAGTAATTGTGTGAAAGTAGTGAAAAAGGAGGGGGGGTATTTATAGGAAATGAGCAGTGAATTTTTGTGTGATTCAAATAAAAGAAAATTAAAAGTAGATGTGAAATAAAATTATGGGAAAAGGAAAAAAGTAAAGGTTATAGGTTATGGTATTTGTAAGAGTAGGTGTAAGAAAACATAGAGATAAAAGAATAGTGTAGAATAGAGAATAGTAATAAATAGTGTAATGTTAAGTAGATATAACTAATAAAGTACTGGTAATAAGAAAATACGTGTATAATTGGGATATCTATTATTTTTACTTACCGAAAAATTATAAAATTGATATTTTGAAATCCTTATATTTTTACGAGTCTAACTGTATATTCGGAATATTTTTACTATTTCGAGCCCCAGGACACATTTTTCAAGAACTGTGTCCAATGGGTTCAAGACGATTCGCGGTTTTACTAATCTGATCTTTTTAGGCTTTCTTAGGTAATTACACACTATTCTAAACTCTTACTTACTTTTTCCGAGTTACTTATTCGGGATTGCCGAACTTAAGCTATTACGTCTAACTAAGGTTTTGTTGACTTTAATGTTCCAATTGACTTCCAGATTAGGGTTTTAAGCTAAAACCAATTCCAAAAATTTGGGGTTTACAGCTATGATGGAGATAATAGTTACAAGCCCCATAAAGCTCGATTTGTGAGAGCTACATATGGAACTTACAACTATTGTGGAAGATTTGATCATATAGCACACAATTGTGCAATAAGGAAGACCATGCATTTGAATCATAAAAGAAAATTAGTTTAGGTTCCTAAGAGAGAAATTCTTGTTGCTCTTAACCAAAAAGGACACAAACTAAAGTAGATACCAAAGAAATAATCTGTTGTTTTATAAGAATTTTCAAGTGGTAACAACAAATGATACTTTGATAGTAGCTGCTCAAGGCACATGACCGAAGATGCATCTATGTAAGCCCTCGAATTTTTCGAGAATGGTTTTGGAATACCAAATCAAAACCCTAGAGTTTGACCCAAGTTGAAACCAAACCTTAATCGATTTCGATCACAGGATTTCATAAAAGAATTTACAAAAACAAAATAGAAAGTCCAATGATCATTCGAACTAAAAACTCGAACATGAAAAGACCCACCTATCTGATCCCTGATATAAACCCCTCAATTTCTAGGGTAAAGTTGGATTAAACCCTAACCCTAGTCAAACCGGAGTTTCAAAAGTTAACAAAGACCAAGACAATTAAACAATTTCAACTCCGGCAATCCCGCGTTCTCAAACCCTAGAAAACGAAATTAAGTTAATGGCTTAAAATAGTTCGTAATAATATAGGGTAACATAAAAATATCAGATTCACAAATTTCAAGTATCCTTCGGACTCAATCGGGATCGGTTCTCGAAAAGCACGTCTCGAAGATCGGAATAATAAAAATATTTCATTAACACCAAAAGACTCGTAATTAAACAAGGATTTCAAAAATATCAGTTTTAGAATTTTTCGGTAACTAAAAATAATAGATATAGCTCGATTACGTGTATTTTTATTACTACTGGTATTTTATATGTTTAGTATACTATTCATGATACTATTCATAGTACTATTCCTACTATTCATTACTATTTCGCTATCTCTACTTTTTTTTTACACCTATTTCTTACTATCTACATACATATTTTCTTACTTTTTACATTACCAATACAACTTTATTTACATCAAACTTTACACTTTATTTCTTTTCTTTACAAAAAAATAACAAAACAAGCAAAAATTCTCTCTCTTCCTCCATTATGTGCACCGGCCCCCTCTCTTTTTCTCTATAATAATTTCTTTTCAATTTATTTTATTACATCTAAAATTCACTCGAAAAATTCTATAAATACCCATTCCTCCTTCATTCTTTCACACACTCATTTTACATAACAATACTCTACCAAAATACTCTCTCAAAACTTCTCTCCAACAAATCTCTCTCAAAACACTCTCTACAAATTTCTATTCTTTAAGAAAAGCAACAAAAACATACTACCCCATTCATCTCTTTTCAAACTTTTCATTAAATCTTAGGTAAAATCCTACTTAAATTTTTTCATCACGTTCATACAACTTAGCATGAGCTTAGTGTATGTTTCGTTGACTCATATGAGTTAAAGAAGCAACAATATGTTCATGTTTTGTTTTTGTTCATGTTCCTATTTTACATTATGTTGCTATATTGTTATTATTGTTATTATTATTTTTGCTCTAATCTAACTTATATAATATTATGTATACTAAGTATATATATTTATTTAGAGCATATAAGCTCATTGTTATTTATTTATTTTAATGTCTTGCAATTTATTTATTTACTTGTTTTATGCAATTTAATTACGACTAATCTTTCTAGTCTTAGACTTGTCCATATCAAGTCAAAACAATTTTCTTTCTTTTCTTTTCTTTTGGGACTAGTCTATTATTAGTCCCCGGTTGCCTTGATGAAGCTAAGGTTCCCAATGCTTGACTATTTTATTATGTTTATTTACTTACAAGCAATTCTTTTTATCTTATTATGTATTATCTTTACTTTTACATTACTACATATTCATGCATGATTAAGAATATTGTTGTCTTAAATAAAAATAAAAATGGGTTCTTTCTTAAATAAAGAAAAGTAAACTACATTTCTTAACAAAAGGAATTTTCAACAAAAAGATATAAGTTTTGCTTTAACTCTTTTTAAAGGATAAGTTAACGATAAATTCTAAAAGAATTAGTAATGTAGATTTCTTCAAAATAATAAAAAGAATTCTTTTCTTTTATAAACCAAACTAAAAGCTCCATAAAGGAAGGATTTTAGCATTAAAAGATTTTAACTCAACCATACCTTTTTATAAAACTTAATAGGTTCACTATAGACTTTGAAAATCATATACTAAGAAAGTTTCTTCAAAAACTTAAAATTTTATTGATCTTCTCTTTTCAAAATTTAAATGAAATTTTGCTAAGTTCTAATGTTAACAATTCTTTATAAAGAAAGCTTTTCTTATAAACTTGTCTAAAGGAATTATTCTATCACTTGACAAATATCTAGAATAAAACAAGTTTTTCAAACCAAGATACAATCAACTCACTATTTTGGAAATCAATTTAGAAAAATAAAATTTGCAAAGAAAGTAAGGTTTTAAAGGTATATCCATTTTCTAAAGAAGAGAAATGATATAAAAATAAAAGGAAAACATACATTTAACACAACTTCAAATATTTGAAACATAAAGAATATTTTGAAAAGCTTATTTTCAATCACTAGAAATAAAGTTAGTAGATAAAAGAACCAAAATTTTTTAAAATGAATTTACATTTGAAAAGTAAGAAAATGAAATAATAATAAAACATTTACTCATAGCAACTCAATTATATTTTAGTTTTCCTTCTAACAATTCAAAAAGAAGAAATTTTCAAAAGTTTATCTTTTAAAAACCCTTAAAGACAAATTGTTTATGAAATATCAATATTGAGACAACACTACAAAAATCATGCATACAATATGGCTATGAATATATGTTCAAAGGATTTTTCAACTATAAATATATACATATATTTTGCTTAAGGATTTTTGAGTAAAGCAAAGTTTGGAAAAAATCATATTTTGTGTACTATAAATTCGTAATTATTATGTATCGTAGTATTTTCCAACCTAAATGGATTTTTATGATAAAAATAACCTTAGAAATGGATAGATCTTTTCGAGTAGGTAGAAAACGGTACAATTATATGCGCAATTCCAAGTTAAAATGACCAAGTTATGGCCATTTTAAGTTGGAATTACCTTCTATACGAATTTTAACGATCTTATGACATAGTTTTTTATGAGTACCATAGAATCAATAAGTAATTCTCATTATGGGTATTCTTCTTGATTAGGTGATCCCGAGGAGGAGTATTCATACCCAGAGGATTATTTTGATTAGTGGATTTATCAATCGACTCATCCATAAGAAAGATAAATCCTCATGGCCAAGTGAGTTTATTTCCTACCTTTTACGTACTTGGTTGTGCTTGTAGCTAGAGGCACTAGAAGTAGGAAAAGATGAAAATGAATTATGTATGATAATATTGGTTGAAAGAATGTTAAGCATATCGAGGCATGAATCATTGTTAAATAACTTATGTTTTATTATTATCATGTTGGAGTGTGTGCAAATTCTGTGATCACCTTTAATTTACTCTAATCATATACTATGAATTATATTAATTGGTTCATGCATATCATGTAGTTAGTTTCATTGCATGAGCTACTGTCACGCCTCGAGGGTATTCTAATAATAACAGTCAAGAACCACTTGAGCATCATTATTAGGTTACCTTCTAGGAGTGACATGATTTTCAAAAACAGGATCTTTTAGTTGCTTGGATGGAATAAACAAACATATATAAGATGCAAATTAGTAAACAACTATTACAAACTACTATTACAGATCATAAGCTTCAGAAATCCTTACAACCTTAACTGATGCTTTTAATGCACATTACATGCACCATAAGACTACTACAGATATAGATATTCTAATTCTATACTAAACTTTAAACTTCTGACTTCTAGTCTCTTACCGGGACCATGCTCCTGCTAGTAATGAGCTACGGTCGCAGAGTGAACCTGAAAGGACTGTGGGAGTGTGAGCTAAAACACGAGCTCAGTGAGTAATCAGAATTTATTACACATAGCACACAAGTTATTTAACAATCATATGAAATGCAGCAATCACAAATGAACATTACAAGCTTGGATAATCCGGAATCCAAACAGGATGAAGATTTACGCCTCCCATCGGGGTTGAAGGATCACAATCTATGGTCCACCTACCCAGGAGATACTTTAAGCTTTCAGGAAATAACAATCTCAATTTAGTTATCTCTTTATACTTATCATGTTCATTATTTATTTCCTGTTTAGCTTTAAAAACTCCATTAAGTGTTAGTTATTCTCAAGTAATACCATAAGCGGCGTCCTTCGTTTACCATGTAGTTCCTATAGTATTAACAGAACAAAAGTAATCTTGCAATTAACTACTAGCTCTCTGGCCTAGATAATTCAAGCATTACCAGAGATCCGAGAATCTAACACGTAGTAGGCTACTACTTACTCAATGCTTTTTATGCATAGTATGTAATGCATGATTATTTTTCATTATAGTACCAGGAGTTATTAGTCAATTTAAGGGTGACCAACCAATACAGACAATTCATTATATACTACAAATATTATTTAGATACAGACAATTGTGTTATCACTTGTTTTAGAGTGACATGGCAATCAATGCAATACAATCCACAACTTTCATATTTTAAACAGATCATCAATTTTCATTATCTTTTTATTGAAGGTTCACTACTAGTACAAGCACAACCAATGTAATAAAACTGAATCACTCACCTGCCCATCCTAGTCAATCGTAGTAATCTTCAGGTAGGTCCTCCCCAATACCCGAGACACCTATTGATATAGACAGTATAAAGATTAAAAATTTCCAGGCTATATAATTGAGTTTCTAGGAATACTTAAATGTCCTAATGGTTGGTTCTTGTTGGATATGTGAATCGATCAATTGGGTATTTGAAAAGTTAATAACTTCATTGATTCATTTTCACTGCCTAAATATATAAATTTTCTTTTAAATTACTCAATAAATTTTTCTTATAGAATATAGATACTTCTATACTCACAAATTTGGAGTATTTAAATTTCCATTGTTATCTGTTTGCTTGAAGATATTCTAGTATATACTTAATACTTACTAACTCATAACTTATACATATATATCTTTTTATGAAACATATTCGCTAATAAAAGAATTTATTAACTTAATAATAACTATTTTCGAATTTTATTTTTCTCTTCTCGAAAATCGTAAAAACATTAACAATTGATATCAATAAAAGTACTAAAATAATTATACTATCAATAATACTAATAACAACAATAAAAACAATAATAATAATAACAATAGTAATAACAACAATCATAATAATAACAATAATCATAATAGTAATAATAATAATAATAACAATAATAATAATAAATAATAGTAATAATAATCAATAATAATAATAACAATAATGACAATAATAATAACGATATTAATAAATATAATAATCATTCAATTTTCGGAAATAAATTGGATAGAAATTATATTTTATCACCTTAAGAATTATACTAATGGTCTTATATTTTAGTTAAAGTAATTTGGTCTTACCTTCATATTATTTTTAATAATATTTTCGAAAATTTAACAAAAATTCTTTTAATAATAAAAAGATTATTAAAAATATAATTAAAAACTTAATACCCGAAAATTACTTACTTAAGTAATTTATATTTCAAAAACTCCTTTTTGAATTAATAATGATAGATTAAGTATTAAAACATTCTACATTTAGAAAATAATTTTGTTTTTGAATTTAAATAAATAAATAAATAAAATTCGGATTTACTATTATATATTATTATTACTATTCCAGAAAAATGAATAAATGCAGGAAAAATATTAAAAATACCAGAATTACTTATATTAGTATTTTATTATATATATATATATTTATTCAGAAACGTTTTCCTTTTCTTCTTTCTTTTTTTTTTTTTTTTAAAAAAATGGCCGAGAGGTACACGGGGTGTACACGCCCGTGTACCCAGCCCGTGCTCATCGGGGAGCACTGTTCATCGTCTTCCCCGATGAGCCGCGGCAAAATCTGGCAAATCCCGACGTTAGAACGTCGGGATTTTGGTTCTAAACTACTCCTAGGAACATTAGAAGCCTAAATATCCAAGAAAAACTAGATATAAACAACATGTTCATCGTAAATTTGGATCATCGAGCTCGGTTAGGATTTGGAAAGATTACCTTCGTCGTGACGTTCCGATGAAATTCGAAGCTTCCAGCTACCTTGGTTAGCTTCCTAAGATGTCTAAGAGTTAATAGCAATCCTTAAAACTCAAAGAAAATTCACGGAATAACATCTCTTACCTCGAGCTCGTTTTCCACGCGTTTCCTAGGGTTTCTGTTCGAAATTTCGAACTAGGTTAATGCGATGGTTTAAAAAATTGATTCCAGGCTTTGTTCGACTCCTAATAAGCTAGGGATGAGTTTGGAAGGTTTGAGAATTTTTGGGAATCGTTTGCTTCTCCAACCGAGCTCGTTTGCATATATATATTTATATACATAACCTAGTGCAACTTCCCAGCCGTGTTCCTTCGAATCTGAACAAATTGCCCTTGTTTTGTTGTCCATTTGGTCTTTTGTTTGATTGTCATTAAGGCTGAGATGATTTGTCACGTTTTTATTTGCTTTGAAGAAGATTTGTATCGACTTTTACAAAATAATGGAGGAAATTCGGCTCACCAAATTCAATAAGATCTCAGCCCTCCAAACACATCAGATTCGTCTCCAGCAAGCCAAGTTTATATGTATATGTATTATATATTAGTTAACTATTATTTAGATGGTTTTCGGGTAGTTTAATACACTATTACGATATATTTTAGCTTATATATGTAAGTATATATATACAAAGGTCTTTAATGAATCCTATGAAGTGTTTAGTTTAACAAAAAGTACAAATTCAAACTTTAATAATACGTATCTAATTATTTAAGAAAAACTTATCCTACGCGATTTGGGTTTGAAAAGCTTTTCGGGTCAATTTTCGTTTCAGACTCCAAGGGCTTTAGAAAACCCTAATTTGGTTATTGGTATGATTCAATCTATATTTGAAGTCTAGATTTCAAGTTATATATCAATTTATGTTTTATTGGGTATTTAATCCTAACAGTTTATCCTAAGAACAATTTTCCAACTACAACTCTATTGAATCATTTAAGTAATAAAGCTACTAATATATAGGCTATACTAGTTATACATTTTAGATTTGGATACTCACTATGAAATCTTATCAATGTAGTTTACTACTAACTAATATTCTCAAATTTAGGGTTTCAGAGCAAGTTATAGGTTCATTACTATACCTTGGTTTAATTCCAAAGCTCTATTAAATACTAAGATAATCACTTGATATTCATTTAGGTTTTCCTATATATTCTATCTGTTGACAAAGATTGGTTTAGGATTGGAAGTTTCCTTTAATCAAAACCTGAATTATTAACTCGGAGTACTAAATCTTGTTTTTGGAATCACTTGAGATCAAAGAGTTCCTTTTATAAAGTCTATGAGTTCTAAACCGTTCAAATTTAGAGTATCTATCTAAACTAGGGTTTCTTAAACCTCTAAGGTTACTGGACAACTCATAATTTCTAGTCTAGGGTTGTATCGTATGGTGGAAGTTTCGGGGTTTACAGCTACTATTCTCGATGGGACAAGAGTTTAGTAGCCGGGTGTGCAGTAGCCAGAAATCTGCAAGATGGGCGATTAGGAGCTTGAAAGAACTATTTGAGTGGGTGAGTAGGTGCCTGAAATAAACTACATGAGTTGGATTTAAAGATGGGTTTTAAAGAGCCTGGAACACCTAACCCTAAATGGAGTGGTAAGTCCATTTAAACATATGGTTTCCGATAGATCATATGTATTGCTTAATCACTTGCTTGATGCATTCATATGCTTGTTTAATAACTTGTTTGAAACTATTTATACAAGTACGTTGATTCAGGAATATTCTCACTAAGCTAGTTATGCTTATACTGTCACGCCCCGAAGGGTACCCTAAACGTGGCAATCCGCCGTACACAATTAAAGCCTAAGAATGACCACCTCAATCATGCGAAGGCTTCCACTATGTACAAGGCGTCTAACACATAAAGGAGCACATCGGAATGATACATTTTATGTTGATACAAATGAGTAACAATGTAAAGGAAATACACATTTACTATACTCCAAATACAAAACCATATACTTCAAGATACAATCATCAAACTTCAACTACATTCATCACAAGACTTCACTACATAAAGCTATTACAAAGCAAATCGTAAAGCTTAGCCAAAAACTTCAAGCATTCTTATATCTTGCCGGAATCTCGAAATCATTCTCGGCTTCAACCATCTCAGTCCCTACTTAGCATTCTTGGAATAACTGCTCATTTAAACATCTATTGGGGTATAAGCTACACTAGCTTAGTGAGATTCATTTCCGCAATAATATACTCATGTAAATATACAGGCAAGTTTATTTAAACAATCATATGAATGCACAAGCACGTGAACATACAAGCATATGACTTTCGAAAGCCATATGTGAATGGATTTACGCCCTCCATTCGGGGCTTAGGGGGTCATGAACATGCAACCACAATTCCAATATTTTCTCTTGTGGTTTATAGTGTCTACTCCACTGCCCATTAACATAAGCGACCTCATAGGCCCTTGATGTTAACGAAGGTGGTCCTCCACTGTTTATATGTATTGGTTTATAGTGTCTACTCCACTGCCCGTTAACTTAAGTGACCCTGCAAGTCCTTAATGTTAACGAAGACCCTGCCTCCCGATCATACTTTTGTTCCCACCAAAAGCATTCTCGAATGCAATGTGACTCACTAATGATATGCATGTACAGTTTATTTATAGAATCGTAGCAAGTTCATTATGTAATTTAAGAGCGATCATAGAGTATTTCAAACAATCCAAGTCTATACTAACTCATACATATTATTTCAACAAGTCTCATCTCGATATACTTATCATTCATTCAACAGGAAAAGTTCATTTCTCATCAACAATTTTATCTTTACCTAAGTCTAGTGCTACTACAATTACAAACACACTCAATGAGCATAATTACTTAGGAAATGAACTCTCTCGTCCTTAGCGCATTCCTTATCCATGTTGATTTTGGAAGAGAAGTCCCGAGCTCCTCGTTCTCTACATAAAAGAAATACCCGGAGTGAGTAGTATTTCACCGAGGATCAACCAAAACTTCTATTGCGTCAAAGTTCGGATGAAACAATTCCAACTTAAAATGGCCATAACTTGCTCATTTTAACTCGGAATTGCGCATATAATATATCGATTTCTACCTATTCGACGAGAGCTATCTATTTCTAAGGTTATATTCATCAAATGAGATCGAAAGGTGGCAATCAGAGGGTGCAGTAGGTCTGCACGAATTTCCCCATTTCGCAAAACAAGTTCCAAATCCAAATCACACTTTACCAAAACTTTGATAGATACTTAGCTATCAATATACCTTGAAAAAATCCTTTAGATAATCATAGAACTCATTCATCAAGTATGATTCATGGACGATAATTAATTATTTTATTATGGCCTTGATCATAGTCTTAGAAGTTCTGGAAATGTAGTGTTAGTCTTTATTATTGAGAAATGACCTCTTAGGTTTTATATCATTTAAAGATTTTACTCCTTATATCTATCTTATGGTTTTTTCCTTGTTCAAGATTTTATTTCCAAAAATCGCTTCCATTATATTTAGCCTATGGTTTGAAAGTAGGCTCTTGAGTTGGTTTTCTAAGTTGAAAAACTTGTTTTACTTCTTTCAAAACGAGTTTGTAAATTTCTTGGATGATTGTAAAGATCGACTTACTCATTTTTAAGTTTCCAAAACAAAATCCTCATTTTCATTTTGCTTCAATCTTGGGTAAAACCTTCTTATTTCTACTATATTGAAAATATGAGTTTCATTCCTTCAAAATATCTTTTTAAGACCTCATTGGTTTTATTTTTGAAAAGATACTTATTTTATCAAATCATCTATTTTGAAACTAATTTTTGAAAACTCCTTTCTTGAAATGCCATTGTTTTATAGAAAATTATTGCTCTTGTCAAAACTAGTTTATTAATCCTTAAACTCTTTTGGAAAAACCAACCCTTTAATGACTTTGATAACCAAAAATCCTTTCCTTAGTTTTTTTTTTTTTTTTCAAAGAACTTCTTTTATCAACTCTTGTAGCTAACTATTTTTCTTATATTCAAAATTTGTTTCATGATTTTAGTTACCATTGGTCATTATAATATTTTAACCATGAATCATTCAAGTTTATGAGCATAAGTAAATAAGCAAAAATAAAAGAGAGATATGAACAAGAACAATATACATATATATCAAGTATTGGGAGATCTAAGCTCCCGGAACAAAGAATAAATTCCGTCCCCAAAATATAAATAAAAGCAAGAAAATAAAATATCAAGCATTGGGAACCTTAGCTTCATCAAGGAATCCCGGTCAAGTATTGGAGCCTTAGCTTCATCAAGGCATCCCAGGACTAAGAATGGACTAGTCCCGAAAGGTTAAAGAAAATAAATAAAAGATTGTTTTGACTTGATATGGACAAGTCTAAGAAGAAAGACTAGTCTTAAAATACTAAGAAAGCAAGTAAATAAATTGCATTTATAAAGTAAATAAATAACAAGATCAAAATATAAAATATAATAAATGAGAAGGTATAAATATGTATGATGGTAATTCCATGAACAAGAACCAAACATGATCTTAATGTGGTTATCTTTAGTTTTTTTTAACCTAAGAAACAACATCAAAACCATATAAGGTTACTTGACATGGGAAAAAAAAATGAAATATGAGTTCTTCATTACCTAAATGGGTAAAAAGAAAAGAAGGATTGCTTTCTTGAAGGTTTTTGGTAGTGGTTAGAAATGAGGCTTGAAAAGAAACTTATTTTGGTAGAAGAAGAGAGTTTCTTCTTACAAGAAGAGAGTTCTTGTAAGAATATGGAGAGGAGTGTTTTGGAGAGAATTTTGCATAAATTCTCTACTTGAGAAAGGTGTGAAGAAATGAGAAGGGGAGAGGAGGTATTTATAGGAAAAGAGGAGAGGAATTAAGAGTGATTTAAATAATTGAAAAAGAAAATAAAAAGAGAGGGAAGAGAGAGAGTGATTGGATGGCAACATGAAGGGGGAGAGAGAAAAGTACAATCATGATTAATTTTTTGTGTAAGAGAAGTGATATTTTGTAAGAAAGGTATGAGTAGATTTTTATGGGAAAAGAAAATGTGAATAGTGTGAATTGTGTCATTTGTAAGAGTGATTAGAAATAAAGTAGAGAGAGTGAATAGTGTACTAGTGTACCTTGAATAGTGTAGAAGACAAATTAGTTACCGATAGTAATTAAAATACGAATGAAATCGCTATATCTGATATTTTTAGTTACCGAAAAATTATGAAACTGATATTTTTGGAATCTTATAAAATTACGAGTCTAACGGTATCAATGGTATATTTTTGGTATTCCGAGTCCGGGACACGCTTTTCGAAGTCTGTGTCCGAACGGATTCGAAATAAGCCAAAAACTTACCAATCTGATATTTTTAAGCGACCTTACACTATTACGAGCTATTCTACACCCTTAAACCATATCTCGGTTTCTAGGGTTAAGAGCGCGGGATTGCCGGACTTAAACTACTTTCCACTAGGGTTTTGTTGACTTAGGGTTCCCGGTTGACTTTCCGGTTTAGGTATTGCCAAATTGGAAACTGAGATTTTCTGTTTATACAACGTATTTAGTTCGAGAAATTTATTTTAAATTTTATTTTTAAAGTATTTAATGTCTCTTACTGCTTTCGGAAATCTTGAATTGAATTATTATATCCGGAGTTATATCGGTAATGGTTACCGGATATGATTTCTTGAGTTTGAGTCAAATATCGATTTTGGAATGATTTTGGGAAATCTTGATTTATAATTTGCTCTGAAAAAGGATCTTTATAGTGTTTTGTTTTCGAAATTATTTTGCTTCGATTTAAGGTCTAATGAACAATTGGTTAACTTAAGGATTATTTAATTTGTTATTTTGTTTCTTGAATTCTTCCTTCTTAAGATTACGAGATTTCAATTTCTAACTCGTTCTATGATTCTTGGGAGTTTGATTTGATCGTTAGGGCTTTATTGTGATTTCCGTCTCTTAGGATTATTAGTCTGGTCGTTTGGGGAATTTTCAAAGTCTATATTTTATTATTGGCAGATAAGTCTTCTTAATCGTGCTAAAGCCTAGTTATGGAATTGGCCTTTGGTGATTTCCTGATCCTTCAAATTGTCATGTTATGGATTAACTTGCTTTTAGCAAATTATCACTGTGTTTTATTTTATATCCCGATTTTTTTTTTATGAATTATAGATTAGGTAAGCAGTTTATCTTACTAATGGTTTTTAGACTTAAGGACTTTTGTAGTCCTTATTTTATTTTTAGATTTCTCAAGACTAATGAATTCTTACTTTCGTTTATATTTTAGGACTCCGTTCGAAGTTCGGTTTTAATTTGAGTCATTTTTAGAGTTTGTCTTCGATGTATATTTTATGATTAATTACTGAATTTTCTGGGGCTTACATATACTCCGATAGACCTTTGTTGTACAGGACCAATATCTTTTATAAACAAGGACTACGTATACTCGGGTGGAATTATGATTTAAGGAGCTTCTGGAAATCCTTTGAAGATCTTAGGTTAATTATCCTTCAATGTCTCATGGTGTTAGTATTATTTTGTTGTGAGAAAGATTAAGTTGATATTATGATTGTTTTGAGAATTATAGGGGAAAACCCCTAAGATGATGTACGGATATTATTCTATTAATGTTAAATTGGATGATTTTTAGATTCTTGTATGTTGTATATACTATCTCAAACTATACATCCCACCGGTGTCTCCTATTGTTGTGATAGACGCCTTACATATGGTGTTGAAAACTTTCACATGACTTTGGGAAGTCATTCTTAAGTTTTAATAACGTATGTGGCGAACTGCCACGTTTATAGTACCCTTTGGGGCTGACAATCTAAGTTTACGACATTGATCTTGAAAGATCAAGAGAGTATCACCTTCAGAGACAATCGCAAGTCAATCGTGCTTGATGAAGGAAACATTATAGTAAATAGAGATTGAATTATTAAGAATGTGCTTTTAGTTGATAGTTTAAAGCATAATTTACTTAATGTTAGCCAATTGTATGATAATCGCTTTAAAGTAACATTTATAGTCAATAAATGTTTATTGATAGAATTGACAATAATTAAGCTCATTTTGTAGGGTATAGACAAATAAAAATTTATAAAATCAATCTAAATTATTTCAAATCTTCATACAAGACACATCTATACTCTCAAAACGAAGATAGTTGGTTGTGGCATAGAAAATTAGGGCATGCAAACACGGATGTAATTTCAAAACTTATTAAAAAGAATCTTATCAAAGACTTATCAAAAATAAATTTTCAAAAGGACAAGATTTGTCAAGCATGCCAACAAGGAAAGTAAACTAAGACTTTCTTTAAGTCTAAGGATGCAGTTTCCACTACTAAGTCGTTAGAACTATTGCATATAAATTTATTTAGACTTACTCAAACCTTAAGTTTGGGTAGCAAAAAATATACCTTAGTTATGGTCGATGAGTTTAGTAGATATACATGGACTTTCTTCCTAGCATCTAAAGATGAATCAAACAATGTCTTTTTTAGATATTGCAAGAAAGTCCAAAATGAAAAAGGTCTTAACATAGTAACTATTAGAAGTGATCATGGGAGAGAATTTGAAAATTATGAAATGGATGATTTTTGTAGCAAACTTGGAATTGAACATACTTTTCAGTACCTAGAACACCACAACAAAATGGAGTAGCTAAAAGGACAGATAGAAATTTAGTTGAAATGGCTAGGACAATGTTATGTGAAAATAACCTACCTAAATATTTTTGGGTCGAAGCCGATAATACTGCATGCTATATATCTAATAGAGTATTCATTAGACCCATACTTAAGAAAACCCCCTATGAGTTTTGGAAAAGCAAGACACATAACATCTTATACTTTCATCTTTTTGGCATTAAATGTTATATATTGAACAATGGAAAAGATTAACTAGCAAAATTTGACACTAAAAGTGATGAAGATATTTTCTCAATTATTCCCTTACAAGTGAAGCTTATAGAGTTTTTATTAAAAGAACCCTAGTTGTGGAAAAATCAATCCATGTTGTGTTTGTTGATGCTTTGCCTCATATGTGTATCAATAATGGTGTAAATGATGTATGTACTAATTTAGATAAGTTTTCCTTTAAAAACAATAATAAAGATATAGAAGTAAAAGTGAACATAAAAAGGATGTTCTGGATGCATTTGTTAGCTATGATCTTCCTAAAGAATGGAAATATGTTAGATTACACCCTAAGGATCTAATAATATGTGAACCTTCAAAGAGGGTGCAAATAAGATCATCCCTAAGAAATATAAGTAATCTAATCTTCATATCTCAAACTGAGCCTAAAAAATTTAGAAGAAGCTTTAAAAGATGATTTTTGGATACAAACAATGCAAGAAGAATTAAATCAATTCACAA
Source organism: Combretum micranthum (assembly GCA_024138025.1). Classification (NCBI taxonomy): domain Eukaryota; kingdom Viridiplantae; phylum Streptophyta; class Magnoliopsida; order Myrtales; family Combretaceae; genus Combretum; species Combretum micranthum. Next base: position 46,552 of record JAMXBD010001383.1, read on the forward strand.
GAAACGAAGTTTGGAACTTAGTTCCTAAACTTAATAGTAGACCAGTTATTGGAACGAAATGGGTTTATAGAAACAAACTTGATAAAGCTGGAATAGTAATCAAGAACGAAGCTCAGTTAGTAGCCAAAGGATATAATCAAGAAGAAGGCATAGATTTTGATGAAACCTTTGACTCGGTTACTAGACTAGAAGCCATTAAGACGCTTGTGGCATTTGCCCTTTCAAAAATTTTACACTTCTTCAAATGGATGTCGGAAATGCTTCTTAAATGGCTTCATCAAAGAGGAAGTTTACGTAAAGCAACTGCCGGGTTTTGAAAATAATAAATTCCCCAATCCTATTTATAAACTAAACAAGCTCTTTATAGACTCAAGCAAGCTCCTAGATCTTAGTATGAAAGGCTTAGTAGATTCTTATTAAACAAAGGGTTTTTTAGAGGAAAAATTGATACAACATTATTTAATCAAAAATCACAAGTCAAACATAGTAATTGTGCAAATCTATGTGGATGACATTGTGTTTGGAGCTACTAGCATGAGTCTTATAAATGAATTTGTTGAATCCATGAAGAATGAGTTTGAAATGATTATGATGGGGGAACTAAACTATTTTTGAGGTCTCTAAATGAAGCAAACTAAAAATGGAACTTTCATCAATCAATCTAAGTATACCAAAGAACTCTTAAAAATATTTAAAATGGATAATTGCAAAACTAAGCCCGTACCTATGTGCACAGGTGCAAAATTTGATAATGATGAAGCCAGCAAAAATGTATGTGAAAAATTGAATGGAGGCATGGTAGGGTGTTTGTTATATGTAACAGCTTCAAGACCCTATATCATGTTCTCTGTGTGCTTGTGCGCATCATTTTAATATTGCCCAAAGTAATCATACATGAGTGCAATAAAACGTATCTTTAAGTATCTTGCAGGCACTATTGAACTTAGCTTATGATATCCGAAGTTTACTTCTTTTGATCTAGTTGGATGCACCGATACCAACTTTGTTGTGTGCAAAGTTAATTGGAAAAGCACAAGTGGCATGTGTCACTTCTTTGGAAACTCTCTAATAACTTGGCACTCAAAGAAACAAAACTTAGTTGCACTCTCAACCACTGAAGCTGAATATTGAATTTAGACATCATTTCATTAGAGATCATGTTCTAAATAACGATATTAGCTTGAAATTTGTTGACACAAACAATTAAATTGCTAATATTTTTACCAAACCCTTGAGTGAGGATCAATTTTACACTTTGCGTTAGAGAATTGGGCATGATCATGTAAGATGAGTGCTAAATATCATGGAGCCAAGTTAATGAGCTTTTCTTTTGAAACATCTCATCTAGAACTTGATTTTGGATTGATCAAGCTATTAGATATTGAAACATAAAAAGATCAATTTTTGGGAAATTATCTGTTTCGAACCCGGAATGCTTATGTCATGACCATTTCTCTCAAAATTGCTTTAATTTTATATGCTAAAATCTATAAAAGTAACTAGCTTGACGGTATGCTTATTACGGGAGCAATCAAGAGGCTCGATAACCTTTGTTCATTAAAAGGTTTCACCAGCTCACCGGTACGCCTTCCGTAGGCGTAGACAGGTGCTCGATAGCCTCTGTTCTCTTAAATAAAAGTTTGTTTTTTACCAGTCGGTATACATTTTACAGAAGCATATATAAATCGTTTTTTCTCTTTCCTCTCGCATTTCCTTCCTTTCTGCTTCCTCTCTTCTTCTCTCCCTGACTTCCATTGCCAAACACTAAACCCTCTTCCCTTTTCCTCTCAAATCTCTTCCAAAATATCCCCAAAATTAACGACCTCCCTCCAATCCCTAACACACCTCATTCTCTATCTCTCTCCCCTTTCTCTCACTACCCAACTTCTCTCTCTCCACCGTTTCTTCCTCATAATACCTCCAAAGACTACCCGTGGCTATGCTCTATCTCCACCACTTGCCTTTGATGATTTCCTCTTCCCCTCTAAGAAGCATTTGGATAGGTATGTCTTATTCTGTTACCTTCCTATAGATGTGGGTAGGAATTATAACGCAAATGTGTTAAAGTATTTTCATATTCCTCAATTACCTGTATAGTGTTGAATAATATTTTGAATACTATTTTCTTTTAAGCTAAGGTTAATGAAGAGGGCGGTTAAAATTTTTAATTGTAATTTAACTTATTATCTAAAGGATGATGGTTGTTTGGGTGTGTAGACACCAATTTTTGCCCAATTAATTAAGGATTAAATTTATAAAGTTAATTAAACAAAATTTTCATTTTTGTTTAATTAAACTCATTTTTTCCAAAAGCTTTAATTAAGTAATGAGTTGGCTAAGTGATCGAGGCACGGGCCAAATGGCCTGTTGGTTAAATACATTGACCCAAACACACACTCAAGCTCAAGGAACCAGGTTCAAACCCTAGCAAAGGCAAATTTTTGCCTTTTTATTATCTTATTTTTTTGCCTTTTCATCTTTTTCAAAGTGACTTTTTGCCTTACTTTGCATCAGTTTTTAACTGATAAAACATCATTAATTGTTGAAATTGATGATGCCATTGCAAAGTAGACATGGAATATGAAAGATCAATACACAATTCATGTGTAAAAACAACCCAAAAGTCACAAAATTCGTGCTAGAAAAATAAAAAAAAAATAATACAATTTATGAAGCATTCAATTGCATATAAATGAGGATATACAAGAATTGATAAAATTGGATGATTCATCTACCCACATTGAATGATTTGATGAAGAATATGAAAGATTAATCATCAATTCATCAGTATGAAACAAATTAAACACGAGTTATTGAATTAAATTCGTGCAAATGACGAGGCAAAAATCGATTCGTTTCTAAAGCAATACGAAACGTAAAATTGAGCTTGCAACCTATAAATAGGGGGTACTAGGATCAAAGGCACAACTCAATTTCGAAGAAACGCATACATAACAATATCAATTCGAAATTTTCGAATTTAGGATGTAGGATTCGAATTTTTCAAATTCGAAGGGATTGGATCAGATTTGATCCAAATTGAATGGTTTTTGAGTGTTAGAAATAAGTTTTAATTGTTTTAGTGTGCTTGGATTTGATCAAATTGATCAAAATCATCTCTGCAAATTTTTTTTTATTTTTCCGTATGAGCCGCCGGCGACCACCACCACGAACCGCCGCTTTCGGTGGATCTGGGCGCAATCCACCATCGCCACCAGCTTCGGCTCCACCACAGGCGTCGGGCCGACAAACCTCAGCCGCCGACGACCACCAGAGCCGCCGGAATCCTCCTCGAAAAGTCGCGACTTCGTCTTCTTCACCCGACGGGGTCAGATCCGACCCGAAAATCCGAAGTCCAACCCGCCCACTGGTCAATGGTCAACGTCAACGGTCAGCCCAGATCAGACGGCCCATATTTCATCAAGCAGATCAGACGGTCCAGATTTGATCAAGCAGATCAGCGACCCATATTTCATCAAGCAGATCAAACGGTCCAGATTTGATCAAGCAAATCAGACGGCCCAGGTTTCATCGAGCAGATCAGGCGGTCCAGATTTGATCAAGCAGATCAGACGGCCCAGATTTCATCAAACAGATCAGACGGCCCAGATTTCATCAAGCAGATTAACACCCCAGATCGAGTCAACGAAATCAGACGGTTAAGATTAGTCTTCAGATCCGACACTCCAGATCTGATCCGCTCCATCCAACGGTCCAGGTCAATCCGCATTATTTTATTATTAGTTTATTATATAATTAATTTCAGAAAATAGCAAAAAATAGTAAAAAATTCATAAAAATTCATAAAAATTCAAAAAAATCCAAAAAATCAAAATAATTATTTTTCACATAAATTTGTTTTTTTTTATATTTTTGAATATTTTTAATATGTATTTATACATAAATTGCTTTTAGAAATGCATATTTGATGCAAAAAAAAAATAATTTTAATATATTATAAAATATTTTGAATATGTTGTGAATTTATGTAATGATTAATTAAAAAAAAAATAATGATGATAAAATTAAATAAAATGATAAAATTGGATTTTCCAAAACCAAAATTTAAAAAAAAAATTATTTTTGGAATTAGAAAAATATATTTTCATAAAATAAAAAATCAATTGATTAGATCATAGGATCATCAAAAATGGTTTTCATAAAAATTCAAAATTTAATAAATTTAAAGTGGGAATAGTTCAAAAATATAAAATTGATCAACAAATTAAGTTCTTTTTTAAAAGAACTACGTCTTGTCTGATCTCGATTAGCGAGTACGTAGGCACCTGCGGGGCGACATTAAAAAATAAAAAAAAATGTTTTTTTTTAATATTGTGAATAAATATTTTGTAAAATTAAGATATTTTGTTGATATTCATGTTCTAAAAAAATAATATAAAAAATAAAAATGAATGATTTGACTTGTAAATATTTCTGTCATAATATATTATTTGAGTTTTTTGAGCATATAAAGGATAAATTATAAATTTAAAATTCCGAAAGTGGTAACCATTTGGTTTTAATAGGTTAGCCCCCGAATCCATGATATCTGGTTTTTTAAAAAGTTTGTTTTTTTTTAAATCAAATTTTTTCGCAGACTAGTAGCTAAGTTAGGATCAACCGACCCATTGATCCTAGCTTTTATTTTTTCCCGATTTATATCGGGTGGCGACTCTAAAAAGTTTTCAAAAATTTAAATTTTTCTTTTAACCCCTAGTCGAGGATTCATGTTAAATGGGTTCGGGTTTAATGTGAATCGGGTTAAGAGAAATGAACCAGATTAGTGGAAAAATCCAGGCTCGACAGCTTGGCGACTCCACTGGGGATTACTAAATTTTTTTTTTAAAAGAAAAGAGAGGGCTAAGCCACTTAGGAATTTTAAATTTTAAATTTATCCTTGCTCAATTTTTGTGAATATATGATTCTTTGTATATTATATTGAATAATTGTTTTGTAAATATATATACTAACCTTGCAGGTATGAAAAAAGAAAGCAATAGCTTGTTTGTTTATTTATTTATGAATTTACATTAGCATTTACATTTGCATAAATGTGTGCTAGATACGGTCGGACCCAGGCCGTCTTAAGAGCCTAAGCGAGGAGGACGAAGTAAGGTCCGGGGGCTGTGGCTTTCCACCCTCTAGATCAAGAAATGTCCTCCCACTCCAGTTTAGTACCACTAAATCGGGGGACCTATAGAACCCTACCAAATCATGCATTTCAACATGGGATTTTGACCAAACTTTTCAAAAAAATGGAGTTGTATTTTCTTCCAAAAAATGTTTTTTTTCAAAATAAAAAAAAAATTCAAAAAAGTCCACCAAATTTTTTTTTTAAAGATGTGGAGTTGTTTCTTTCCTAAAAAAGGAATTTTTCAAAAATCAAACATTTTTTTAGTAAATAAAATTTAGATTGAGATGGTTTTTAAACCTTTATTTTTTAAAAAAAATTTAATACCACTTCAAGTAAAGTTTTTTTCAAATGGAGTCTTAATTAATTTTGTTATTTTAAAAAAAAAAGATTTTCAAAAAAATGATCTTTCATCAATTCCAACAAAACTTTTTCACCAGAACTTTCAGGGTCCTTATCTCCATTTATATGGATAGTGACCAAATTTTTTTTTAAAAATGGAGTTATTTTTTTAAAAAAAAAAAGGGTTTTCAAAAAAAAAATAATTTTTTCATCAACTCCAGCAAAATTTTTTCATCAAATTTTCAAGGTCATTATCCCCATTTGCATCCGTGTGCTAGCATATGTGCATTTGCATCCTTGCATTTGTATATATTTTCTTAAAAAATGTGTAGTAGACTTGTATATATCCATAGAATATATATAGTTATAGGGTCTTTCCAACCAAAGTTGGACTTGTATATCCATAGAATGTATATTATTCACCTATAGTTATAGATTCTTTCTAACCAAAGTTAGACTTGTATATATCCATAGAGTATATATTGTCCACCTATAGATATAGGTTCTTTCCAACCACAGTTACTTTTGTCATAGGTATTCCACTTCGTTGTCATCAAGTCTATCGTTTTTGTAAAATATTAGCCCCTATTCGAAATTTTTGAGAGAGTCATTGTTTTTTACCATTATTCAAGAAAAATAGTTTTTTTTTAAAATACTTTTTCCACTTTAGGTTTTAAATAATCATTTGTAAATTTTTTGTGAATATCCATTATTCTTTCAAACAATTAATTCTTTGATAAATTGAAAAAAAAAAAAGAATAAAAGTTGTAAATAAAAATGTTCCAAACTTTCTTTAAAAAAAAAAAAAAAAAAAGAAAAACAAACAATAAAAAAAATAATAAAAAAAAGAAAAATAAATAGGAGATATTTTGCTAGCAAGAACATAATAAGATTTTAAAATTGCTTTTGAGCAGGTTCAGCTAATCCCTTACACACTAAGTCAAGATGGCTAACAACAACAATACTCCCAATCAGACTACTGAACAGAGACCCAACACCATGGAACAAACCCTGTTTAGAATTGCTGAACAAATGCAGACTTTAACACAAAGTCTTGCTCAGCTTAAGACCCCTACAACATCTGAAGGATCCTTAGGGCACAGAAAGGGAAAGGAATTGAGGGGCAACTCATTGATCAGGATGACATACAAAATGAGTTTAATGTAGCTGAGCTAAAGAAAGAACTAGAAGCTCAAGTAGGAGATAGAGAAAAAATTGGTTGAAAAAATGAAGACATTTGATGGCTTTGACCAATCTGCAATCTTAAGCTACCACAGTTGAGGAAGGTGACTTTCCTGGAAAATTTAAGGCACCTGAATTTGAAAATACAATGGAACCGGTTGTCCCAATATGCATACAAGACTATACATACGACGTATGGGGCAATATGCCAAATTTGACAAACTGATGGTACAAACTTTTCAAGATAGTCTTACTGGTCCAGCCTTAGCCTGGTATGCCCAATTAGATCACCAAGAAGTTGATACTTGGGATAAGTTAGCCAGAGCATTTTTCAACCAATATAAGTTCAACATTGAAATGGTACCCTCAGTTTGGGACCTGAACAATATGAAAAGAAGACAGAAGAAACATTCAAGGAGTATGCCCAACGATGGAGAGCTTTAGCTGCAAGAATCACCACCCCGATGCCTGAAAAGGATCTGACAATCACTTTCATCAATGCTCTGGATGAACCTTTCTTTTCACATCTTGTGGGACATGCATCAGCAAGTTTCTCAAAAGTAGTAGTGGCAGGGTGCAGAGTTGAAAATGCCCTCAATTCTGGTAAATTGCAAAGCAATGAAGAACCAGAAGCAGAAGAGGACACAGCCAATGTAGTGAGTTACAACAATCCTACACAGAAATCTAGGAGGAAATTCACTCAAATCCCAGTCCCTCTATCTCAAATTTACCAGAAGCTGAAAGAGGATCATTTATTATACCCTAGTGAGCCAGTACCAGGGTATAAACCACGAAAATATGACCCTAATGCACATTGTGAATACCATATGGGTCAACAGGGGCATGCTACTGATGTTTGTTGGGAATTAAAGAATAAAATTCAGGATTTGATTGACTCAGAAATGGTCCAATTGCAATTTGTTGATGAGCTAGTGGCTAATGATGAAGAACCCACAATTAACATGCTCCATGCACAAGAAGTCAGCAACACCTCAAATCAAAGAGGTAATTCACAAGAGAAAGATCAAAAAGAGCATGGAAATCTTGAGCAAAGACTTGCAGCAATGACAGAAAGGATTGAAACCCTAGAGCAGGTTATGAAGCACGTGCTAGATAAACTCCAACATTTAGGCCTTGATGCTAACAAGGTGCCATCTTATGAGACTCAAGAAGGATCATCAAGCTGCAAGCCAAAGAATATGAGGCAAGAAAAGAAGCCTTTGAATTCAAAAGCATGGGGCAAAAATAAACCAGATCATTTGACACAGCAAAGGCGTCTCACACAATTTGAGATTCCAATGATTCAAGTTCTTAACCGGTTGAGAGAACAGAATCTGATAACATTTGAAATCCCAAAGAAGGGTACAAGCCGAGGAAATATGATCCTAATGTCCAATGTGAGTACCACATGGGTCAAACGGGCCACTCTACAGAGAATTGTTGGAGATTAAAGCACAAAATCCAAGATTTGATCGATGCTAAGCTTATCCAACCCGAGCTCCTGAAATCTATGAAGCCAATTGATGATAATGATCCTATCCCAACTCCGACAGGGTTTCCAAGCGTCACTTCATCAAGAATTGAGAGTTTGTTGTTACCATCTGATAAAGTAGCCTATCATATGCAAAAGTTGAATGTGCCGGTCAACACCAATAGGGGCAGGTAGCTTAAGAAAGAAGATCGACATTGATGCCTATCTTTGTAATAAGAATGATAATGAAATCTTTTTATATTTGGGGCAATTTGAATGGATGTTTGTCTATGGATATTTTATTGCTTGAAAATGTTTTGACAAAAAAGAGGCAACCAAATACCAAACACTAACCACTGAACACTTGAGAGTTGAGTGATTGTGAGGAAATTTATAAGGCTCATTCCTTAAAAGAAGTCTATTTTGCACTTGATACATAGGTTAAGATGATACCAGGCATTCATTTCAATAACCAAAATATATCCCTTGTTAACCCCGTTGGGCCTAAAAAGAAGGAATTCTTAAAAATAAACCCTGTCAAGAACCACCCCGCATTGGGGCACCCCACAATGGGGCAATTTGGAGGTTAGGGTCATTAATAAGGAGAAAAGGAATAACTTATATGCACTTGACCTAGTCGCATCAATTCAAGAGTAGTCAATTGACACAAATAAATCATTTCCTATGAAAGGAAAAAGAGTCTTCATTTCAAACCATACACAGCACATACACTTTGAGCTATAAAAGAACAAATCACCTTGAATTCGTCTCCCAAAAGGGCAATAAAAAAAAAAAAAAAAGAAAAAAAAAGAAAGAAGAAAAAAAAAAAGAAAAAAAAAAAAAAAAGAAAAAAAAGAGAACAAGAAAAAGATATTAGGCAAACAAGGTGATAAAAATCAATGATTTGAAAATACATAGCTCAAGATCATTAAAATTCAAAATTCATCAAGTCCCACCCACAAATTCCACCCTTTGGAGACTCTTTGGATCAAAGGAGTTGATTTATTAATACCCTTGAAACTAGGAACAAGTGCATTATCAAGTTTTCCTTAAGGGTTCTTGACTTGTAAACCCGGGATGTATTGAAATTTTTTTCAAAAATAAAAAGCCTTTATGAAATATCCTTTTGATTAAAGCCAATGACCAAAAGCTCAAATTTTTTTACCCAAGAAAAGTCCTGATAGATTAACCAAAATGTATCATTTACAAAACGGACTGTAATTTTTGGAATTCGAGTCATGTGTGAAAATAAGCCAAAGAGTGTGGGAGGAAGTCCTCTTTAACTTAGTATTTCAAGCATAAGATAACCAATCCAAGTTCATGGGAATGACAAGAAAAAATGAGAATTAGTTTGCCCCAAAGGCAAGAAAGTCAAATTGGAGATTGTTGCCCCTTAATCAAGGAGGAGAAAAGAAGGCTACCAAGGATTGACCTTCAAAGAAAATAAGTAAGGGAGAAGTTGTCGCTCATTAGCAATTTTGAAATCAATAAAATTCTTTGCTTGTTAGCAAAATTGAAAAATGATGAAATAAGTGAAAAAAAGAGAGAAGTTTTTTCAAAAGTTTGTTTTTCAAAAAGAAAAGAACAAGAAAGAATAAAGGAATCTCTAAATTTTTAAAGAGATATAATTTTGAGAAAAAAGAGAGAAGAGTTTTAAACTCAAAAGTTTTGAAAAAAAAGGCATTTGCCTTAACAAAAATGAAAAAGAAGAAGTCTTGACTCAAGAAAAGTTTTCAAGTTAGCACAGTTTTCGAATTATAAGATTTCAAAAAAATCAGTTCAGTTGTTCTTCTAATATCTAGGATCACTTGCTCAAAGGAGCGTCGTCCTATTGTTTGAAAAAATTAGGGTCACTTGCTCAAAGGAGCGTCATCCTGCCTTTAAGAATTATAGTTACCAGTCCAGCCAAGAATCAGTTCAAGTAGCACCAATTCAAACCAAAAACCAAAGCCCATAGGTCCGGCAAATGACCAAATTAAAGCCCATAGGTCCGACAGATGACCTATCATTTTTCTAAATCTAGACCCGACAGACGGTCTATCAGTTTTTTAGTCTAGGCCCGACAGATGGCCTATCATTTTTCTAAATCTAGACCCGACAGACGGTCTATCAGTTTTTTAGTCTAGGCCCGACAGATGGCCTATCATTTTTCTAAATCTAGACCCACAGACGGTCTATCAGTTTTTTAGTCTAGCCCAACAGATGGCCTAGCATATTCTAAATCTAGACCCGACAGATGGTCTATCAGTTTTTTAGTCTAGGCCCGACAGATGGCCTATCATTTTTCTAAATCTAGACCCGACAAACGGTCTATCAGTTTTTTTAGTCTAGGCCCGACAGATGGCCTATCATTTTCCTAAATCTAGACCCGACAGACGGTCTATCAGTTTTTTAATCTAGGCCCGACAGACGGTCTATCAGTTTTTAATCTAGGCCCGACAGATGGCCTATCATTTTTCTAAATCTAGACCCGACAGATGTCTATCAGTTTTTTAATCTAGGCCCGACGATGGCCTATCATTTTTCTAAATCTAGACCCGACAGATGGTCTATCAGTTTTTTAATCTAGGCCCGACAGATGGCCTATCATTTTTCAAAATCTAGACCCGACAGACGGTCTATCAGTCTAGGCCCAACAGATGGCCTATCATTTTTCAAAATCTAGACTCGACAGACGGTCTATCAGCCTAGGCCTGATAGATGGCCTATCATTTTTCTAAATTTAGACCCGACAGACGGTCTATCAGTCTAGGCCCGACAGATGGCCTATCATTTTCAAAATCTAGACCCGACAGATGATCTATCAGTTTTCTAAGTCTAGGTCCGACAGTTGACCTAGCAAATCTCAAAATCTGGACCCGACAAATGGTCTATCAGTTTTCTAAGTCTAGGTCCGACAGTTGAACTAGCGAATCTCAAAGTCTAAACTCGACAGATGGTTTAGCACAAGATAAAAATCTCTTGGTTGAAAATAAAATTTGGGAGGAGAAGCTAAGCAAAAATTGGTTATCTTTTTGTCTTTGTGGCAAAAGATTTGTTCAAACTTTACCACCAAGAGGGGCAGCTGTAGACACCCAATTTTTGCCCAATTAATTAAGGATTAAATTTATAAAGTTAATTAAACAAAATTTTCATTTTGTTTAATTAAACTCATTTTTCCAAAAGCTTTAATTAAGTAATGAGTTGGCTAAGTGATCGAGGCACGGGCCAAATGGCCTGTTGGTTAAATACATTGACCCAAACACACACTCAAGCTTAAGGACCCAGGTTCAAACCCTAGCAAAGGAAAATTTTTGCCTTTTTATTATCTTATTTTTTTGCCTTTTCATCTTTTTCAAAGTGACTTTTTGCCTTACTTTGCATCAGTTTTTAACTGACAAAACATCATTAATTGTTGAAATTGATGATGCCATTGCAAAGTAGACATGGAATGAAAGATCAATACACAATTCATGTGTAAAAACAACCTAAAAGTCACAAAGTTCGTGCTAGAAAAATAAAAAAATAATACAATTTATGAAGCATTCAATTGCATATAAATGAGGATATACAAGAATTGATAAAATTGGATGATTCATCTACCCACATTGAATGATTTGATGAAGAATATGAAAGATTAATCATCAATTCATCAGTTTGAAACAAATTAAACACGAATTATTGAATTAAATTCGTGCAAATGAAGAAGCAAAAATCGATTCATTTCTAAAGCAATACGAAACGTAAAATTGAGCTTGCAACCTATAAATAGGGGGTACTAGGATCAAAAGGCACAACTCAATTTCGAAGAAACACATACATAACAATATCAATTCGAAATTTTCGAATTTAGGATGTAGGATTCGAATTTTTCAAATTCGAAGGGATTGGATCAGATTTGATCCAAATTGAATGGTTTTTGAGTGTTAGAAATAAGTTTTAATTGTTTTAGTGTGCTTGGATTTGATCAAATTGATCAAAATCATCTCTGCAAATTTTTTTTTATTTTTCCGTATGAGCCGCCGGCGACCACCACCACGAACCGCCGCTTCCGGTGGATCTGGACGCAATCCACCACCGCCACCAGCTTCGGCTCCACCATAGGCGTCGGGCCGACAAACCCCCAGCCGCCGACGACCACCAGAGCCGCCGGAATCCTCCTCGAAAAATCGCGACTTCGTCTTCTTCACCCGACGGGTCAGATCCGACCCGAAAATCCGAAGTCCAACCCGCCCACTGGTCAATGGTCAACAGTCAACGGTCAGCCCAATCAGACGGCCCATATTCAATTAAGCAGATCAGACGGTCCAGATTTGATCAAGCAGATCAGCGGCCCAGATTTCATCAAGCAGATCAAACGGTCCAGATTTGATCAGGCAGATCAGACGGCCCAGGTTTCATCGAGCAGATCAGGCGGTCCAGTTTGATCAAGCAGATCAGACGGCCCAGATTTCATCAAACAGATCAGACGGCCCAGATTTCATCAAGTAGATTAACGCCCCAGATCGAGTCAACGAAATCAGACGGTTAGGATTGGTCTTCAGATCCGACACTCCAGATCTGATCCGCTCCATCCAACGGTCCAGGTCAATCCGCATATTTTATTATTAGTTTATTATATAATTAATTTCAGAAAATATCAAAAAATAGTAAAAAATTCATAAAAAATTCAGAAAAATTCAGAAAAATCCAGAAAATCAAAATAATTATTTTTCACATAAATTTATTTTTTTTTTATATTTTTGAATATTTTTGAATATTTTTAATATGTATTTATACATAAATTGCTTTTAGAAATGCATATTTGATGCATAAAAAAATAATTTTAATATATTATAAAATATTTTAAATATGTTGTGAATTTATGTAATGATTAATTAAAAAAATAATAGTAATAATAATAATGATAAAATTAAATAAAAATGATAAAATTGGATTTTCCAAAACCAAAATTTAAAAAAATTATTTTTGGAATTAGAAAAATATATTTCATAAAATAAAAAATCAATTGATTAGATCATAGGATCATCAAAATTGGTTTTCATAAAAATTCAAAATTTAATAATTTAAAGTGGGAATAGTTCAAAAATAAAATTGATCAACAAATTAAGTTCTTTTTTAAAAGAACTACGTCTTGTCTGATCTCGATTAGCGAGTACGTAGGCACCTGCGGGGCGACATTAAAAAATAAAAAAATGTTTTTTTTTATATGTGAATAAATATTTTGTTAAAATTAAGATATTTTGTTGATATTCATGTTCTAAAAAAATAATATAAAAAAATAAAAATGAATGATTGACTTGTAAAATATTTCTGTCATAATATATTATTTGAGTTTTTTGAGCATATAAAGGATAAATTATAAATTTAAAATTCCGAAAGTGGTAACCATTTGGTTTTAATAGGTTAGCCCCGAATCCATGATATCTGATTTTTTAAAAAGTTTGTTTTTTTTTTAAATCAAATTTTTTCGCAGACTAGTAGCTAAGTTAGGATCAACCGACCCATTGATCCTAGCTTTTATTTTTTCCGATTTATATCGGGTGGCGACTCTAAAAAGTTTTCAAAAATTAAAAATTTCTTTTAACCCCTAGTCGAGGATTCATGTTAAATGGGTTCGGGTTTAATATGAATCGGGTTAAGAGAAATGAACCAGATTAGTGGAAATATCCAGGCTCGACAGGGTGTTAGCATGGAGACTCGGTTTTCTAGTTCAAACTTTATACAAAATCAATTGTATTCCTAGTAGTATGGTAGGAGACTTAAGATATCTCATCATGATGTTTGTAATTTGATTGGGGTTGATAATACTAGAGTTAGAATGCCAAATAATTTTGGTGAAGCTCAGTATTCTGAGGAAATGTTTATTGTATTTGATATGGGTTCTAATTAGCGTAAACCATGCAATTTGTATTCCTCTCGTCTTTCCCTTTAGTGATGGGTTCTCTACCAGTTCTTAACTGATAATTATGCTTCTAGTAAGGGAAATAATCTACTGTGATCGAACAGGACTTATGGCTTATGGTACATATCTTGACAGGCGATAGAATACATTTCTTTGATCTTATGTATAGGACCTTTGAGAATGTAACCAACAAGCCTGCTCGAGCAATTCATTGTGGAAGTAGGTTAATCATTCATCTTTTAAGGAGTAAAGGAATAGAGTTTCGTACCGAACCTCGCCCTATTCAGGTTCTCACCTTCCCTTTTAATACTATTAGTTCAAGGACCTCGAAAAGGCAAGATGGTAGATAGGTTCGCAAGAACCGTTTAGAACCGTTGGTTAGTGATGGTGCTCTTCTTCCTAGTTCAAGTATGGACATAGATTCCAATGAAGATGACCCTCCTATTCTAGCTTCGAGTTCATCTAACTCTTCCCTTTAGAAGTTTTGTGATCATATGGATTCCAAGTTTACTTCCATTGCAAACTCAGATTTCTAGCCTCCACTTTGAGTTCCAGTCCTTTAGCTTTGACCTTCGTAGGTTCATGGATCACTTCTATAGTATTCATCTTGGCCTACCTCCCATTGATGAGCCTCCAGCTTGATCTATCCCCTTACCTGTTCTTTGTCTCTTTAAAACATTCACAATTTATGTTCCTATTAATAATGATTTTAAAAGATTGATTCCTATGGTCTCTCTTTTTTTCTTTTTTTACTAGAATTCCTTCATGCATTTTGTCATATTCTTTATTATGAATGTGCTCTTGATTAAGTTTTATATTGTCATATAAATATGACTCATCTTGTTTACTATTTTATGTGAAGTTTATATGAGGTCAAAGGGGGAGAAATATGGTTAAACATGTTTTTGAACTCTCTATTTTTTTATAAGATCTACTAGCTCCGCACATAAACTTTTGCTAAAACTTAATCTGGCTAAACTTCTTACACCAAATACTAAATTGAGGAGGAGTACTTGTTAAGGGGGAGAAAATAACTTTTACATAATTTTTTCCATCATTAAAATAGGGGAGATTTTTAAACTGATTAATCCTACATGAGATTTTGATGAGAATAAAAATTATGTAAATCATATGCTAAACACACACAACTTGTTTGAGACTAATAGATTATATTGAATTGATTAAAAGAAGGCCAACAAAAACTATGATCAATCAAAGAAACCTATGCATGTGCGTTTTGAGTTTTGTGCTTGCAAGTCTTATATAGACCAACTTGTCGGTGCAACTTTAACCAGCCACAGCTTATATCGTGGCTTCACTAAATGATGGACCGACAAGCCGATGAAGCAAAAATATTCATTATGCGCATTTCATACTTAATGTTTTTCGGACGTTATCTCCAATGGGTGTTTGACTTTTGATGACTTATAAATATACATTTTTTGGCAAATTTAAACAATTATTTAAGAGCTTCATTTAAAAATAAATAAGCCCATTTATCATCTCTTAACTCTTGTACTGTTGTTCTTTATTTTGCAAAAAAATCTAGAGACACAAAAATTAAAATTAGTACTATGTCCTTATATCGGTTTGTAAAAGAGTACTATAAAATAGAGAATATTATATCTTCTTGAGTGTTGTAATTGGTGTATAGCTCTATCTAAAGTTCTCTATTTGAGATTAATAAAGTGTGTGAAGTCCTCAATTGGAGGTGATTTGTGTGATCAAGGAGATTAGGAAGTAGATTGAATCCCACGTTATATCTGAGCTTCAATCTTCTTTCCCTATCTATTTTATATTCCTTTTTTATCAATATTATTGCTATAATTGTGGTCATTAAAGATTAATTTGATCTAAATCAAAAATTCATTAATTAGTTGTTTTAAGTCATAAACTCAATTCACCTCCTCTCTTGAGTATTCTCTAGTGTGTTTTCAAGATTACGCTCTCAATCATTAGGTTGGTTTTTGGCTTAAAGACAAATATTGAGGAACATGAAGTTGAATTTTTTCAAAAATTTATATGAGAAGCTAATAAGTTCAGTTCAATTTCGTCCCAACTACTAACATTAAGCAAGTGCACCTACCCAAGTAACATAGAAAGTATTAGGTCGTATTCTAAGGGATCGTTGGCATCTACCATACTCACTTTTCATCTATTATCTAACCAAAAAAAATTTAGCAGAACTTAATGAAACATAAACTATACTGGGTTAAAATATATATAACCATGTTTTCAGGGCAAAATTTAAGATAAGTTTGTAAAATACAAGATGGAACTTAGGATTTGCTTCACTAATTCCTTATCATGTGATTGCTTAAAAAACTCATAGAGTTGTTTACTGGCGTATTTGCACTGTCGAATTCACAAAAATAAGCTAAAGCCTCTCTCGAGGTAAAAAACTCTAAATCTACATCAGACCACCGGAATCTCTTCACAAGTTATCAGCAATCTAGACCCATGTAAAGTTTAAAAATCCTTTATTTAAAAACCCATTTTAGAAATTTGAAAATAAACGAAAAAAAGTTTCACCATTCCTCTCTCAATGTGACTATGAGCAATTTCATTAGTAGCCTAAATCTATTCAAAAGAATGATCTCTCAGTCTATTCGGTTGAAATCAAACATAGATATCTAAATGGTGCACCACACATTTAGATTTACAAAACTAAGTTTAAGCTACTAAATATAAATGCCCAGTCAATATTCAATTGAAAGTGCATTTGAAATCATATGAATCAAGATTTGGATTCACAAACCCTAATCTTAGGAGATTATTTCTCCATGGATGCAGACATTAGCATAGATTATGAAGAAATAATATGGAAATAAAGATGAATATTACAAATTAAGTCTAAAATCTTGTAAAATACAAACAATAGGATAAAATGATTTTACCCAAAAAACTTCGAGATTTCTTAGCAAGAAGAAATAGTTTTTTGCCCAATAATTCTCTCTCTATTCTACATTAGAAATATTTTACATATGATACTCATCTTTTATTGAGTTTATGCATGTTTGTTTATAAGCTATAAGCATATAAAATCATGAAGATTTTATTCGCTGATGTGGTGTTGGTTCTCTCAAATAATGATTCTGATAATAACAAAAATGATAAGTAATTACTAACAAATTTATTAAAGTGTGCAGTACTTAAATATGATAAAAGTTGATTTATGAAAATGTGTTCCAAAAGAGACTCAATTCAGAACGTATATCAGAAAGTTTGGAAAGTTTTTTCAAGAATAAATGAATAGTTAGAAGGTTACTCATAAGTATTCTGCTGGTTTACAAGATTCTTAAAACAATCACAAGGTACATCAGAGACTACACTGCAAACTTGTAAAAGCTGTAAAATACAAACAACAAGTTCTAGATCTGATTTTTCTTGATGGATTTGTTATTTTGAAGACCCAGCTCCAAAGTTGAGTGTATTTGGGTAATACATTCAATTATGTTCCACTAAGTTGGTTCAAATATCCACATGGATTCAAGTTTTTGCTGGACTAAAGTTTATTTTTGGGAAATTAATGTTTTTAACAACAAGGAAAATCACGTGATCTACAAGAAAGATTTTTCTACAAGTTATTCAAGTTTTTATTTAGAAATATAAAAGACACATGATCCAGTTATGCAAGGATTTTTCTTATGAATATTTGTCCATACAAGGAATTTAAAAATTATAGAAGATACGATCCTATTTTCATGTGAACAGTACCAGGAGTTATAATTCGTCAACAACATCTCAAATCAAATTCAAAAATTCAAGATTATGATTATCATATCAGTTGTTGGGTACTCAACCTTATCCATTGGAGTAAAACACGAGATAACAATAACAAGATAACAACTCATTCAAATTTTACAGATGAAGAAGACCAAAACAAGCTGATCCTATTCTAAAATCACGCACAATATCAGGAACCAAGCCTTTTCACTTCAAGTCCTAGCCGTTGGAAGTAACAAGGATGAGTATACATGCCCAAAAACAGAGAAGAGTAGTACTACAACGTGAAAAGCAAAGAGAAAATAGAGAATACGAATTTCCTTCTTCATTTGTGTAAATTACTGTCATTTTATTTTTATTTGTTCAAAATTTTGAGGATCCACAATCTATTTCCTCTTATCTAGATTTATTCACCTTGTGTGAGATTGAAAGTTACAAGTAGACTCAATAGATTGATTGTTAGCTTGAGGAAATCTTGGAGAATCAAGTTGAGTGCATTATAGCCAAGTGCTTTGGTAAGGACAACTTATAACTTGTTGATTTTTGGATATGGTGGAACATACCGGTGTGGAATACTGGGTCATCGGATTGGAGCTAGAAAAGATGATTGACGCTCAAGGCAGAACCTCTATGAATCGATTTTGCACTCTCTACTCCCTTATCTCTCTTTATTTCGTGCATGATTAATTATTTTTCTTAGCTGTGTTATATGCTCAGAAAGTAAATCAAAGAGTAATTAGAATATATTTTATTAAGCAGAGAGTAGATCAGAAAGTAAATTTGGGAATTTAGCTTTGAATTTATTGTTTAATCTTTTGTGGATTTAAGCGACTTTGATTAATCTGAATTTTGTTTAAAGATTTTACTTATTAAGTTTATTGCTTTGAAGAAGTTTTAAAGCCATTAAAGTTGAGTAACTAAGTGGTGTGAATTTGTTTGAAATTTTGAAAAGTAAAATTTTATTTATAACCAATTCACCCTCCACCTCCCCTCTCCCCCCCTCTTGGTTATTCTTTTGGGACCAACATGTGGAAAATTCTTTATAACAAAATTCATCGTCATCTCTACGCACGTGTCTTAGGCGCCAGCTCATAGGGTCACTTTTTGTAGGGTAAGATCGAGTGCTCGAAGGATATTAAAATGTTAGGGCTTGATCTATACTGTGGCCTTCTTCTCAAAAGAACTCAAATTCTTGTCCAGGTTCAATCAAAGGTTTCATCGAGCTTATCGAGGGCTCAATAGTGGCCTTGATCCAGTTGTGCTTTTCTATCAAAAGCATGATTTTATCGGCTTTAGTCGAAAGTTGAATCTAGGCCTCAACATTGTGGCACAACTAAAGTTATATCATGGAATACAGGGCTTGATCACCTCAATGCAAGTTAATACAAGTCAAGGATCATGTCAAGGGCTCAATATGGCATGCGACTAGCCATTTTGCCTTGTTGTTTTGCTCTCGATGGGTCTTTTACAGGTCCCGACTAAGTTCTACTATGCACAGTTGTTGTTGTTTTTAATAAGTGCTTTTTACTCTATTATTTTAATAGGATTTTGGCAATATTTCTTATGCATTTTTAAATAAATTCCTGTGAAAAATGTGCTTTATGACTTAAATGTTTTTTTCAGCTCTTAAGATGAAGAAGCGAAGAAACAAAGAAGTTTGAATTGATTTTTGCAAAACAACAGCTACAGGAAGATCAAACTTCTATCGAAGGAAAAACAAAACCTTTGAGGGCTCAAATTATGAGAAAAGATCAAGTCAAGGCAAAAATGTGAAGTCACATCCTGAGGTCGAGGCTAAAACTCACCCCGAGATAATGTGCATCGAAGACTTGGAAGTTTTGAAGCTAAAGTAAAGTCGAGCCCTAACATCGACCCTCAACAAGAGCTGTTGCACCCTACGGCAATGATTTTGGATAGAAGATTGTCACAAAGAAGCCGAGTTCTGATGAATAAAGTGAGTCTTGGAGAGAGCTCGACTAGCACCCCACGACATAAATAAAACGCTTGTTTCTTTGGTTTGTACGTACACGTAAGAATAATAGGTGAACCATTAAAAGATCTTCCACATAGGAAATCAGAATCCGAACAGTTTCCTTCTAGAATAAGACTATAAATAAGCATGATAGGTGCATTGTAATGAATTAATTTTAGTATAGTTTTAAACCTAGTTTTAGCAAATAAAGCTCTCATGAAAGAATCAATTCCTTCTTGCTGGGTTCTCCCAAATTTTTTGGGTAAATTACTTTAAAATTGTGTTTTAATTCCCTATGAGAACATTACAATTAATTGAATTCAATATTTGATTGAGTTTATTTCTCCAATATATTTGATCAGAATGCCTGAGCTCATGAAGGAGTAATCTCCTTGACTTAAGGTTTGTGGATCTAAATTCCGATTGATGTGATTTCAATTGGACGTTTATGTTTATTGCATGGTATTTGTATTCAAATAGCTTGAGTTTAACAAGTGAGTCTAATTAAGTGATGCATCTTATTAGATTCACGCCTGATATTCGTTAAATGAGACCGAGAGGAGATTTTAATGAATGAGATCTAAAGTTATTGATGAAGTTGATCATAGTTAACTGAGAGAGTAACCATGAAACTTTCTGTCACTTGTTTTTAAACCCCAAATTGAGGTTTTTTAAACAACAGATTCTTGAACTTTATGTGGATTTAAGATCGTTGATAGTTAGCTCGAGAGAGTAATAGTCTAGCTTTAATTCTAAAATTACTGACTCGAGAGTGTATGTAGTTTACATCATGAATCTGATGGTGCAAATACACACTAAACTCAATTTCGGTTTGAATCAAAATCACATGATAGGAAGTTGGTGAATCAATCTCTAAGTTTTATCTTGCATAGCTACAAACAGATCTTTATTTTGCCTTGAAAATTACTTATGAATAGTCTAAACTAGCATAAATTCTTTGTTTTTTCATCATGATTTTCTAAATTTTCTTTGGCTAGATAATGAAGATGAGTGAGTAAGGCAGATGCCACGTTCCCTTGGGGCCAACCTAATGTTTTCTATGTTACTTTGGTAGGTGCACTTGCCTAAGTGTTGGTAATTGCTAATCGAGTTAAATAGAACATATTAGTTTATAAAGTTTGAAAACTTCAACTTTGTTTCCTTAAACCGATTTCAATTTAATTGCAAATACCAAGGATCAAAAACCAAGTTTTGCTCCAAATCTAATCCCAAGCACTTTGTTTCTTCTTCTTTTGATGCTAAAAGCCAAAAAAAAAATTAAAAATAAAAGGAAAAAAATTATAGGAATTTACCTAAAAATGTATCAGATTAAGCTTAAATTCATATGAATGGAATAGAGTAAAATAGACTTATCAAATTCTCCTACACTTAAGCTTTTGCTTGTCTTTAAGCTCAAATCACCTCAGCACTTTCAATAGCCAACCATTCTCACTAATTGTGCTAAAGTTACTTGTCAGAACTTATCTAAGTAGATCAACTTTTACCCATTTTTAATTAAGAATTCTAAAGCAAAATTACTCAAAAAATCAAACAAAGTAAGAGGAACTTAATCAACTTTATCCCCTTATACATATAGTATGCAGTTTCTTAATTATTTTTTAAGCATCATAATAAAAAATGAAGGCATATAATCAATTCATTCTCTCAATTTCTCTCCTTATTTATGCTTTTCATTTTATTCTTATTGATTATTTATGTACTTCAAAGCTGTAGAGGGAAAAGGTTTTGCCTTCTTCTTTACATTTTCCTCTAAAGGGATTTTTGCCCTTAACTTTTTGCCTTTTTTTTATAGCATACATTCATGGCTTATATAAAATTGAAAGAGGATTAAGAAATTACTCTTCTGAGGGACCAACCCTTGCCCATTTTAACCCTTACCCCAACACTTCATTTAAACATTGTCCTCAGTTTAAAATATGGTAAAACAGGCAGGGGATTATCAAGAGATAAATGTAGAGCATGATTCAAAATAAGAAGTTTTGAGAGAGAACTTCTCTGTTTGTAATTAAGGATTGAGTTTATATGTAACCGCGTGCTTGATTACCCTCTTGATTCTATTTTAAAAACTAAGACAACAAGGTAAAGCATCAATGATAACCATTGGCTCGATTAGAGCTATGGTTGAATTATGTACAAAAATTTCCTAAGTTTAACCACTCTAAAGTATTAGAAGTAAACTTCGTTTAGTCAGAAAAGAATCTTGCATAAAAAGTATTATTTTGCCATAGAAAATAACATTATTTACCAAAGAACAAAAGAATAAAGAATAAAAATATATAGATCTTAGATCTTGAAATAATAAAGAATTTAAAGAAAAAGAATAAGAAAGAAATAAATATTGCTTGGAGCAGCCGTAGTATGAACGCTAAGAATACAAAACTTAAATAAAGGAAGCTAAATTATATGAATAAGGGAGCCAGGAGGTTTAATGTTTTCTTCTAACCAGTATCTCCAACTCCTGCTCCCTTCATTTCTCTTCCATCCACCTCTAATAACTCTACCAGATTGACCACCTCTACGACTACCACCACTTCTATTATTACTAGCACCTCTAGGGGCTTCTTCTACCTCTTCTGCCTCTTGTCCTTAGAGGGTTTGATCTTCGAGGGAATGTTTGTCTTTGGGTAGGTATAACTATTTACTTCTATCTTGGTTCTCTAATATGTATGCCACCTACAGGTATGCTATGCGTAATCTTTGTCTTAACCCTCCTCTTGGGTGTCTCTTTGGAAGTACTGGCTTATTTGTCTCTTTTAGCCTATTCCATACTTTAGATTTGAGCTTCTCTATCATCTATTCCTTCATCAAGCTATCTTTGTAACTCTAAGCACAAAGAAAATCATTCTTTTCTTATTCTATCATGCTTAGAGTGTTTGCTACATAGGCTCTGATCATTTTAGCTTGTTTATCTTGATATTCTTCATTTATTCTCTTTTCTTCTCCTTCCTTTTCTTTTCCTCAGTAGGTGGTCAATTCAAATCAAAGGCATGTCTATCTTGTTTTTTTCTTAGTAGTAGAGCAGTATTGGTGGTTTCTTCTTCATTTTCGCTGCTTTCCAGGAAGTTATCATCATATTTGCTTCAATAGTAGCAAACCCTCTACCGCTTGTTGTTCAATTATTTCAAGTTGGGTTTCGTTGGGCTTTAGCTGAGTTGGTTCAACAGATCCTCACTTACTTACTTCCTTTTGTTGCTTCTCTTTTTTTTCTAGCTACTTGTTTTTCAAAGGGAATGGCCAATTTCTAAGTCAATTCAGAATCAGCTTGAGTTTGCTCCCTGAATTTTCTAATGATTTCATCCATTGTTTTCATCATTTGTTCCCTTGCCCTTTTTCTTCACAACATTTCATCTATCTTCATTTTAAAAGTTGCTACACTTTCCTTTATTTCCCTTAGCTATTCATCAACCCAATAAGGTTCCTCAGGAGCTATAGGATTATCAGGAGTATCCTTAGTGGCTTATGAAAAAATGACCTAGATTGGGTCATTAAAGTCTACTACTACCACATCCAAAGTCATTGGAGTTTAGTCTTCCTCAAACCCACCTCTTAGATTCTAAGCTTTCACCTGTCAAAAGGCTTCTTCCTAGCATAAACTTTTCTCCTTCGAAATTTCCTTTGAATAAAAGCAGGGGGAAGAGAGGACACAAGTCTATCCTTCTGAACTTCTTGTGTTGTTATTATCTCAGGGGCTTCCTTAGAGTGAGAGGGAGTGTTGTTGTTGCTTCCTTGACTATCTTAGAAATTTCATTGGAGATGATCACACATATTTCCTCCTCCATTGCTTGGTTTTCTATTTCTCTGCTCTCCAACATTTCTTCTTCAAATCCAGCATCTATCCTCGCTTCAAGCTCATAGTACTCATGTAAGCCTCGGAAAATTTCAATAAATAATATCAAGATGAACTTCGAAAATAAACCCAAAAAATCACTCCAAATTAAAACCAAATTTTAACTAGTCTTAAATCACGAACGAATTCGAAAAAATTTCCGAATCTTGGGAAAAATAAGAATTCTCAAAAACAAAGTAAGAACTCAACATACTACAATTCCAAAACCACTACGTACGATAAATTCCATACGTGACTCCGATTTATAAAATCGGGTAATACAGATCCTAAAAACAAATTATTAAAAGCAAATAACGATTAACTTTCGGAAATAAAACCC
This sequence comes from Combretum micranthum, assembly GCA_024138025.1. Classification (NCBI taxonomy): domain Eukaryota; kingdom Viridiplantae; phylum Streptophyta; class Magnoliopsida; order Myrtales; family Combretaceae; genus Combretum; species Combretum micranthum. The sequence continues at coordinate 70,447 of JAMXBD010001383.1, forward strand.
AATTTAAAAATTCCGAAAACATTAAGAGATATTAAATACTTACAAAAATAAAATTTAAAATAAATTTTCCAAATTAAATATGTTGTATAAACATAGATATCAGTTTCCAAATTGGCAAAGGTCTAAACCGGAAACCCTAACCGGAAAGCAATAGTGTAAGTTCGACAATCTAGCGCCCCTAACCCTAGAGGCCGAGATGTAGTTTAGATATGTAGAATAGCTCGTAGTAATATAAGTTTGTTTAAAAATATCATATTGGTAAATTTTTGACCTATTTCGAACCCGTTCGGATACAGACTTCGAAAAGCGTGTCTCGGGGCTCGAGATATCAAAAACATACCAATAGTACCGTTAGACTCGTAATTTCATAAGATTTCTAAATATATCAGTTATATAATTTTTTGGGTTATAAAAGTTACAGTTATAACCTTTTTATCGTATTTCAATTATTACCGGTAATTGATTAGTCTTTTGCACTATTCATTTTTATTTTATTACAAAATTTTATTATGCTTATAAAGCCTTATATTTTCAGATAAATATTATATATGTTATAGAAAATTTTGTTTTTCTAAAATTTAGTTCGTTTCGGGTCTTTACGAGATCAGATTCTGTTTAAGACCCGATACTAAAAATAAAATTAATTAATTTAATAATTGAAAAATATTTTTAAAATATTTTTATTTTCATAAAATAATTTTTTAGAATTTTTCGAGTTATAAAAATATTATTTATAGCCCATATTCGCGTATTTTGATCATACCAGTAACATATTTGTTAAATTACTAAAATAATTGAAATAATTATTTAATTTTAAATATGAAAAATATGCTACAAATATTTGGAATAAATTTTTTAATTTTATTTTATTTTAATTTATTTTATTAATAAAGTACTTTTACAACCCATACCTTCAAGTACACCTTACACATATCACTTCCTTTTCACTTCAATCTTTCTACACATTAACCCACACTTCATGGCAGATTTTGACCCTTCTTTATGGCTGCCATTGTCCTTTATTTACTCCATTTTGACCAAATTAATTATTTTTCCACTCCTTCTTAAGAAAGTTACATTACACATTAATTATACAATTCAATTTTAAGTCAAATTTCAACAAAACACTCCCTCTCTCTCTCTACAAATCACGTGCAGCATGGTCCTTCATTGGTTGCCCTTGTTTTTTTTTTTTTTTTCTCTCATTTATTCAATTAAAACACTCATTTTCTCTCTCTCCTTCATTTACTCACTTTCCCTCTTTCATTCATTAACTTTTCTCTCTCATTTTTCCTCTCTTTCCTTCTTCTTCTTGTTCTTGTTTCTTCAAGAACCAAGCTGCCCCCACATCTTCCATTAGCTTCCACACTTCATTCCTAAAAATTTCTAAGCAAATCTTCTTCCTAAAGCTCCATAAGTGATATAGGTAAAGTGTACTGAAGGTTTCATGCATCAAATGACCTTCCATAAGCTTAAAAGCTTAAGATGATGATGCCAAAAATGAAACACTCATTTTCTCTACTTTTATTATCTTGTATTTCAATTATTTTCTTGTTTAAATTTGATATTTTTGTAGATCTAAATTTTTGTAGCTTTAATTTTCATTTATGCCATGGATCTTGTTATTTAAGTTGCTATCTTTGTTATTTCTTATGATTTATGTATAGATCTATCATCCACATGTCTATCTTAGTGATTCATGCATTTAAAACTAGTTTAGAAGACTAGATCTAGTGTTTTGAGTTCATAAATGCATTAGATCTTTGTTTATGTTCATGAACAACTTACTATAGCATGATGATGGTAGGAAAATTGTAAGAAACTCAAGATCTATTTTATTTTCAACAAAAACAACTTTTGAAAATTCGGATGAAAATGGAACCATATTTAGAAAAGTGGTTTTTCAACTTCAAAATGTGTATTTTTCATTTAAAATGAAGGGCTTAGGGTATAGATACCATAAATGAAAGATTTTGATAAGTAAAGTTTAGATCCATAATGTTTATAGCTTATTACCATGCCCTGTTTTATGTCTATGTTCATATTAAGTATATATCTTAGTTATAAACTCAAACAAAATTGTGAAATTCGTATTTTGGCAAAACCCCCATTTAAAAACCACTTTCCAAGTGTCAAAATGTAATTTTTACTTAAGAAAATGAAGGCTTAATATATGTATATCATCAAGACTTCTTATTACAAGAATCAAAAGTGATTTCCAAAAGTTATTTTCAAAATAAAAATTCTGTTTTCGGATTTTGGCCAAGACCTATTTTAAAAACATATTTTCCAACTCAAAAATGAAGTTTTTATTTAAGAAATGAAAGGCTCTTAGGATAGGATATGTAAGGAATGGATTTTCATAAGCTTAGATAGATTTCATCAAAAGATATGACCAAAAATAAATTTTCTAAATTCGGATCCCAACCAAGACCAATTTTTAGAGCCTATGTATCAACTCCAAAACTCATATTTTATGTGAAAAATGAAGTATATAGGTAATAGATATCATTAAGCAATGATTTTTACAAGTTAAAATGAGTTTAGGCATGAGTAAGGTGTTAAACAAGTAATGGAATTAAAATGAAAATTTTGAGTTAGTGATCAATTGTCAAATTCGTAATTTGAGATATGCATAAGTAATCACTTAGTTTGAGCTCAAATTGCAAGTTTTATGTGTTAAATGAAGTCCTTAGGTAATTGATAAGTAAAGCCTTAAATTTTAATGTTTTAAACAAGTTTTCCCCAAATGAATCATTCAAAAAGTGGATTCTAAAATTCGGATTTTTGAGTAAATCATATTGGAAAACATATTTACAAAGTGTAAAATGGAAATTTTTATGTAGAAATAAAGGTCATAAGTAATATATATAATGAAGACTCAATTTTAACAAAAATAATTATATTTTCTTAAGTAATAAATCCAAAACAAATGGAAATGATCAAAGTTAGAAAACTAGATTTTTCAAAAATTAGTTATAGTTGAAGTCTTGCAAAACAAAGAGTTCCAAAATTTTCTTTTACCAAAAATCATCAATACCATGCATACATGAAACTCATTTCATGCCATTCATGTTAGGAAATCACTCATATTGCATGTATGGCTATTTTATATAATAAAAACATTACAAACATTTACAAAACTATTTTTCGGAATCGGAAACCGTTACTGATCATATCTGATCCCTCTGTTCTGAGACCTAAATGTTTGCAAAAATTAAATATAATATTAGAATTAGATAGATCTTTCGAAGTAGATAGAAATCGATATATAATTTGCGAGATTCGAGTTAAAATGACCAAGTTATGGCCGTTTTAAGTTGGAATTCCCGCTTATGACGAAAATTGTGAATTTGATAGTTCGTATAAGATCGTTTAGATTAGTTTGAGTTGAAATACTTATTAGAGTATTTCTTCCTTTTTAGGAGATCTCGAGATCGACGATTCCCTGCCACCGAATTATTATTACTAGAAGACCGGTGATCCAATGGCCGAGTGACTTTTCTCCTTGTTTTGTTACCTTGATTGTGATTGTAGTTAGTTGCATTAAAATTATAGAACAAGATAAAAATCAACATGAATGGGGATGGGATATATGATGAGACTGTGATGAATGTATGCCAAAGAATACTAAAGCATATCGAAACCACGATTTGATTGGATAATTGCACCGTTCATATTATTCCTGTTATATGTGTGATATTGGTTGGTCACTTAAAGAATGAATAAATATTTTTGTCCTAAGAAAAAATTAAATTGGTCATGCATCACATCGGACATATTGCATTTGGTAGCATGCTACTCCTACTCAGGTCGATCGGTATGGTCCGTTGTTGCCTCGTTTGGATAACGAGCCTGGTGCCAGAGCTCATTCAGGGGTACTAAGGCGCATGTGGATGCATTCTTGGATGAGCCCAGCCGAGTCGAGTGCTAAGAGCCGAGGGCTTGGGGACTAGATGTGGTCATATAGACTCAATACCATTCCTAACCTAAGATACGGAGGGCGTAAATCCCTTCTGTGTGTGGGTTCCGGATGCCCATGCATAATTGCTGGCTCACATGTTTGTTCATGCATAGCATATGACTGATTTTAACTTGTTTATTATGGTACGGAGCTAAGGGAATTCTTACTAAGCTAGTGTAGCTTATACCCCAATAGTTATTTAAATGAGCAGGCTTTTCAAGAAAGCAAAGTGGGGACCGAATTGGTTGGAGCCGGGAATGACTCCGGGATTTCAGCAAAGAACACGAATGTTTGAAGTTACCAGCTAGTTTTATTATTTGCCTTGTAATAGTTTTACGTAGTAGAATCTTTCGATGAAGTGTAGTTGAAGTTGAATGATTTGTATTATAAAGTATAGTGATTTGTATCTGAAGTATAGTAAATTTGTATTTTCTTTACATTGTTACTCAAGCTATATCAACGTAAAATGTATTACTCTGATGAGTCTCCTCCATGTGTTAGACGCCTTGTACATAGTATGGAAACCTTCACGTGACTGAGGTGGTCATTCTTAGGCTTTAATATTGTGTACAGCGGACTGCCACGTTTAGGGTACCCTTCGGGGCGTGACAACTCATGATTTACTGGCATTTAGTCAACCACTACAACTAAGTTTTGTTCTGGAGGCGCAATGTTAAGGTCAATGTCACCAGGGACTATGGCATTGCCTTCTTCTTGTGATGGCACAAAGGAAAGAGGGTCTTCTCTTTCCACATAGGGCTCTTCTTGAGATGCCCTCTCTTCTACTGTTTTGGCAACTTCATTGGAAAGATTTCTAGCAACTTCTTCCTCTACTACTAAGCTCTTTATCTGAAATGTTGTAGGATTTAGGTTAACACCACCAAGAACTATGGTATAACCTTCTTCTTGTTTGACTTCTTGAGCAACACCATCTACTCCTTCAACTATATTCTCAACTACAACTTTATTCTCTTTAGATACTACTGCTTTTGAAATCTTGCTAACCAAACTACTTATCAAGATGGGATTAAAATCCTCATCTAATGACTCATCATGTATTATTTGTTTTTTCCTCTTTGGGGATGATTTCTTTATTTTTCTAGTAAAGGTCTTTGGAAGAATTTTAACAGGAGATAAAATTGTTTTGGGGGTGGCTTCCAAGATTGATATATGTGTTTAGGGTGAAAGAGTTCTATGTATCTAGCTCATGGCTTCATTATCCTCAACTAATTGGTGAGCATGCCACTCATGGTTCTTGAATGGTTTATATTTAGGGTTGAGTCTGTATGGGAGAAGGTCAGTGTGTTTGAGGTAGAGAGTGTATATGTACCAGTAAGGTGGGTGGAGATGGTTGTATTTGTGTTAATGGTGGGGAAGGTATGTAAGTGAATGGTGAAGGTAGCCTGACATCATTATCATTGTCATCATCATCATCAAGATGATCTGACTTAGCTAGGATAGGTTCAGGTGAGGGAGATTTAAGTCTTCTAAGAGGTTGATGACCATAAGTAAACATATCAATGATCTGCTTCATATTTTGCTTCAATTCTCCTATGTCTTCGTCATATTTTCTTTCAAAAGCAGCCAACTTCTCCTTCAGATTTTTTAATTCAGCTTCAAGGAACAGAGGGTTATGATGGAGCTTCCTGAGCAGATAATTGCTCTTCCTGTATAGTAATTGTAGGTAGCTCCTCCTTTGATACCTCATGTGTAATAACTACTTCTTGCACAGTGGCAAATGTGTCCATGTCTTCTTAAACGGTTGCAGCTGATGGAGTAGCAGGTTCTTGTCTTACTGCTCGTGCAATAACAGTTTAGGTCCCTATCTCTGCTATTCCCAAATCTCTAAAATCCTTTTTATTCGGGGCTTTGAATCTGCAAGCCATATCAGATGGCTCTTGCTCTGGCCATGACTGCAAGTTCTTCAAAATCCTAGTGATAAGTCCACCCAAGAAGATTCCCTTATCTCGTATGCTTGCTTTGTGTCCAATTCTCCACGTTATTATCAATCCAACATCCATCATTCTCCTTCTCATCATGCTGTAAAGCACATGCAACTCAGCTTCTACTATATTTGTTGCTCCTTCAATCTTGAAGAAGATGCTTTTAGTGATCATATAATGTAGAATTCTTGCAGTTTTATTCCGAAATTTGGCCCGATGGTCTTTGAAGGGTAAAATCTAGCTTCAACTTTTTCTGCCAAAAACTGCTCCAGTACTTCCTCAAATATTTCAGTTGGTAAGCCAACAAGCTCTTCACTTAATGCTTCCTCTTCCTCATCATACAGCCTCATTGCTACTATAAATTTTATCATCGGAACCTCCCTATACTGATCAAAAGCATAGAAGCTAATAGTATCATTCAAGTTGGGGGTCCAGCTCCTTGTTTTGAAACTTGCCATAAATGCCAGAGTTACTCCTTCATATGCCTCTTCCCTGATCTCAAAAATCTTCCCCCCCTGCCTAGTCTTTAAAGTATCCTCCAAATTCCTTCTCCATACCAAAACTTCTAATCACACCCTAATCCATGACAATATTCACAAATACTTACTTCTTAACCAAAAAAAAAATTTAATTTTCTACATCCTTAACATTCATTCCTACAGAGGTTGAGGTTGGATGCTTACTCAGACAGTGGGACTACACTCAACTCTAACCCTTTTGGATTGTTTCTAGGGTTGTGTTTATGATCTTTTAGGTGTCATTTTCTACAAAAATAATGCAAGCAACATGAGTTCTTGTATTCGAAATTCATCAAGAAAAGAAATGAAATAGAATCTGTAATGCCCTAAAATAAGGATATTACAACCCACCACGTATCCTTCTCTTTTAAAGAACACGACAAAGTTATAAAATACTAATCCATATATTACATCAAAAATACAATTCCGATACTCACATATAAAGGGTTCCTCTTAAATAATTCATCGTATAAATAATACTCTTGAATTAACTTATTGGCATAAATCAAAGCCAACATCATCCTAACTTATAACTCAACTGAAAAGTCCTATAAAGAAATCTTAAACTCATAAAGTAAATAAAATCTTTCAAACTAATAATAGTTTCAAATTAAACTTCATAGATCATTAAATTGTCTTCCTATCTCTAGGTATCCAAAATCAACCTCTATTGATCCTTAGTACGAAAGTCAAGTTCACTATCGTCATCCCCATGATTTACAAAGATGTCATATCCAGTATGATCATAAATCATCTTATCTTCTCTTGCTCCTGAAAAATGAATGGAATGAGCGAAAATGCCCAGTATACCAATCCACAAAACGAATGGATATGCACACGCAACATATATATTAAGTGCAACTTATTTTAATGCAACCAATCAGATTATTATCTTTATTAAGATAGTCAAACAACACAGTTTAGAACTATGAATCCCTAGTTCCAAACTTGGAGTAACTCAGACCCTTGAAAATCAACCAACTTTTGAAAATAGGTAATTATATACATATATTGGTGTTTGGAGAATCATCCACACACTGTGGCCTCTACCAAAACCTAATCTACCAGAATCATTTCTATGCACGAGTTCACTCAGGACAACCTCATAAATTAATCATCATGGTGCCTCGTTAGTATCACACTCTGCATGGTCTTTACTAACCAAAGCCAAACACAGGCAACAAACATAATTTCTTATTGTTGTATAGAATTAAGTCAATTTAGATTTCTGATCCTACATCACATACAGTAAACAAATCTAAAGCTACAAGCACATACAACAAACAATGAATGGTCGTACCTGATTTTGCATTAGGAACAAAACCCTAATTCACCAAAACACCTTTCTTCTATAAATTGTAAAGCCATAAAATCCTCAAACACCACAATTTAGGATTTTCTTCCAAATCTCCAAGAACTTTGATTCAAAACAACCAATACAAAAACTTTAACAAAAGATTATTATTTTAGATCATCTAAAGGGTTGAAAGAATCAATCTCACCCGTTTTCCTTGTTTATGGAATCACAAAATTTCCAAAAGATCAAATTTTTTCTCTACAATTACTCCAAATCCTAGAATCCATTCAATACAAATTAAACCAAAACCAATAAAAATCATTCCTTTTTAATCATAAAGGTTCAGAACATATAAACTTACCTAAAATTGAATCTCAATTCTCCTTGATCACAAAAAATCAGATTCCAACTCAATTAAGATTCCTCTTCAAAAAGTTCCTTCAAAACCATAAATAATACTCTAAGAAACTAATATATATATAAAATCCTATGAAGAAAATAGGGATATGATTACTTGATCTGGACTATAGAATCCTTTTTAACACCAAATCCAGATCTCCAAGATAATTAAGGTTTTCTCCAATCTCCCTTCAAAAACAACAAATAAATTCTGAGGATACTATAGATTTGTAGATCTTAAAGAAAGAATGGTTATCAAATTACTTAGATTTGATCCTCAACTTTCCTTAAACACCAAATCTTCAGATTCTCCAAGAAAACTAAAACGGTTCTCCAATTCTCCTTTAAAATAATATAAAAACTCTAAGAACTTGATAGGTCTATGAAACCTAAAGGAAAATTGATGATTTGATTACCTGGTCTAGATTACCAAATCGTCTTAACGGCTATGAATACGCCAGAGGATGTCTGCTAGGTTTAGGGTTATGTTAGAATAGAGAACAAAGAAGAAAGATATAATAAAAATCATAGTTTTCATTTCTTTTACTTTACATATGCCAGCAGTTTTCAATATGTATGTCGGCGGCATAGAAAATTAGGCCGATAGTGTTTAGCCAGCTTAACCATGTGCCTATTTGATTTCCCCTTCGTCTCTTCATCTTCTCTCACGTATCTGATAACCGAAAAAAGTAATTAATTTAAACATTAAGGTTGACCATAAAACCCTCTTATTTTAAATCAAATAACATCTTTGCCCTTCAATATAAAATATTTATTTGTATATTACAGAATCTTCCCTAGTTTATTAACTAAACAAAATTGTCTTCTTCAAAAAATAACCTCGTAGCAACTTTGTGAAAAAACTTTTTCAATGGAATTTTATATTAACATCAACCATATTTTTTTTCTAACTTTATTTTAAGAACAAAATTATCTTTCTCAAATAATTCGAAACAATTTAAGTATATAAAGAACTTCAAATGAAACTCAAGAGTCACAACAAAGTTTGTGATGGATTACTTGAGAAACCTAAAATTCTATTTTGTAAAGGTTTATGAAATAGTTATATTAACTTGTTTTAATCATCAAGCAAGCTACTTTCCATTAAGAATAACAAATTCACAAAATGGAAACCCTAAAAGTACGCATTTTAAGCTAATGTTTGTACCTAGTTAAACCAGCTGAAATATAGAAAAAGTAAAGAATTATGTTTACCTTAGTAGTTTGATGCACGAAATACTAAAAAGAAATGATTTTTTGTGATTTTGTGAATGCAAGGTGTGTCTAACATGTTGAGATTTGGTATCGAGTTCATAAGAAATTTGAATGTGGTAATGAAAAAGAAGGAAACAACAGTTTTTATCTTTTCATATTAACACATGTTGGGGGTCTAATTTTAGACTCGACTTTAGGTTACGGCTGTATTTATTTAGAAAATAACAAAAAGAATTAAAAAATCAAGACTTTAATAGAAGTCACGACTTATTAAAAGAATAAAGAATTAACGAATGAAGGCCTAAATTCCGGCATTTATTTTAAAACATGCAAAAAGAATAAAGAATTATGATAATCGAAGCCACAATTCAAGGGCTCAATGCAAACCTCAACTGAAATTGTAGCCGAAAATTATTCATATTTTCATGCCGCAGGGTTGGCTTAATACCAAACTTATTATTGCAAAACACTTAAAATAGTTTTAAGCTCAATCATATCCCTATTTGTCACGCCCCAAATAGTACCCTAAGCACGACAGTCTGCCACACTCAACATTTAACCTTAAGTATGACAATCTTAGTCATCCCATGAGTTTAGACACCAAGTGTAAGGCTTACTTTCACCATATAGGGATCCTTAATTTGAATCAAAATAGCTTAAGAAGACATACATAAGCAATAAGAATATAAATCATAACAGTTATACTCAAATTTAGTCTATTACAAAGATCTAAGGGGGCATACCCCCGTCAAAATACTAAGAGTCTTTAAAGTCTACAAAATGTCTCTTTACAACGCATATATAACTAAGGACATTCAATTAGAAGTCTATGCCTAACATCTAGGTCCCGACTACTCCAAAAAGCTCCTTAATTTCCAAAAGGTTGTACCTGAGAAAAGTGGCCTCTTGGGGATAGCCATAAATAATCGTACTGCAATAGGAAACTGTGAGGGTATAAGCTTACGGGCTTAGTGAGTTTCACTACCAAAATTAAATACTCAATCAAACAATAAGGCAAGCAAGTTATATTAAACGACCATATGAAATGCACAAGCATGTAAGCATACAATACATAAGACTTTCAGAGAGTCCTATGTTGAATGGATTTATGCCCTCCATTCGGGATTAGGTGTTTCAGGCCCATACGACCATAAATTTAGATTTCTCTCTCATTTATTTAGTGGTTGTTTCAGGTGCCCACCCACTTACTAATTATGTAGTTGATTCAAGTGCCTACTCCACTTTCATTTAAATTTAGGCGACTGACTATTATGCATTTTTCCCACAAAGGTATAAAAATGAATGTAATGTGACTCAATATACGTTATGCATGGACAATTTAGTTATATGGTCATGGCATATTATTTAAGTGAATTATAGGCAATTATAGGCAATCATAGAAATTTCAAACACTTCAATTCTATACTAAATCATACAAATATTTATAGCAATTCCCATTTCGATATTCTCACCATCAATTCAACCAAGTAGAATTCACATGCACATTCCAATTTTATCTTGTCCTAATTCTAATGCCACTATCATTACAAGCGAAATCATAAGCATGCAATTTAAAGAAAGTGAACTCACTTTGCCATGGTGCGAACTTCCTCTTAATCGTAATAATCCTCGAGAAGGTCTAGTTCGTCTCCCAAGTCACCTAACAAAAGAAATAGCTCCAATGAGTATTTCTATGAAGTTTAAATGAAACTTATAAATTCTATTCTAACAAGTTCGTCAAAGCTCACCCAGGAAGAAATTCCAACTTAAAATGGCCATAACTTGGTCATTTTAACTGGAAATTTCACATTTTATATACCGATTTCTACCTATCTGACGAGAGCTATCCATTTCTAATGTTATTTTCATCATATGAGGTCACTTGGGTCAAGAACAATAAGGTACAGAATGCTACATGAAATTCCCAGCCCACAAATCAAGTTTTACATGCACATCAAACGTCATCCAAAAGCTTTAATAGATACTTAGCTATTAATATATCTTGAAAAAACTCTTACATGTACCTATATAACTCAATATCATGCATGATTCATGGGTTGATGATCAATCTATTTCATTATGTATTCAACAATGTTTTATGGAGTTTGCAAGACATTAATTTCCCAAGCTTGGTTTTTGAAAAATTTCTAAGTAAACCATGATTTCTTAAAAAAATTATTCCTCTATGTTCACTCTATTATTTTACTCTTGGAGATTATAAAAAAAATACCATCTTTCATATACTAAACCGTTTTTATCATTAATCTCTTAAATATTTCCTAAATGGCTTCTAGATCCATTCTTTGTAGCTTTAAAAAACTTACTTATTTCTTGAAAGTCTCTCACAAGATTTTTTGGTCTTAATCTTCTCAAGAAAATTTTTGTAGAATCAAGGATCATTATTTTTAAGTCTTGAGAGTGAAAATCCTATATTTATATTACTAAAGTTTGTGCAAAGTCCTTTTGTTCTAACAACACTTATATGGTGTGATTTTTATGTTTGTAAAACTAAGATTTATATTTTTCCTTTGCAAAATTTTAAGATCTCTTTTATTTCATTTTGAAAGACACCTCTTTTATCAAATCATACACTTTGAACTTTGTTTTAAATTTTTTTCCTTTGAATTTTTAAAAATGCCATGACCCATTAAAGAAGAAGAAAAATTATCTCCTTTTTCAAAACTTGTTTCCTGAGTCATCCTCATCTTGTCTTAAAACTTGTTATTTTAGAAAAACCATTTGTGACATTTATGAGATCAAGATCATAATCTTATCTCTAAGTTTTTCAAAAACTTTCTTTGTTAAACTTCTAGATCTAGTCATTTTCTTAAGATCAAAGTTTTTGGTTAAGAACCTAGTCCCATTTTGGCATTATAACATTTTTGTCCATGAATCATTTATGTTTATGAGCATAAACAGAAAATAAGAAGAGATGATGCAAAGTATATATATAGCAAAAAGTAGGTCAAGTATTGGGAGAACTAAGCTCCCAGGAAATGAAAAAGTTTCCATCCCAAAAGAAAAAAGAAAGAAAGAAAAAGTGCATACATGTAGATATTGAAAGTAACAATATAAGAGCAAGTATAATAACAATATGAGCATAACGAAAAAGCAATATAAAGGCAAGTTATTGCAAGATATAGTTAGCAAGATATATATATATATATATAGCAAGATTATGGCAAGATATGTATATGAGTATGATGGTAGTTCCATGAACAAGAACCAAATATGATCATAATGTTGTTTCTTTAGTTTTTCAACCTAAGAAACAACACTAAAGCCATGTAAGGCTACTTGACATGGAAGATCTTTTAGAAATGAGCTCATTACCTAAAAGAAGAATGGATGGAAAGAAGATGTACGTAGTTGTTTAAGTGTATGAGGAGTGTTTTAGTGGTAGATATTGTATGGAGATGATTAGTGCTTGTGTAGAGAGGGGTTTGTTCTTGACAAAAGAGAGAGTTTGTAAGAAGAAGATGGAGAGAAAATTTAGAGAGTGTTTGTGTGTAGAAATTTGGCATAGTAACTTTAGGTAAAGAAAATGGTGTAAAGAGTGTAAGAAATGGGGAGTATTTATAGAAAAATGGGAGTGAATTTTTGAGAGAATTAAATAAAAGAAATTGAAATTGATATTATTATTACAAAAGGTGGGGGGGGCGCGGGGGCGGCGCCCGCAGGGCACCATGGGGGCCGCCGGCCATGAAGGGGTTTTGGGTTGTGGGGGGGGTGGGGGCGGTGGGGGAATGGCTTTTTTTTATTATTTTGTGTCATTTAAGTGTAATAATATGTAAAGTAGATATGAGTAGATGTGTATGGGAAATGAAAAAAGTAAATAGTAGAAAGTATGGTAGTTTGCAAGGATGAATAGTAATAGAGTAGAGATAGTGAATAGTGTAGTTTGTACTATGAATAGTATAGAAGAAAAATTAATTACCGGTAGTAAAGAAAATACGAGTAAAATCGCAATATCATATTCTTTTAGTTATCGAAAAATTATATAACTGATATATTTGAAAATCTTATGAAATTACAAGTCTAACGATACTAATAGTATATTCTTGGTATCCCAAGCTTAGGACACGTTTTTCAAAGTTTGTATCCGATCGGGTTCAAAATAGGCCAAAAATTTACTAATCTGATATTTTTAAGTGTCCTAATATTATTACGAACCAATCTACACTCTTCACTCATATTTAGACTTCTCGGTTTAAGAACACGGGATTGCCGGATCTAAACTACTAGGGTTTCCTGAGGATTTGTTGACTTAGGGTTTCCGGTGGACTTATCGGTTTAGGGTTTAAGCTTGAAATTACCCTAAAAATTAGAGGTTTACACTATTATTCATCTAGCCAAGCAATGGATTCAATGAAAAACAACATTCATATACTTCAAATTCATCATTCAAAGATCAATCATAACATCAAATCAGGTTTTCAATAGAACCTTATTAAAGTATTTACAAACCATATCAAACAAACACAAATTTTTCCAAAGACATCAGTCGTCCTTCTCCAAACATTCATTGTCAAAATTTTCAAAGATCTCTTAAAAAGAAAACAAACATTAGCATCTTCTTAAATAACAAAAAGAAAAACTAGGATTGATCATCTTAAGACTCCATCTCTCTTGATTCTTTGCTTGTTCTCTAGGATTGGCTCCTGTGTTGGCAGGTAATGATCCTTGACGTCTTTCTAAGAGGAGTTTAGAAATCTTGCCTAATTGTGTCTCTAAATTGTGAATAGGAGTATAATGATATCTCGATACAGTATCAATGCTTTGCTACTTTGCCTCAAAATCCTTCATGAACTGAGGACTAAGTTCCCCTAAACACAATGATATTGAATTTGACACAGATGATCCTTGACCCTATTTTTGAAAATTTTTTGGAGGAAGATAGGGATTTCGAAAATTTTTATTGTTACTCCACCTATTTAGGTGGTTCCATTAACCAAGGTTATAAGTATTGCTCAAAAGAATCATTTTTAGGACCATTAAAATTTCGATAAACTCTACACTCTCAGAAGTCATACCATTAGAACTTTGCCTAAAATTGAATATTGACCTAGCCATTCCCCATGCTCATACTATCCACTTTTCTAGAAAAGGCTTCAATTTTGGAGGTTAAAGCTGATACGACATCCAATTCAAAAACCCTTCCATATTATTCTTTCCTAGCCTTACCAAATGACTATTGATAATGGTTATTGGTCATATCCTCAAACAAACTTAAACAATCTTCAGGGGACTTGTTATTAAGGCTTCCACCAACTATTGTAGCAATAAGCTGCCCAGTATTGTAATTTGGCCCATTATAGGAAGTTTGGACCTAGGTCTATTCAAGTAATCCATGGTGTGGGCACCTACCTAGCAGCTCTTTCCATCTCTCAAGTGTTTCATACAAAGTTTTAGATTCCACTTAATGGAATGAAGCTATGTAAGCTCTAAGTTTGGCTGTTCTAAAGGGTGGAAAATATTTTCTCATAAAATGTACAGCTATCTACTGCCAAGTGGTTATAGAGTTCCTAAGCAGTACATTAGGCTACTTTTTAGCATTACGTCTAAGGAAAAAGGAAAAAACCTATGTCTAATGGTATCATCTAAAGCTCCATTAATTTTGAAAGTGCCATAGATCTCTAAAAACTGTTGCAGGTGGGTATTTGGGTCTTCATCCGGTAGTCCATCAAAATGGACATATTGTTGCACCATTTAGATCACATTCAGTTTTATTTCAAAGTTATGAGCAAAAACCATGGGTTTAGCTATGCTGGTATTAGCCCCATCAAGAGTAGGTCTGCAAAATTTTAGCATATTCTTGGGCTAATTGATTCTTACAAGTTCATTTTCATCTTGTATTTCTTCTCCACCAAACTCATGATTTGTCCTATTAGCCATACTTTCTAGGAACAATCCATGTTCTTTTCTAGCTACTCTCCTATTGACTCATCCCATACGTTAAGGCTTTGGAGTAGAGAGAAATAAAGGTGAGATTGACTCTTAGTCATAATCCTACTGTAAACCCCTAAAATTTTTGGATAATTTTAAGTTGGATCTTAGAATTAAAAGTCAACCGAAACCCTAAAGGTTAACAAAAGTCTAGTACAAACCCTAGATTTTAGATCCGGCATTCCCGTTTTCTTTAGCCTTAGAAAACTAAGTTGGATTAATTAACGATAATAGTTCGTAATAGCTATAGGTTATATAAAAATATCAGATTTGCGAAATTCGAGTGTCCTTCGAACTCAATCGGGATCAGTCCTCGAAAATCGTGCCCTAAAGCCCGGAAATAATAAAAATATTCCGAATATACTGTTAGACTCGTAAAAATATAAAATTTTCTAAAATATCAATTTCATAATTTTTCGGTAGCTAAAAATATCAGATATCGCATTTATACGCGTATTTTCTTACTAAGGGTATTTAATTGTCATGTCTACTTTACATTACACTATTTTCTACTATTCTACACTATTCATCTATCTCTACTTTTTCTTTCAACCTACTCTTACAACCCATGCACCTATTTCTTACACATTTTCATTTCCAATACAACTTCACATATGTCATTTCTTACTTTTAATTAATCAAAAGACAAAAAAATAAATTTTCACTCCCTCTCTCCTCTCTAATTAGTGTCGGCCACCCCTCTCTCTCTTCCCATTTGTTTTATTTTTCATTTATTTAATTAACACAAATTTTCTCCCACATTTTCCTATAAATACCCCATCTTACTTCCACTTCTTTCACACTTCTCTTCTACTAAAGTTACTATACTAAAATCTCTCCAAGAATTTCTCTCAAGAAGTTCTTCAAGATTAGTTCATTTAGGTAAAATTTCTTCAAGAGTTTCATATGTTCATCTACTTAGTATGAGCTTAGTGTGTGTTTTCTAAAACCATGAAGGTTAAGAAAGCAACAATAGGTTCATACTTTGTTTTTGTTCATAATCTACCTTTCTTATGTTGTTTTTATTCATAACTTTCTAGTATATCTATTAACTATATATATTATTTAGAGTATATAAGCTTCATTGTTTTGCAATTTATTTACATTATGTTATTTTTAAGACTAGTCTTTCTAGTCTTAGACTTGTCCTCATCAAGTAAAAACATTTTCTTTTTCTTTTGGGACTAGTCTTTTTAGTCCCG
This sequence comes from Combretum micranthum, assembly GCA_024138025.1. Taxonomy (NCBI): domain Eukaryota; kingdom Viridiplantae; phylum Streptophyta; class Magnoliopsida; order Myrtales; family Combretaceae; genus Combretum; species Combretum micranthum. The sequence goes on from JAMXBD010001383.1 coordinate 86,931, forward strand.
GATACCTTGATCAAGCTAAGGTTCCAATACTTGATTTATTTCTTCATAGCTTATTCTTTCAAGTTATTATGTTCCTTTATGTTTCCATAACTTTATGATTCATATTCATGCATGAACATAATGATTTTTGTCTCAATAAAATAAATGGGGAAAGTTTTTCTTAAACTAAAGATTCTTTTCTAAGAAATAAATGTAGGGAGTGAGTTCCTTAAAAGCTCATAAACATGCTAAAATGACTTTTCTTAAATAAACAAAAGAGTTTTATAAAAATTCACTTTTCATCAAGTGTTAAAAATTCTTTTGGAATAATCACAAGAAACAAAAATATTCTTTTATGAAATTGTTATTATTTTTAAAAGTTGTTGGAATCTAAGCTTAGAAAATAAAATCATTCTTAGGAATTTAAAGAAATTACAAGAAATTAAATTTAGGAGAAAGAAATACTCATTTCAAACAATTCAAGATCTTTTCAAAGTAAAATGAATATTTCAAAAATTCTCAAGTTAAAACCTTTCAAGACTTTACTTTTTCATAAATTGAGACAACTTCATTTACTTCATACATTTGTTATGAGTCAATACATATATGAATATACTTATCAAAAAGTTTATAAAAATATTTGGAATATCTATCTCTTCAAGTGAGTTTTATTTAAAAAGGAGGAATTCAAGTTTTTGTAAATTCGTGGTGAATCTGGTCGCTGCTTTTCGGAACCCAAACGACTTAGTTTGATGAAAATAAGTTTAGAAATGGGTAGATCTTTCGAGTAGTAGAAAACGATATATTATATGTGAAATTTGAGTTTAAATGAGCAAGTTATGGTCATTTTAAGTTGGAAATTTCCTCTTATACGATTTTACCGCGATTTTAAGAAAAGTTTAGAATTTTCAAGAAGAGGAATTTCATGAAATACTCATTTTGGGTATTCTTCTTGATTAGATAATCTCGAGGAGGATTGTTCATATCCCGAAGATTACTATGATTAGTGGAAATCTCGAACGACTCATCCATTTCAAGAAAGGTGTCATCATGGCTGAGTGAGTTTACTCCCTGTTATTTTCATACTTATGATTGTGCTTGTAAAATTAGTTGCATTAGAATTTAGGCAAAATCAAATAGAAGTTGTATGATAATATGATTGAAAGAATACTAAGTATATCAAAACATGATTGTTTGTAATAAAGTTGCATGTACATTAATATTCTTAAAGTATTTGAAATTGGTTGCTCACTTGAAAGAAATTAAATATAACTACTCAACTCTAATTAAGAAATTACGCATGCACTTCATATGTTGAGTCACATTTCATTCACTACTATACAATTGGTGGGACAAGTATATAATAGTGGTGGTAGACATAACCGGTATATCATGTAAGTATCGAGTAGGAGCCGGTAAAAACTATATAAATTGGTAGCTAGTAGGAGCCTGTAATAACTACAAGTTTTTTATGGCGTATAGGAGCCGGTAAGACCTACAAAAGTTTTTTAAAAAGTTGTGGCTGTAATTGGCCTGAATACCCAACCCCGAATGAAGGGCGTAATTCATTCAACATATGATTCCCGAAAAGTCATATGTCTTGTATGCTCACATGGTTGTTGCATTCCATTTGCTTGACTAATAAACTTGGTTGATAATTTACTTTGAGTATGAATTTTTGGGATTTACTCACTAAGCCCATAAACTTACACCCCTATAGGTATTTGTATTCTCAGGAACACCTATTTTTGTGCCCGGGGCCTCCCCATATCCGTGTAAGTTTTCCATTGAAGCTTTTGGAGGAAATCTACTTGAAGACTTAGATTAGAATTCCTTTGAAATCTTTAATTAGTTTTTGAATTTTGTAAAGACTATTACGATCCTTGAATTAGCAGGGTATGCCCCTAAGAAATTATGTAATAGATATTTGGTTATTAATATAATATATTTCTGGATTCTTGTATGTTCATTTTTACTTGCTTAAACTATACTTCCCAAAAACGTCTCCTATTATCGTGCTAGATGCCTTACATATAATACTAAGGCTTTTGCAAGGTAATCATTCTTAAGCCTTGATTTATATGTGGCAGACTGCCACGTTTAGGGTACCCTTCGGGGCGTGACACCTACATTTTTATTTTTAAAAGAATTAGTCTACAACAAAACTATGTTATATCAGACAAATAAAAGACTAAACAGCAACTAAAAAAACAATATATATGTAAGAACAATCAAAGAATAAAAGAATTAAAGAATAACTAAAAACTAAACAAACAAAGACTAAACAGATAAACAAAAAAGAACTATTAGGTATGTTTACAAATAGATAAGAGGCAACTTAAAAACAGAACAAAAATAAATACAAAATGTGCAAAAATAAAAACAAAAGGGGTTAGAAGTATTTATAAAAGATATTCGCAAAAAGAGAAGCAAATCTATATACAAAGCTATATTCACATAAAAACTATAAACAAAAGAATATTCATAGAGGAAAAAAAAAAAAACAAAGGCAAAACCAAAAACTATTCACACTATCCACAAAGGTTTGTCACTCACCAACAGTTACCCTAAACATGACAGCCCGTCGTACAGAATATTAAAAATTGAGCATGAATAAATGTCACTCGGAAGCTTTCATATTAGTATAAGGCGTACGTTCACAACAAAGAAAGAACAATGGAATTATGCATTTTAAGATAATGGCAGTAGAACATACAAAATAATGCTAATATGATTCATCAAAATATAAAGTTCTACAACTTCAACGGAGCATTCACCTAATAATCTCCATAATAACAGAGTCTTGCTAAGATAATTAAGTAAAACTAGAAGATTTTAAAGGAAATTTAATCTAAGTCTTTAAATAAAATTCCTCCAAAAACTTCTCAAAACATGAGTTCTACCTGGATGGTCAAGGTGGTCTCGGGTACAAAACAAAGATCCTGCAACATTAGAAATCTATTAGGAAATAAGCATAACTAGCTTAATGAGATAATCCTTACGCAAAAGTACTCATAACCAACATTCAAACAAGTTCATTAAACAAGCATATGAAATGCAAGCAACCATATGATCAGACAATACATACGACTATCCGGTTTCATATGTAGAATGGATTTACCCCTCCATTCGGTGGTTGAAATGGCCCCCAATCGACCTCCTTGAAATTTTGTACGCGTTTTGAGGTTCCAATGAACCATACTAGTCTTGAGATTTCTTACTCAAATTGATCAATCCAACTCGGCTATACCTTGAGGTCGTATTCCCCAAACATCCTAATTTCTCAGGATGTAGCTAGTTTCCGGTCCCACGTTGCAAAAATGCGAAATGATATTCTAAGTGATATACATGAGCAATTTAGTTTAAGGGAACTTCCAATCTAACAATAATTCATTTAAGGCAATCAATCAAATTTGCACATACAGCAATATACATAGAGACAATTTATATCGATCAACCAATTGAGCTCCGATATACTTATCGTTTATTCATCACACATAAGGAATCACATACATAGCTTCCATGATAACCCGCATGCATATTGTAACGCCCTAACCTAAGACGTTATCAGCCCGCCATGTGTCACTATCAAAGAGTGACACGCAAAGACTATAATTTCTAATCTTTAAATATATATCTCAAATATCTCCAAATTCTCACAAATAAAGGATACTCATAAAATAAAATGTCCTCAATTCTACTAAATCATAAACTAAACAAGTCAACTTAAAGAAATAAAAGAATCTCTTAAACTTCATAAAATTCTCACAGATAACTAATCTAATATAAAGTTTTTCTTCTTGATTTACTATTCATACTATACTAATCTCAATTGTCGGTAGAAGGGTCAAATCCCTTATCGCTTTTGCCATGATCCACAAATACATCATAGCTCATCAAATCATAAATAATAAATCTTCACCTGTACCTATGGGAAAAATAAGGACTGAGCAAAAAATGCCCAGTACGCTAAACGAATACATATGCACATGATCACACAACACAATATCACATACAACTTAAATGCTAATGCAACAAGCACAATTTATTATCTTTTCTTAAGCTTGCAACCAACACAGTTTAGGACTATAGATCTCTAGTCCTAGACCCGGAGTAACTCATGACCCCGATGAAAACCATAGTATAGATAGTATGTACATATGTAATTGTGTTTCACAATTAAGCTAGTAACGACTCCTAGTCTACCGGAATCAACTCCAGGTGCAACTCTACTCGAGACACCGCCACACAAGGATCATCAAGTTGCTAGCATTAGCATCACACTACTGTCGTAGTCTTTACTAACCACAGCTACTCACAACCAATACTTGTTTCAATTAAAGTTTGATATTCATTAATTCAGGTTTATAACAACTAATCCTACAAGCACATACAATCAAACATGGTAAGGTCATACCTGGATTTACTTTCAACACTTCAATCCATCAACAGAAACTTCTAATAGAATAGGAACCCTAGTCCCATAAGTATTCCTGACCATCAACATATTTCGCATCAATTTCAATCGCAACTACAATAGTAAACCCTAACTCTAAATTCCATGATCTTACTCAAAAGATCTATAACCCTAATCATCGATCTATAATAAGAAATTAACACACCTGTTTCGTCTGTTCTCAACACTACAAAACCTTCAACACAGTTTCTCTAAAGTTCCTAGTTATCTCCACAATTCCTTCAATATAAATATACAATCTTTAATTAATAAAACAACTACAAAGATTACAACCTTAGATCCACAAAGATGGGATAGATTCACACTTACCTAGAGCTTGTAGATCTCGCTTGTAACTGTCACACCCCAATGGGTACCCTAAACGTGACAGTCCGCCACACTCAATATTAAAGCTTAAGTATGACAACCTTAGTCGTTTCCAAAAGCTTTTATATTAAGTGTAAGGCTTACTTTCACAATTTTAGAGGACCATCTATGGAATAATGTAGCTTAAGGAGATATAAAAACATATTAAGAAAAGAAGAATCACAATAATTATTTGTTCATGGCAAAACTTAACAAACTTAGGGACAACTCCCTAAATTTCTAATCTATTATATACATATTTGCATGCTAATACTAAACTATACTTTATCCAGATTTCTAATGTTCAAAAGAGATTACCTGCCTGCATGGTCCACGTGGCCTTAACCATAAGTAAGGGAACTGCAAAAGATATCTATCGGGGTATAAGCTACTAGGCTTAGTGAGTAAATCCCAAAATTCATACTCGAAGTAATTTATCAATCAAGTTTATTATTCAAACGTATGAAATGTAACAACCACGTGAGCATACAAGACATATGACTTTCCGGGAATCATATGTTGAATGAATTTACGCCCTTCATTCGGGGTTGGGGATTCAGGCCAATTACAGTCACAACTTTTGAAAACACTTTTACAGATCTTACCGGCTCCTATACGCCATCAAAAACTTGTAGTTATTTCAGGCTCCTACTAGCCATCAAAAACTTGTAGTTATTACAGGCTCCTACTAGCCATCAAAAACTTGTAGTTATTACAGGCTCCTACTAGCCATCAAATTAAGTAGTTCTTACTGGCTCCTACTCGCCACTGACATGATATACCGGTTATGTCTACCACCACTATTATACACTTGTCCCACCAATTGTATAGTAGTGAATGCAATGTGACTCAACATATGAGGTGCATGAATAATTTCTTTGATTAAGGTCTAGTAGTTACGTTTAAATTCTTTCAAGTGATCAATCAATTTCAAACATTTCAAGATATTGATTCACATACAACTTTATTACAAACAAATCGAGTTTCGATATACTTAGTATTCTTTCAACATATTATCATACGCTTCCCTTTGATTTTTCTTAAATTCTAGTGCGACTAATTTTACAAGCACAATCAAGAGTATGAAAAATAACGGGGATTAACTCACGATGCCATTGTCATCTATTCCTCTAAGCGGATGAGTCGTTCACACACTCCACTTAATCATAATAGTTCTCTGGGTAAAGGAATCCTTCCTCGGGGTCACCTAGCCAAAGAAAATACCCACAATGAGTTTTTCTTGATGATTTTCTTGGATTTTTGACAAAACAATGTTAAAGAACATTAAAGTTCGTATAGAAGAAGGTTCTAACTTAAAATGGCCATAACTTGGTCATTTTAACTCGGAATCGCGCATATAATATACCGATTTCTATCTACTCGAAAAGATCTAACATTTCCAAAATTATTTTCAACAAACAAGGCCATATAGGCTCCGAAAAAGTAGCGACAAAATTCACCACGGATTTTCAAGTAAAAACAACTTTGGTTCAAGAAATCAAAATTTGTTTGATAAATACTTAGTTATCTATATAGTTGAAAATTTCTTTTTTTATAACTATATAACTCATATTTAAGCATGCTCAAGTGTTGTTGTCCAATTTATTTTTCTTAAGTAAACAATGTTGGTTTGAAGCTTTTCGGAATTTGTTTTTGTAAATTTCTTTGAAATGAATACCTTGCTTACTTTGTTTTCTAAAATGTTTTATGTTGGTTTTATTTATCTTTTTCTAAGTGACTTTTGAAAATAAGATTTTCTACTTCCTAAGTTACATTTAATACTATATTTGAAGTTTTCTAGGAAATATGCTATTCTTCATTTTTCTTGTGTAAATTCTTTTGTTTACTTGTTTTGCAAAAATCCTTACTTGATATTTCTCATTCTTTTTCTCATGTCTCATATTTTTCAAAAATAATCATCCTTGCATGAAAACTTGTTTTCTTCATAAAAACAATGTGGAACAATTAAGGACTTTTGTAGAAAAAACTAATTTCTATAATTCTATTATTTTCCTCTTGTAACTTGAAAAGAAATAATTTATTATTTCAAATCATAAATTTTCTTTGCCTATTTGTTTGCAAAGGTATTTACTTAAAAATTTCCTTTAGTCATCCATCTTATTTTCTTTCTTATGAAAAGAACCGTGTTGTCAACAAAATATTTTCTTTTGAAAACAAGGTAGAGTAACAAAGTAGCTTTTTAAGTAAAAATAGTTTCTAAATTTATAGTGAATTCTTTTTGTAACTTGAAAATGAATGAGTTTATTTTTGTTATCTTATATTTTTATGTTTCACATAAACTTATTCCTAAGTGACAAAAAAGCCTTCTTTTATTATTTTAAAAAATAAAACGTTTGGACAACAATCTAAATGAACATGATTATGAGAATAAGAATAACCAAAATAACATAAATCATAATAAAGTCAAGTACTGGAGTCTTAGCTTTTTCAAGGCTCCCGGGACTAAGAAGTAAACTAGTCCCATAATAAAAAGAAATGAAAGAAGGAAAAGCTTGTTTTGACTTGATGAGGACAAGTCTTGTCACGCCCCAACGGGTACCCTAAATGTGACAGTCCGACACACTCAATATTAAAGCTTAAGTATGACAACCTTTAGTCATTTCCAAAAGCTTTTATATTAAGTGTAAGGCTCACTTTCACAATTTTAGAGGACCATATATGGAATAATGAAGTTTAAGGAGATATAAAAACATATTAAGAAAAGAGGATTCACAATGAATATTTGTTCAGAGCAAAGACTGTGCATACATAGGAACAATTCCCTAAATTACTAAGCTATTATATAAATATTTGCACGCTAATACTATGATGTACTTTATCCAGAGTTCTAATATTCAAAAGGGATTACCTGCCCACATGGTCCGCGTGGCCTTAGCCATAAGTACGGAAACTGCAAAAGGTAGCTATCGGGGTATAAGCTAATAGGCTTAGTGAGAACTATTTCCATAAATAACTTCTTGTAACAAGATTCAAACAAGTTGGTTAATCACACATATGTAATGCATCAAACACGTGGGCAAACAATCATATAGCTTTCGGGAACTATATGTTGAATGGATTACGCCCTCCATTCGGGGTTTGGTGATACTCAAAACAAGTAGTTTTAATAATAGAAAATTTAAGCTTGCGAGTACACATCGCCAAGCATTCAATAAAAACTTTATACTTGCGAGCACTCATCGCCAAGTATCCGAACCTACTTGATTTGACCTTGCTTTTGGATCAACCGCCAAGCATATTCCATTAAGCTGCCAAGCAATCGCTTTCGGATCTTTCGCCAAGTGTTGCTTTCGACATGAGCCTACTATCCTTCTCACCCAAGGATAATAACCCAACCATGTATTGTGACTCACTTCGTGGTATGCATGAGTTCATTAATTTATAAAGTCATAACATAATTAATTTCAACTTTATGGTGATCAAGGAATTTCACACAAATCAATATTATACAAAACTAACACTTAGAACAATTCGGTCTTTGATATTCTTAAAATTCTTTCAAGGAATTATTTACATGCATATTGGTTTATCTTTTTCTAACTCTAGTGCAACTAATTTACAAGCAAACAAGTGTAGCATTTAATAGAAATAAACTCACAATGCCATTGTCGTCTATTCCTCTAAGCGGATGAGTCGTTCACACACTCCACTTAATCGTAATAGTTTCGGGGTGAAGAAATCCTTCCTCGGGGTCACCTAACCAAAGAAAATACCCATAATGAGTTTTTCTTGAAGATTTTCTTGAATTTTGACAAAACAATGTCAAAGAACGTTAAAGTTCGTATAGAAGAATGTTCCAACTTAAAATGGCCATAACTTGGTCATTTTAACTCGGAATCGCGCATATAATATACCGATTTCTATCTACTCGAAAAGATCTACCCATTTCTAAAATTATTTCCCACAAACAAAGCCATATAGGCTCCGAAAAAGTGGACAAAATTCACCACGGATTTCAAGTAAAAACAACTTTGGTTCAAGAAATCAAAATTTGTTTGATAAATACTTAGTTATCTATATAGTTGAAAAATTCTCTTTTTATAACTATATAACTCATATTTAAGCATGCTCAAGTGTCTTGTTGTCCAATTATTTTTCTTAGGTAAAACAATGTCGGGTTGAAGCTTTTCGGAAATTGTTTTTGTAAATTTCTTTGAATACCTTGTTTCTTTATTTTCTAAAAACGTTTTATGTTGGTTTTATTTATCTTTTCTAAGTGACTTTTGAAAATAAAATTTTCTACTTTCTAAGTTACATTAATACTATATTTGAAGTTTTCTAGGAAATATGTTTTCTTCATTTTCTTGTGTAAATTCCTTTGTTTACTTGTTTTGCAAAAATTCTTACTTGATATTTCTCATTCTTTCTCATGTCTCTATTTTCAAAAATATACCATGCATGAAAATTTGTTTTTATAAAAAAATGTGGAACAATTAAGGACTTTTTGTAGAAAAACTAATTTCTATAATCTTATTAACTTCTTCTTGTAACTTGAAAAGAAATAACTTTATTATTTTCAAACATAAATTTTCTTTGCAAGGTCTTTTACTTAAAAATTTCCTTAGTCATCCATCTTATTTTCTTCTTTATGAAAAGAACCATTTTTGTCAAAAAATATTTTCTTTTGAAAAACAAGGTAGAGTAACAAAGATTTAAGTAGCTTTTTAAGTAAAAATAGTTTCTAAATTCATAGTGAATTCTTTTTGTAACTTGAAAATGAATGAGTTTATTTTTGTTATCTTATATTTTTATGTTTCACATAAACTTATTCCTAAGTGACAAAAAGCCTTCTTTTATTTATTATCTTTAGAAAATAAACTTTTGGACAACAATCTAAATGAACATGATTATGAGAATAATAATAAACAAAATAACATAAAGCATAAATAATAAAGTCAAGTATTGGAGTCTTAGCTTTTTCAAGGCTCCCGGGACTAAGAAATAAACTAGTCCCATAAAGAAATAAAATGAAAGAAGAAAAGCTTGTTTTGACTTGATGAGGACAAGTCTAAGACTAGAGACTAGTCTTATTTCAACAAGGAATAAATAAATAAATTGCAATGGAAAAGTAAATAAATTGCTTTGCATGAAATAAATAAATTGCAAGTGAGCTTATATGCTCTAAAGAATATGTATAGATATATAAACAATAATAAATCAACATAAACATAAATGGATTGGCATGAACAAGAACAATACATGAACATAATGTAGTTTCCACAACTTGTAGTATTTGGAAACTCACACTATGGTCATGTAAAGTTACATGACATGAAGAAGAAGAAAGAATTATAGGGGTTACCTAAAGAAGATTTTGATATGGTTATGTGGTTATGGGTTTTTGTTGTTGGTGGAAGTTGTTGTGGAATTATTTTGAGAGAGTTTTGAGATAGTAATTTGAGAGAGCTTTGAGAGGAAAAATTGAGAGAGTTTTGGTATGAATTTGTGGGTAGTGAATGTGTGAAAGAAGTGAAAGAGGAGGGGGTATTTATAGGATAGGAGTGATTTTTGTGTGATTAAAATAAATGCAAAATTAAAACAAATTGAGGGGGAGAGAGAGGGGCCGGCCATTTAGAGAGGGGAGAGATTTAATTTTGTGACTTTTTGATAAATAAAAGATGTAATATGTAAGGTAGATGTGATATAAAGTTATGGGAAAGGTAAAAAGTTAAGATTATAGGTTATGTAGAGTGTAAGAGTAGGTGTAAGAAAAAGTAGAGATAAAAGAATAGTGTAGAATAGTAATGAATAGTGTAATGTAAAGTAGATATGACAATTAAAGTACCGGTAGTAAGAAAATACGCGTATAATAGCTATATCTGTTATTTTTACTTACCGAAAAATTACGAAACTGATATTTTTGGAAAACTTATATTTTTACGAGTCTAACGGTATATTCGGAATATTTTTACTATTCCGGGCTTCCGGACACGTTTTTCGAGAACTGTGTCCGATCGGGTTCGAAGGACACCCGAATTTCGCGAAACTGAAACTTTTATAAAACCTATGGTTATTACGACTATTTGAGCTAATTATCCCAACTTCGTTTTTCCGGGCCAAAGAAAACGGCAATGCCGGATTTAGATGGATACGGTGAACTAGGGTTTTGTTGACCTTTAGGGTTTCGTTTGACTTCCGGTTAGGGTTTTATGCTAAACCGATTCCGAAAATTTAGGGGTTTACAAGTCTAAGACTAGAGACTAGTCTTAAAAACAACTTGAAATAAATAAATTGCATTGAAGTAAATAAATTGCATGAAAGGTAAATAAATTGCAAGATTATGAGCTTACATGCTCTAAATAGTATATATAGCTATATAGATATAGTAGATAGTTATGAACATAAAAGAGACATAAATGAACCTAAGAGAAACATAATGAATGTATAAAGGAAACATGAACATAAAGGAATTATGATTATGAACAAAAACAAAGGATGAACCTATTGTTGCTTTCTTAACCTTCATGGTTTTAGAAAACACACACTAAGCTCATACTAAGTAGATGAACATGGGAACTTCTTGAAGGAACTCTTACCTAAAAGAAGCTAGACTAAGAAGAACTCTTGGAAGGAACTCTTGAGAGAATTTGAGAGGGATTTTGCTATAATAACTTTAGAGAAGGAGTAGTGTGAAAGAAGTGAAAGAGGAGGGGGGTATTTATAGGATTTTGAGGAGTGATTTTTGTGTGATTAAAATAAATGCAAAATTAAAAAAAATTGAGGGCATTAGAGAGAGGGGGCACCGGCCATGCATGGGGAGGGGGGTTTTGTTTTATTTTTTTGACTTTTTGAAGAAATAAAAGATGTAATATGTAAGGTAGATGTGATATAAAGTTATGGGAAAGGTAAAAAGTTAAGATTATAGGTTATGTAGAGTGTAAGAATAGGTGTAAGAAAAAGTAGAGATAAAAGAATAGTGTAGAATAGTAATGAATAGTGTAATGTAAAGTAGATATGACAATTAAAGTACCGGTAGTAAGAAAATACGCGTATAATAGCTATATCTGTTATTTTTACTTACCGAAAAATTACGAAACTGATATTTTTAGAAAACTTATATTTTTACGATTCTAACGGTGTATTCGGAATATTTTTACTATTCCGGGCTTCCGGACATGTTTTTCGAGAACTGTGTCCGATCGGGTTCGAAGGACACCCGAATTTCGCGAAACTGAAATTTTTATAAAACCTATGGTTATTACGAACTATTTTAGCTAATTATCCCAACTTTGTTTTCTAGGGCCAAAGAAAACGGCAATGCCGGATTTAGTTTGATACGGTAAATTAGGGTTTTGTTGACCTTTAGGGTTTCGTTTGACTTCCGGTTAGGGTTTTGTGCTAAACCGATTCCGAAAATTTAGGGGTTTACAGTAACAGTACTATAATTCAACCAATCTCCTATCATGAGTAATTAACTATTGCTATAACCATATTTCTATCATCTATTAACCATATTAATCATAAAACTATAATAAAAGTCTTAACTTTATCTTGAATCGAAACCACAAATCTCCAAATCCAATTTAGGGTTTCTCTACTAGATCTTGAATCTCCTTCAATCATATAAAAAGACTTAAATTAGAATAATTATCTAAAGAAATTGATCAAAATATACTAGAGATAGACCCACTTACCTAGGGTTTTGGCTGAGAAATGGTGTAATAATTTCGTAGGTCAAGAGGTCTATTTATAGATGTAAGTTGCTTAGGAAAAACGTAGCCTACACCAACCACTACGCGGTGGCTTTGTCGGCCAATGCCGACGGCATTGATGTGTATGCTGGCGGCCTTTATGCCAGCTTACAACCAAATTCCTTAAAAATTTCTGAAGCTTCAACTTCGTATGTTTAAGGACAAAATTACCCTTTTAAGTGACATTATATTACAATTTTACCCTTCATTATAATTTATTTATTTGTACTTTACGCGTATCAATTTTTATCTTGTCCTAACATCTAGTGCTCTATTCTACAAGCACATGCAAGAATACATAAAACGTAAAGGAAAACTCACTTGGCCATGATGATCTTCTATCGGTCGAAGAAATCCTCAGGAAAGAGAAGATCTTGGTCATCATCACTTAAACAAAGAAATACCCTAAATGAGTATTTCATCCAAGGTCTACTTAAATTTTTTAACTCTATCTTATTGAATTCGTCAAAATTCAGTTTTAGGGAAATTATAACTTAAAATGGTCACAACTTGCTAATTTTAACTCGGAATTTTGCATATTATATGTCGTTTTCTACCTACTCAAAAAGATCTATCTATTTCCAAGGTTATTTTTATCATAAAAGGTTATTTAGGTCTCGGAATAGCAAGTTATAGAACTATTAAAAAAATCTCGGCTTTCAAAACATAATTTTTCAAGCTTTTCTCCGTCTAAAAATTCTTATACAAAAATATAGATATTTGTATAGTTTGAGAAATCCTTTGAATCTATATATATATATATATATATATATCGACTCATATTGTATGCATGAATTTAGTGGTGTTGTCTCAACAATGATTTTTGTTGAACAATGTGTCTTAAAAATTAGAAAAAGCTAAGACTTTGAAAAATTCACTTTAGTTTATTAGAAAAATTTCTTGAATTATTATAAATGAGTGTTTCATTCTTTAAATTTCATTCCTTAACCTTTGAGAATAATTTAATTTTCTAAAAATAATTTTAATTCTTTTAAGATTCCTACAACTTCATTCTAGTGGTTGAAAAATATAGCTTTTCTAAGTATTTCTTATTAAGACTAAAATTCCTTAAAGTAGTCATGTTTGTGTGTTTTAAATTTTTCCTAAAGTTATTTCCACTTTAAATAAATAACAATAATGTCCTTCTAAGTTATTCACTAATTTTATTTTCTAAGTAAGACTTATCTCTAAAAGATTATTTTTGATGATTTTGTAAAATTTGTCTAGATCTTAGTATTGGTGAAAGCTTCACGAATGAGTTTAAGAAAAACCTTTGTTAAACAAAGGATTAGCAATATTAATTTTTAAAGAATCTTTCTCATTTTATTGATATGAAAAGAGTGATGTAATAACTTTACTTTATGTATTCTTTGATGAAATCCCATGTACTATTATTACTAAAAACTTGTGATGAACTTGTCTAAATTTGAGAAAGATTTGTTAAAGAGAGTTCATATTTTTCTTCTTTTAAGAAAACTCCTTTTATTTTTATTGAGACAATATCAAGATGTTCATGCATGATTTTAAATATGTAGTCATGGGAAATATAACAATATCACATAATAAGATAAGATATATATATATATATATAAGAATAAATAAGAGCATAATAATAAGATCAAGTATTGGGAACCTTAGCTTCATCAAGGTATCTCGATCAAGTATTGGGAGCCTTAACTTCATCAAGGCTTCTTGAAACTAAGGATAAACTAGTCCCAAAAGAAAAAGAAAAAGAAAAAGCATAACAATAAGAGCCATAATAATAAGATGTTATGTTAATGAGCACTTCGGCTCTAAGGAATATATATACATAAGTATACATAATGTTATATAGAAGTTAGACTATAGCAAATAATAATAACAACAATATAATAATAATAATAATAACATAATGGGAATTTGGACATGAACAAGAGCAAAACATGAACATATTGTTACTTCCTTAACTTTCATGAGTCTAGAAAACATACACTAAGCTCATGCTAAGTTACATGAACAAGATGAGTAAATATAAGAAGTTTTATCTAAGGTTATAAATTTGTTGAAGAAGGAAAGAAGTGTTTGTAGTAATATGTGGGTAGTGGGTTTTGTGAAGAGAAAAGGAAATTTGGAAGATAAATTGAGAGAGAGAATTTGTGGAGTGAATTTGATAGAGTTTTGGTAGGAAAAATGAGTTGTGTGAAAGAATAAAGGATGGAAGAGGTATTTATAGAATTTTGGAGTGAAAATTAGATATAATTAAATAAAATGAAAAAGAAAAATTAATGGGTTGAAGGGAAGAGAGAGGGGCACCGGTTTGCTAGTAGGAGAGAGAGAAAATAGATTTATTTTGTTGTTTTGTAATGAAAAGAAGTAATGTGTAAGGTGTGATGTGATTAAAGTTGAATGGGGAAGGTAAATTGTAAGGAATGGGTATGATAGTGTGTAAGAATAGATTGTAAGAAAATGTAAAGATAGTGAAATAGTAATTGATAGTAAAAAAAAATACTATGAATAGTAGACTAGACAATTAAAATATCGGTAGTAAGAAAAATACGAGTAAACAGCATATTTTTGATTTTTTTAGTTGCCAAAAAATTCTAAAACTGATATTTTTGGAATCCTTATATTTTTGCAAGTCTAATGGTATTGTTGGAATATTTTCACCATTCGATGTACCGAGATACGGTTTGTGAAAACTGATCCCGTTCAAATCCAAAACACATTAAAAATTAACGAATATGATTTTTAAGCTTTTTATATTATTTCGAACTATTATCCATAATTATCTTAATTTTGTTGTTTAGAATTTAAGAACGGGATTACCGAATCTAGATTTGCTAGACTAAACATATAACTAGGTTGACTTTAGGGTTTCAGTTTGACTTTCAGTTCTTAGGATTTACTTATGTTTACCAAAAAATTTAGGGGCTTACAAGGTTAGTGGCTAGCCTAGCAGATGAAAAATTTTCAGATAGTGCTTTATTGAACTTTATTTTCATAAATTAAACAGTTGATTCCCCAACAACGGCTCTAGAAAAACTTGGTTGGTTCATTGGTTAAAGATAAATATTGAGGAATACGAAATTGAAGTTTTCAAAAGAATTTAGCAAGTTTGCTCAACTTCGGTTGCAACTAGCAACATTAGGCAAGTGCGCTACTAAAGTAGCATAGAAAATATTAAGTCGTATTCCAAGGGATTCTTGGCATGTACCATACTCACATTATCTAGCCAAAGAAAATTTAGCAAAGCATAATCAAGATAGAAGTTATACTGAGGTTAAAGCATATATACATGTTTACAGGGAAAAATTTAAGATAAGTTTGTAAAATGCAAGATGGAACTTAAGATTTGCTTCACCAATTCCTTATCATGTGATTTCTCAATTAACTCAGAAAGTCATTTATTGGTGTATTTGCACTATCAGATCCACAAAAATAAGTTAAAGCTTTCTCAAGATCAGAAACTATAGATCTAGATGAGACCACTGGAATCTCTTCACAAGTTATCAACAATCTAGACCCATGTAAAGTTTAAGAATCCTTTATTTAAAAACCCTTTTTGGAAATTTGAAAACAAATGACAAAAAGTTTCATCATTCCTCTCTTGAGGTAACTATGAGCAACATCATTAGTAGCTTAGATCCATTCAAAAGAATGATCTCTCAATCTATTCAGTTGAAATCAAATGTAGATCTAAATGGTGCACCACGGATTTAGATTTACAAAATTAAGTTTGAGCTACTAAATACAAATACCCATGCAATATTCAATTGAAAGCACATTAAAAATCACATGAATCAGGATTTTGATTCACAAACCCTAAGTTTAGGAGATTATTCCTCCATGGATGTAGATATTAAGCACATATTATGAAGAAATAATATGGAATTGAAGATGAATATTAAAAATTAAGTCTAGAATCTTATGAAGTACAAACAATAGGTTAAAATGATTTTATCCAGAAAACTTCGAAATTTCTTAGCAAGAAGAAACAATTCTTTTACCCAAGGGTTATCTCTCTGTTCTACGTTAGAAATATTTTACACATGGTACTCATTTTATTAAGCGTCTGTGCATATTTATTTATAGGCTACAAGCATAGAAAATCATGAAGATTTTATTCGCTGACGTGGTTGAATTCATCCTCATCTTCACACACGTCTTAGGTGCCAACTCATATGGTCACTTTTCACAAGGTAAGATCGATCACTCGAAAAATATCAAAATGTTAGGCTCAATCTAATCTATGGCCTTCTTCTGAAAAAGAACTCAAATTCTTGTACAAGTTCAACCGAGGGTTTCATCAAGTTTATCAAGGGCTCAAATGTTGGCCTTGATCCAAGCTATGCTTTTCTAAACAAAAGTGTGATTTTTATTTAGCTTCAATCACGGGTTGAATTTGGGGTTTGACATTACAGCATGACCAAAGCTGTATCATGGAATCCAAGGCTCGATTACTTTAATACAAATTAATGCAAGTCGAAGGTCATGTTGATGGCTGAGTATAGGGTGCAATTAGCCATTTTTCCTTGTTGTTTTGTCATCGATGAGTTTTTTGTAGGCCTTGGCGAAGTTCTGCTTTGTACAATTGTTGTTGTTTGCTCCAAATCTTATCCAAAACACTTTATTTCTTCTTCTTTTGATTCTAAGAGATAAAAAACAATGTTTAACGATAAAAGTACAAAAATTTATAGGAATTTACTAAAAAATGTATCAAATTAAGCCTGAATTTCTATGAATGGAATAGAATAAAACACACTTATCACATATATTTAGCTTATAAGTCTTCATCACGTATCTTCTTGGCTTCATTCTTGTGAGCATCATTTTTTAATTCCTAAATTGTTTGCTTGAGATCAATATCATCGATGCAGTCAATTAGCCAATTTTATGATAAGAAGTAAATCATATGATTATAAGAGTGGACATTCTTAGTCATTTCATGCTCCAATCATTCATCTAATGACCATGGTAACTCGTGATTTCAAAAAGAAGCTTTAATTCATTCATGTTCCAACCACATAGATAGTGATCTTAAGACTACATATGAGGAAACTCTCAGTCGTCCATGTCTTAAATCTCACGTGATGACCTAAAGACGGCACACTATGTCTGTGTTATAGTCCTCACGTAACAACCTTGGTACTGCATTGCTATAGGAGAAGATCCTTAGTCGTTTTTGTCCCAGTCACCCAAGCGACAATCCCAACACCACACCACTGTAAAAGGGGACTCTTTCTCATCCATGCACCTAATCATTTGGTGAATAACCTCCACTACTACAAGAGGAGACACTCTTCATTGTTTCATATCCCCTAGTTGTGCATAAGTTCACTTATTGCTTTCTTCTTAGTTGTTACATGTCATTAGTTTGAATGTTCAAGTGTTGATGTATCCCATCCATATGCTAATACACTTTTTGTGCATGTATCATACCATTGATTTGAATTCACAAGTAACATCACTTTAAATCATGCATACATATGTCTTTTTTTTTTCTACATATAACTGTATTTATCCTCTCCTAAATTGGTAGTAATGATATGTAGTTGTAGCTACCACTTTTGACAACTACCTTGAGGATGCACAGTAAATAAGGCATTACATAATTGAAGGTTTACACATATATATTACCCAGCACAAATCATCTTGATAAGCAATGACGGATTATCTTTAAGCACTCTCCTAGTGTTATAGTGATGACATAAAGAACTTTAACAATTTTTTGAGTTTGGAAATTGATATTTAGCTTTCAAAATCAAAGCAAGATTACCAATCAATGAGGTGTATTTATATAGGATTATATTTTTTCCTCCTCGGATGCAATATTTGTATATGAAGTTATGTGTCATATGATTGCAAGTCATTAATGCGGTTAACATATGGTATTTATATTATATTAAGTAAGTTTTCTTTGGCTGTGAATGGAAAAATATTTTTGAAGGTCCTCCAGACATTTATTCACATTGAATAACAAGTTTACACATGCTCTGGTCCTAATGAGATATCATTGAAGTGGCTAGTGACTTTATTAATATAAAGTCCAAGGTGCAAAAATTTATCTTGTTTATGTTTCTAGATGTTTGTTGAATATATTTTAGAATTATTTCTAATGTGAAAAATATATGTACTAATGTATATTTGTTGAAGTTAAAAAGCTTCTAATATTTAATTTCATCTTATGTCTTTACAAGGACTTAGGAGTAGTGGCTGGATTAATTTAAAAAGAAAAATGTCATCTTTAAATTCATCAAAAAAGAGATCTAAAAGAAGAAATGCAAGTAGAAAATGGTCTAATGTAGGTTAGGAGCATGGAATTGATATTGATAATAATGGGAAAAAGGTAAAATGTAAGTATTGCAGCAAAGTTATCAATGGAGGCATTTTCATAATCAAGAATCATTTAGCTTGTATGTGCAATGATGTAGAGCCATGCACAAGTGTAGGAGGTGATATTAAAGAGCAAATGTTAACAATTTTAGTGAAAGCAACAAAATTATTTAAAAGGAAGAGAAAGCGAATTCATGGATTTCTTTCTTAAAAAAAAGTGTCAAAACATTCGCGAACCAAGGAACCATTAACCAATTAATGAAGAAAGAGTTAAGAGAAGACTAATGTCAATAAATTGCTCATTAGTAAAAGTGATCATAGATAATGTTGCAACTTATATAATAATAGGAGAAAGAATGATGTTGAAAAGAAAATGTTTACATTAAACACCTTGTGCAGCATACCATATTAATTCGATTCTAGAGGATTTTGAGAAAATTCGAAGACCTATCAAGAAACAATTGCAAAAAGGAGGCAAATCACTACATATGTTTCTCTAGGATTGTACTTATTGCAATACTATGGCGTTATATAAAATGAGAGACTTGATAAGACCCAATGAACTCAATTTGTGACTTCTTATTTGACTTTTAGGATGCTCTAATGATTTGAAAGGTGCACTAATGACCACATTTTCTTCTAGTAACTAGAAATCATGTAACTTTTCAAGCACATGAGATGGAAATCGGATTCAACAACTCATATAATAGATTTTGAAAAAATGTTATTACTTGTCAAAGCTACATTTCCTTTTATCAAAGCTCTTAGATTGGTGGATTTTGAAGAACAACCAGTCGTGGGGTTCATTTATCCATAAATGGAATGTAGTAAGGAGAAGATTAAAGCAAATTTAACAATATAAAAAAAAAGGTAATATCTTAACTTATTTAACTTTATTTATATGAGTATATGCTTTCTTCAAATGTGTAATTAATTACCTAAGCTTTAAAGTAATTAATTTAATACTTAATCAAAATTTTCTTACTAGTTAGTACTATCTCAACTAATTAGTTAACTCTATTAATTAAGTTAAATCTCCAAATGAATGGGGAAGTAATATATGTCAATTAACTAATAAAAAAATTAGAAAATTAAACAATTAAGTAGATGAATAAACTCACGCATTTAAATTGCTAGGATTTAATCTGCTTACTTGATTGTATAATTTTACAACATATTTATTAATTGTAAAGACCCAGCCCACTTAACCCATATATTAAGTGTGTCAAATCTCCCGACCACGTATAATACCCAAATATTTGGAACAATATTCAAGCATTATACGTAAGGTCGTCTTAAAAAGAGGTATTTGTAATGGCTGCTTGTTTAAAATAAATATAACATTCACATGATTTGCATTAAGAAATATTACCACTACATAATTAGTGATTCATCACCCATATACAAGACATACATCATATATATACATTACAACTTTCCAAGGATTACATAAACATAGAAATCTTACTTATAGACCAGCTACATTACAAATAAAATTCAAATAAAAAATACATTCTAAGGCTTAACAAACAGGCCTATAACTTCACAAAATACATCAAAAGGAATCCTAAGCATATACTAGGTCTCTCTTTCCTTGTCATCCATAGAGTCCTCCCAGTCAGTCCCATAACCCATATTGTCATAGAGCTCAACATCAAAGTCACCTGCAAGATAGCAGCATGAGCCAAAGGCCCAGTACACAATAAGGCAAACAAATACATATGCCATGCACACTTAACTAAATGCAATGCAATAAATCACCACTACTTCATTATCATTAGTTAAGTGAGTAGAACAACACTGGAGTATTCAAACTCCGATTCAAGCTTAAGAAATTTGGGGGTCCTAAGTAACACAGCTGCTCAGGAGGTTGACATAGATAGAACAAATATATATATCTCATATATCTAACCGATAAAGAAATTAATAGTATCATCTAGGTTTCACACTCCTTTATACACTCCACTTATCCCAGTCTACAACATCAATTAGTTCAACGGTCCCATACCCATGAACTAAAACATATTATTTCCTTCTAAGCCTAAGTAGATAATATGCCGATACAGTTAACCCTATTAACTACCCACTTAGCCAATAAAAGAAGCCACCATTGCATCATGGTGAACCATTGCATTATGGATTTGAGTCATTGCATCATGACAAAAGATTGGGCTAAGTTCCTAAACATCGTGCCATTGCATCATGACAAGGTTGTCGCTCATCGAATCGGGATTCAACGACATAAAGCACAACCAATTTCAATATATCTTTCATTATTCTTTGACTAAGATCAATTGGTATATGCCTATCCTAAGCAACAATCAATCAAAGTATTGTATACTTGGTTCGGATTGAGAATCGATGGGAATCTCCAACTGAGTATCTACCTCTGTTCCACATAAATCAACTATATTACATTACTATCATAAGTCAATCTTATATTCACTAGATTAGAACTTTAGGAAAAATTTTTAATCTTATTCAAAAACAATCCAAAGTCATCACACAACATACATATATATAGCAAATCTTTTATCAAGAAGTCATATATCATGTATTGGAAAATGTTGGAAGAAGTTAGAAAATTTGAAATTTACAAAGTCCACGCCGACCATTAATACCAGTAATGCAAACCTTAACGTTGGTGTTGTAGGATTATACGCCGGCGGCATTAAGAAGTATGCATTCAGTATAAAACCTTTGAGTTTTTACACTGGTAAATTCCAACCTCAACGCGGGTGGCATTTAAGAAAAATTTCAAAAGATTAGAAATCAGAATTCTAACGCCGACAAATTCTGAGTTCAATGCCAGCGGCGTTTAAGATAATTTTCAAAAGATCAGAAATAAAAATTCTAACGCCAGCAAGTATGCCGACAGCGTACACTGCAATTCATATTGCAGATTTCCTCTGTTTTCCAAACACAAAAGTTTTTTTTGCATTTTAACTCTTCCAACTCATTTCAAACCACATGAGAGCCTACTACAACCTATCTACAACATCTTGAGTATTCTAAAACTTTCCTAACAACTCTACAGCATCTCAACAAGAATTTAGCATATTAACTACTTATATTATACTACACATGCATATTTCATGGATTAAGAGGGAAATAAAGCACTTTAAACATCAAATAAACTTACCTTAATATATATATAAGGCTTGGAGAAGGATTCTTGGTGTATTGAGTCCACGAAAGCTTAGTTTGGGTGTTGAAATTTTTAGCCTTGGAGGAGTTCCGAATTTTCTTTCCCTTTGCTCTGTTTTGGAATGTGTTAAGTATGCAATTAGGCTTTGATGTTTATCCATAATAATGTTAACTTTTTGGGGCAGATTTGGGAAAGGCTTTGGGCTTTTATTTGGGCTTAAGAGGGCCAAAAATCTGCTAAGTTAAGGGCTTATGAATTTATCTCAAAACACACTTAATTCATCAAACATTAATCACCATAATAACCATTTGCATTAACATAATAATTGATAACATAAGTAAACTATCATCCTAAATATATTACCATAGCTTATTATCTAATCACATACATTATATCACTCTCAACATTACAAACACACTAATCCACTCAAGCACATACACACATACATATACACACATGCAACAATCAAATTACATGTATTAATTATAAATTAACTTGGGTCATTTCATTTATAGTTTCTATTGGTTTCTTGACACAAGTGTTATTTTCTTATTCATTAAAAGTGTGAACTCAACAAAATGGCATTAACTTTAGTAGTCGAGTTAATATTAATGAATATGAAAACTTTAATCGAATATTAAATTAACTAATATAAAACTCAAGCAATTAATTGCATATTTCGGGAAAGTTAAAGTACCAAATGCTCATTATGCGGACTTTATTTTTTTTTTTTATCACACTTATGGACTAAGACTTTAATTAAAATCCATCACCTACACTACTTAATTGATTAGGGTTTCGTTAATGACACGACTTATAGGAAAATTCTATGGTCCGTCAAATTTTTTAACGAATCATTCCCATCATTTATTTAACAGATCAAACTCAAATACAACCATGATTGTACCGCTAAAATACTTAATATCAATTACTATATTATTAAGGATTAATTACAAAAAACTGACATGAGTTTTATCCTTTTGCGAACAACTAACTTGTGAATTAATTTTGATAAAAGACCAACCCCAGAAATGCTCCGTTATGTTTTGTTAAAAAAATTGTTATTTGGAAGACTTATGTGACAACATGTGCCAAACCAAAACAAGGACAGACAACGTTTCTAGGAATAAAAAAAGACACATCCTCAATGTAGGTATTTTTGCCAGCCATAACACAAGCCTTATCGACGGTGGCAGCACCATTTTAGTTCTGTGAAACATAAACCCTGACCCTAATCCCCTTCCTCCACCTTGCCTCTATGAAAAAACCCATTATTTATAAAAGAGGTAAAACACAAGTCATTTTTTGTAATTAACCCTATTATTAATGATCCAATGATTGACTGAAGAATCAGTTAATAAGACTGTAAAAGTTCCCAAGAGTTACATGGAGTTTAAACTTTAAAAACATGTGAAAGTGGAAATCATCTTGGTATAGTTAATAATTGAGACTATTAAGAAATTAATGATGCAATAATGATAAAAGTATTTCAATTGATTTGTAAATTAAGAGGGCAAAACAAAATTAGAGGATTCAAATCCCATAAAAGTTAGCGCATAACCATAACCACACAATGTAAAAGTAGAATTTTGTGCTAGTCAAATCTAGAAAAGTATACTTGCCGATGTATAGTTAGATGGGAACAAGTGGAAGTGGATCTCGATCCAAAACACCATTGGCTTGGTAGCGGGAAAGGGTAGTTGCTGCCGGAGAAAGAAAGATTGATTCACTGTCAGGAAATAAGTAAGAGAGTTGGTAGAGCTTATAAATATGGTTTAAGTTTTATGTTTATTAGTTTATAAGCCAACATGGTATAATTCGACTAGCAAAATTCGAAATATCCTCTTTCAGATTCTCTTCTGTATGCTGAGATACATCAAACTAATAATGATAAAGGGTAGATCTCGGATATTTGTTGCCAGATTGATGTGAATACATCAAACCAGTATTGACAAAGTTGACTTATGCCAGTATGTTGTTGCAAGGTTAACTGTCATGTTCCTTTTTTGCATTTGTTCAAACCTTATTTATACCTGCTCAACAAAATTCAACCCTTTTGGTGAAGATGGTAATTCCTTCTTGGAAGGCGCAATTCATGGTTTATTCTAGAGAAGACATATTTATGGAATAAGAAAATTTAAAATTTATAAGCACCCATCCTTAAAACAAAATAAAAATTACGTAGTTAGCAATTAAAAATCTGAACAACCTAACGTAAAAGCAACAAATACTAGACGTAACAAGTGCAGGATATATTTGTAGTCCTCCTTCCCATTTAAACAGAAGAAAATTACAAGAGACAATAGAACATGTCATAGAACAAGATCACACTATGATAAAGCAACAGCAATTGCAAAAGAAAAATTTCAAGGTGAAATAACAAAGAACAATAACAATAAGATTGAGCCATCCCCGCCCAAACAATGACCCCATTAATAAGTTCTAATGAATTGGATGCCGCCGTGAAGCATGATGTTAAATCTTGCTTCTTCTCCATCAGGATGTCGTTTCTTTCAGCTTTCACCAGACATCATCGTATACCATAAACCAGATGACAAGGAATATCATTTTGATATTTTAATGGACATTTTGAAGAGTGTGGGCTTCTCTGCTCTGAGAAACCGAACGCATTGGTAAGTAGAACAATATTTATCATAGACAGAATGAAGATAAGTTGGGGTTGCAGAAACAAGGAAAAACATCACACCAAAAAGGACGTGCATTATTGGTGTTTCATAGGAGGCGTGGAGGCCTAGGCCTTTGCCTTGGGGTTTTTTCAGGTTTCCTGAGGTGGACTCTCAACACATTAACCTCCAAGACGCCCCATGTTATCTAGATTTTCGTAACTCTCCCTGGTCATTCATATTGGCAATAGACCTAGGCTCTGTTTGTTTCATCAATCCAAATAGGTATAATCTTTTTTAGTTAACTTGCAAGAATAGCAGTTGGCCTAGATAGTTGGCTGTTATGGTTGCTTTGATATGCCATGTTGGATGGTTGAGCATGCTGTAAATTTCTCAGAAAAATATTCTATGCAATTATATAGTAGATAATTCCAATTTTTTTTTTTCCGAATTTTCTTTCCCTTCTTTTCATTCATCTGAAAAACGGACATGAGAGTAATTTTCTAGACATAATTAACTCTGAGCAAGGGTGCGATGATTTAATGGGGCCTTAGTTTTGTTAACATATTTAGATCAATATTTAGTCACTAATATATATAAATGTCGACATAAATATAATTCGAAGTAATTTTTTTTAACCTTTTTATTCAATTACATGAAAGGACATATCAATAGTTACTTGAACAATTATTCTGAAGGGAATGTATTGTGGATGAATATGAAATTTCAATTTAAAAATATAAAACAAGAAAATCCTGCATAATGCGGGTCTAACCGAAATTACAGAATAAACAAGATTTTTTCCTCGAATAAGCCCCAGTGGTAATGTCATCCATACGAGATTATTACATGTTTAATATACCTTTTTAAAAAATTACATAAAACAAAATTAAAGAAAAAAATTATGTGAATAGTATTGCTATATCGCATAATGAACATGCGATATAGCTTTAAATTTGTATTGCATCTTGTAGATGAAATACAGGCTCCATTCACCCATCTTCTTCATCTCCCTCTACCATCACTCCTCTCAGTTTCTCTCTCTAAACTCACATCACCCTTCTCTCTCTCTCTATCTCCCTCCTCTCTTGATCCCCCTCTCATCTCTCTCTCACCACCGTGGCCTCTACCTCTCTCACTCAATATCGCTCTCATCTCCACCACCTCTAACACCTCTGCGATGTCAAACAAACCAAAAACCCACCATAACGTTTGAAAAAAATTGAAATTGGAAGACAACCTAATAATTTAAACTCAAAGTAAACACACACACATCCAAGCTTGAATCACAAATCCGAAACATCGCAAAACAATAACCTTAAATCTACCCCTCACGCCACAAAAGACTACCATGCCAACACTAAAATCACCATCACAACCCATAAACCCCATCAAAACTCTTAAACACCACCTATCAAATACAAAACCAACAAACCACCACCCATAATCCTAACAATGATCAATAATTACAAACACACCCAAACTAGACAACATGCAATACAAATATGGATATAAATTTGCTCCACAAATGTTAGGCCCATCCCATTTGCTATTTCCCTTTACCCTAGTACTTTCCAGAGTACTCTTAGTACATCTCGATCTTCTCCACTAACATAATAACTCTTCCTCACTTTCCTCTGTTCAGATACGCATCTCTTACTTTACTAAGGTACAAAACCCTAATCCTCTTTCAATATTCTTTTCCTCTCCAATTGTTAAAGCTCTCTAATAGTGTGTTTTGGTTTTATTGCAGGCCGATATGACTGAGCTATGGTTTGACTGTTTTGAGATAACCAATCTCCTAAACTCAATCATAAGATTGATCTATTGAAATGAACTTTCGGTGCGTTTTCTTTATTGCTTTCCAGTATTTATGGATGTACATACTTTTCTTCATTTTCTTATAAATTTATTACAAATGGTTGATCTAACTACCATTGCAACCATCTTCACCAATGTACAATTGTAGTTCTCATACTGGAATCAAACGGCTTCCTTTCAAATTTTGTACTTATTTGTCTGGTCTATAACACTCCACTCTAACATGCGACGTCACAACACTAATTTGATATTTGTTTTAATTTTTTTTTAAAACAACATTAGACACATGTTTCACCCCACCATATTCACGACAACCTCTACTTTGCTGTGTTGAAATTTTCATCGATGCAAACATGTATTTCCATTTCTTATTCATTAGAACTTGTGATCAACAACAAATTGCCTTTCAAGAAAACAAGATTTTTCATTAGAGACTAAGGAAACGCAAAAAAGGTCGAGTGAAAACCATCATTATACGACCTGCGATAAAATTGCAGATCAATTGTTGACTCTAAGAATGTGCTGAAATACAAGATGCAGATGCACCTACAAAACCACATCCAAAATACTCGGTTGAAGAATATTGTTTTTGATACAGGACCCGAAGTGGAATACATCTGGCATTCTCGTTATATTACAAGGCCTCTCGTCTTCATCTTTGTCCGAAAAAACAATGGACAACATTTTGCTTTTGTTTGTAATTTTCTTCTTTAACCCACTTATTTGGCTTCCTTTGGAAGTAGAGTATCCTCCCCCTAGTTGATAAACTTTTCGAACATATCATACAGTCAAGACAGGTGCACGAGCTGCAGCGGTTCTTTTCCGTTTGGAACCCCAGGAAAGGTTGATAATGTTCATCTTTTTCTTGGTTCCAAGATACCCTTGACAATTGGAAGCACCACAATGACACTTTACTTCAGGTCCAAATTGGACAAATCTACAAGACAGTCAGGCAACTCTTAATCCTCCTAAAAACTTTCTAGCCTGTTTCCCTTTGGCATAAGAGAACTGCCTTAGAAGCAGAAAGTAAATATTATCCAGCAAATCATGGAAGATAGAAGGGATAATATCCTAGCAGATTACAAGCAACACCATATGATGGGAAGGAGAAAAAATTATAGGATGCCAATAGTAAAGTTAAGAATGCCCGAAGTTTGTCTGCAAGTCTCTAACCATCTGAAACAGCACTATTCATGGAAAAACCATAAACTGAATCTCTCAAGGAATTTTAAATTTGAAGCATGGAATGGAAGCAACCAGTATTTAACACACTTTCTAGTGCACAATTGATTTTAGTACTGCTTATTAGAAAGAATTCCATAATGCCTTACCGTTCAGTGATGTGTTGCTGGGAGGCAATGTGTGGGTGTCCAGGCCACCACTATCACATTTAAATTCAGTCTAGATTTACCCATGAAGATCATTTCATCCAAAAACACAGACAATTATCTGTTGAAGCAAATCCAAATCTGGATGCCAACCAGTTGACAACTATTGGCTTAATATAGGAATTGATTAGCTTTGGGGTCCCGTGGCTGTGTTATTCAGACTTGGTTTCCTTAGCTGCTCATCTTTGTACATTAACGTTATGATGAGAAAGCTTCATTTTTATATTATCCCGTATAGAAATACATTAAGTGTATAGTGCATAAAGACTTCAGAAGATTCACCTAACTTTCACATAGTCGGAAAGGATACAGCCTAGAGAACAATCAAATAACAAAAAACAACAAACAAATAAAAATTCTAATAAAAAAAAAAAAAAAAGTTAAATATCCATAGTATATCTAACCATTGTCTCTAATACCCTCCCTCATGCTAAAGATAGATTATATATCATTCCAAACCTGCTCAAATTCGACCCAAAGGATTGCTATGATTGTGATTTTGTCAAGACATCCAACCTTCTTATTTTGGTAATGAATACATGCCAAGTTATCCCACCACTTCAATCCCTAATTTGAAGTTTCTGTCATGTCTAACATGCTTTATTCATTCATTATATTAGAATATTAATTGCAGATTTATAATCACTGTAAATATGTGCAGCTCGCAATAAAAATTTTCAGATTTCTCCTTTCTTCAGTTTAAGGCCATACAGAGATTCATTCAGTTTGCATACTCTCCTTTCTTCCCATCTAAACCTCATGGAACTTTCATATAGATCTAAGAGGATTGCACAGGGCAAGCTAAAAGGCTGGCCCAAGGAAGAAAAGCCTAAACTAGATGCAATGAGCCACAATAGGTCAATCGTCCTAGGTCAACTGGCCCAACCAGTGTGCAAGTGGGTCACAAGTATATGTCCATTTGTGATGGTTGTCTTCACCCAAGCTAACAAGTTACTTCTTTTTTCCTTTTTAGTCATTCTGTTTTTATTTTAGTAATTTAGGTACTGAGTCTTTCTCATGTCCACACTTTTACTTCATGTACTGTTAATCAGTTAGCTTCCCTTTCTACATTAGGACAATCTAGGTTTATTTTTTGTGAGCCTATAAATAGACCACAAGTTAATGTTATTAAGCAGTTCAATTGTGAGTTTATGATTCCTATTAATCTTTTAGAGACCTGTGAGTCTTGTCATTGAGTTGGATATTGATTATTGTTTATTTTTATTCAATATTTGATCTTATCAATTATCAATTGCAGTAAATCTTGTTAACTGAATTAGTATTATACATTAGCTTTCTCAACGCCCATGAAAGATTCACAAATCTTGAATCCTACCGATATGTAATTCATTTCAAACCCAATTCGACTTCCATATTTGTGATTTTTATCCAGAATTGATTTCCTTCATTTCCTTTTATTTTCCCATTCTTCAAAACCCAAAATACACAAGAATACTAACTTAAAATTTGTGTTATAATATGTCATATATACTAGATATTGTAATTAATAGAGTGTTAGAAAAAAGTTGGTAGAGATTGGTAGGACTTTGTGTCTTATATATATATATATATACATACACGTATCCTCCTTGTATGTATAATAATACATGTAAATTAAAATTTATAGTTTTCTTTTCTCTTAATATGGTACCAGAGCAATGCTAGTGGGTAGTGGTACCAGAGCAATACAAGTGGGTAGATTTTACCTGAGTATATTATGTTTTGCCATTGTCATCAGAGTTGCCCTAGTGAGCAACACCTAGGTCCTCCATCACACCCTCGGAGAGTTTTTTCTTTTTTTTTTTTTTTTTTTAATCTTTCCGACCGCCCACCTAGGAAGAAGCCCCACTGGCCGATCTTCCCCCTTCAAAATCAGATGGCCATCCAACGTGCACGTGTGGAATACGCACCCCTTAAGGTTTTAGCGTTCCCCTTCATTTGTCGGCGTGTGGAGACCTTCCTCACCACCTAAAAGCTCCATCCACCAAATAAGACCATTCTTACAGTTCTCGAAGTTTCTTTGATCGGGTGTTGTTTGGCTTCTAAGGCACATGTTCTTGGTGGGTTAACTGGTGGGTTTCTAGTGTTTAGTTGTCTCACGATGTTTTTTTTTTTTTTTTTTTTAAGTAGAAAACCTCTTGTTTTGTTCGGTTTTGGAGATCTGTTCCTAAAGTTACGTTTTTTTGCTCCATCGGTTTGTAATTCGAGAATCGGCAGAGGATTGATTAAGGTTCATAAGATGGAGGAAAGTAAATAACAAGTGGTTGATGTTACTCCCGTGACAACCAAAATCATGGAACATAAACTCAATGGAAATAATTTTATTGCCCAGAGTAAACGGTGCAATTATGTTTTCATAGTATTGAGAAAGAAAATCATCTCATTCATAATCTATCAACAAATAATACTAGATAAGTATGGATATGTGATAATGCCCGGAAATTTTTACAACTTAGAAATTCCACAGGTGAGATCATTAATTTAGATGACCATTGTCAATACCTTCAAGAAAATACTTGGAATTCATGTATGCTAGAAGAGGAAATATTTCTCATGTCTGTTTGGATTGTCAAATTTTTATCTATATCAGATCTGTATTGGTTCGGTTTGGTCAGTTTATGAGAAAAATTCTTCGTTTTTCATCGGCATCATATCTAGATTAGTTTAGTATCATTTCCATTTAAAAATGATGCCTAAACGACAATCCAAACAAGCTTATATGAATTTCAAGAAGATATATGACGAACTGAATGTATCACTATTATTTAGTCCCAATGTCAAAGTCAAGCAAACTTAATGGGAATAGATAGCAATAGTGAGCTTTTTGGCTAGACTTCATATAGAATTTAATGGTGTTAAAACACAGATTTTCTCTAGTTTTGAGATATCATCTCTTCAAGAGACTTATACTAGGGTACTTTGCATAGAGAATCATATATCTGTTACTCCACCATACTCTAATGGTGCCCTTACTAGTCAAAGTGCAAGATGCTTCTCTACTAAGAAATGGGGAGATGATACTCAGCTAGGATTCAAGAGTAGTTTGTTATTATTGTCATGAGCCAAGGCATACAAAGTGCACTTGTAAGAAGTTGCAAGCTCATAACCAAAAGAAAAAATCACCTCATGTTGCCTCCACTGAATCCATACCTAGTTCGTCTTCTAAAAAGACAATAACAATTTCTGCTAATGAATATGCCAAATTCTCCCAGTATCAAGAGACATTTAAGGCTTTCATCTCATCATGTCTACTATTGCTGAATCAAGTAAACCAACTTATTGTCTGCTTTCCTCATCTTCCAAATAGGTCATTGATTCTGACACCATGGATCACATGAGACAAGTTTTATTGATCTCTTTTCCACTTACCAACCATACACATCTTATACAAATGTCACCACCATTAATCCAACTCCTTTGATTTCCTTATCTTCTGCATTAAGTTTACTACGGTTTTCTTCTAACTTATCAGTAAGTCAACTCACTCGTGCAATGAATTGTGTATCGCAGTTAGTCCTGATCATTATCTGTTTCACGATCTTATAACGAAGAAGATTATTAGTAAAGAACATGAATCAAGAGGTCTCTATATAGATACACAAGTGCCGAGGTCCGTTTGCATGCTCCATTGTCCTAAAACCTTTCGAAGCACACTGCCGACTTGGTCATCCCGCTCTATATGTGTTGAAGACAATTTATCCTCAATTTAATGATGTTTCTACCTTGGATTGTGAATCATGTTACTTTGCTAGAACCATTGTTTGTCTAGTTTGCCTAGAGTCAAAAAAAGGGCTAGTTTGCCTTTTGAATTAGTCCATTTTAATGTATGGAGTCCATGCCTAGTTGTATCTAAAACTGGTTTTTGATATTTTAGAATGATTATTCTCATGTGACTTGGTTTTATCTTTACAAAAAATCATTTGGAGGTGTTTTCTCATTTTTCTGTCTTTTGTATTGAAATAAAAACACAATTCAATGTCTCAGCACATACATTAAGAAGTGATAAAGCCAAGGAATATTTCTCACTCATTCTTCATCAATCTTCATGCGTAGATACACTTTAAAATGTAGTGGCCAAAAAGAAAAACAGACATCTTCTTGAGACAACAAGAGCACTTCTATTTCAGATGCATGTTCCTAAACAATTTTGGGCTATTACAGTATCCACTGCCTGTTTTTTGATTAATCACCTTCCTTCATCTATTCTTTAGGGTGAGAATCCTTATGAAGTATTGTTTCCTACAAAGCCATTGTTCCATTAAACCTTTGGCAATACTTGTTTTGTTCACGTTGTTCATCCTTAGGTCACCAAACTAGATCCCAAATCTATTAAATATATCTTTCTAGGATATTCTTGGGTTCAAAAGGGGTATCTATGTTTCTGTCCCGATAAAGAAAAACTATTTTTTTTTCTTCATCCATTGAAACCTCAAAACAAGAAGAGGATGACAATACGTTACTTAATCATATTACATGTAAATCTTCAGGTACGCTGCCACCGCCGCCGCCTCCACCATCACAACCTCCAATTCAACATGATAAACGACGAGATCCACCTACTTCATGTTCTAAACCAGTCTCTTCGTCCTCAATGGATCTAACCTCAGGTGATCTTAACCTTCCTATAGCTCTTCGTAAAGATAAATCAATGTACATATTCAATTTCTTCCTTTATATCTTATGATCACTTGTCATCATCATCTTCCTCATCCATTGCATCCCTTGACATTATGACCATTTCGAAATCTATTCATGTTGCCCTCTGACATCCTAATTAGTGCTATGTTTGATAAGATGAATGCACACACATCAAACTTAGGATCTAATGGACTTACCTATAAGGAAAAAGGCAATTAGCCGTAAATGAATAATTACAGTTATGGTTAATCCTGATGGTATGGTAGCCTGGCTGAAAGCTGGTTTTGTAGCAAAAAGTTATACTCAAACCTATATTATAGATTACTTGGACACATTTTCTTCTATGGCTAAGTTAATTGCTATTCACCTATTTATCTCTATAGCAGCTACTAATCATTGGCCTCTGTATCAACTGGATATCAAAAATGCTTTCTTACATGGAGATTTGCAGGAGTAAGTGTATATAAAGCAACCACCTAGATTTGTTGCTCAAGGGGAGTCAAGTAAAGTTTGTCATCTGCGGAAGTCATTATATAAATTCAAACAAAGTCCCCAAGCCTAGTTTAGGAAAATCAATCAAGTAGTTAAAAATTTTGGCTTAAGAGAGCAAATCGGATCACTCGGTGTTCTTTAAGTATTCTAACACCGGTATAATTATCCTCATTGCACATGTTGATGATATTATCATTACAGGAAGTGACAGCGTAGGGATTGCCTCTCTCAAATCATTTTTTCACACTCAGTTTCACACAAAAGATTTAGGGCTGCTAAAGTATTTTCTTAGGAATTGAGATGACAAGAAGCAAGAAAGACATTTTCCTATCTCAAAAGAAATATGTACTTGACTTATTAGCAGAGGTAGATAAATTGGGAGCTAAGCAATGCAATACACTTATGATTCCTAATATGTAGCTTACTAAAGAAGGAAAATTATTTAAGGACCCAAAAAGGTATAGTCATCTAGTTGAGAAGTTAAACTATCTCACAGTGATCCATCCTGATATTGCATACATAACCAGTGTTGCAAGTCAGTTTATGTCTTCTCCTACAGTGTACCATTAGGTAGCTTTAGAACAGATTTCATGTTATCTAAAGGATTCTCCTGTACGTGGTTTAGTATATGAAAACCATGGACATAATTGTATTAAGTGTCTTTCAGATATTAATAGGGCAGGATCCAAGATAGAATATCCACCATTGGGTACTGTGTCTGTTGGAGGAAATCTAATCTCTTTGAAGAACAAGAAACAAAACACAATATTCTACTTGAATGCAGTAACTAAATACAAAGCTATGGCACAATCAATATGAAAAATGATGTGAATTCATCAACTCTTGACTAAAGATGGCTTTAAAGTACCTACACCTGCCTAGTTATGGTGTGACAATCAGACAACCCTTCACATTGCATCTAATCTTGTGTTTCATGAGTGAACCAAACATATTGAAATCGATCATCATTTCATCCCCTAAGTATTTCACTAGAAGTTCACAAGGTTGTTTCGAATGATTTATTGCTCGACACCATAAGTGAAACGACTCATAAAAATGCAACTTTTGGATTAGCTACCTTCTAACCTTGATAGTCCATAAAATTCCTAAAGAGTTGTTTTAATGAGAGCTATAGATTTCACATCTCCTCTAGAGAAAATCATCACATTATCTACAAAGCAAAGGTGGTTAAGTTTTCCTTTACAACATTTCACTGACCTCTTATAATGCTTGAAAATACTCCCATCACTAACACAAAGATACAAAGAGATAGGATCCCTTTGATGAAGGCCATGAGAGCTAGGGAAGAAACAAATGAGCACTCCATTTAAGTTTACTAAGAATTTGACAGTAGAAACACAGTGCATTACCTACTTTATGAGTTAAGGGTTGAGAGGAGTGTCCATTGTTTGCATAGTTTGTTCGAGGAAACACCAACTTACATCATCATTGGCTTTCATATTGTCAACTTTAATGGTACATCTAGCTCAAAGGCTATCTCTGTGATAACCAAACAATAGCTCTTGTGCAATAAAAATGTATCAGTGATCCTATAGCCTTTAATGAAAGCCATTTGATCATTACCAACTAAGGGAGCACTACCTTCAGTCTCTTTACAAGGATTTTTCATGTACACATGTAGGTGTATTGCAACATCAAATCGGTCTGACATCCTTAAGCTCAGTTGGATTTTCCTTCTTTGGAACTAGCGAGATTGCCGTAGAATTAATAGATTTCAACAAGCAACCAATTGCAAAGAACTCCTTGATAGCTATAGAATAATGGAAACGTCATTGCCAATTATATCCTAAGTGCTGCGAAAAAGTATGCATATACCCATTCGATCTGAAGCTTTGTCTTAAGCCATTGAAAAGAAGATCGATTTTATTTCTTCATCATAAACTGGCCCAATAGGAATATCCCAATCCACCCACTTCACAGTTTTTGAAATCAAATAGGGTACGCAATCAACCGTTTTGGTCACTTGGATTCCTTAAATAAGTTCTAAAAATAATCAACCACCATGGTTCTAATATCCTCATAAAAGGTAGCTTGTTGTCCATTGCTATTAATGATTAAGCTTGATAGTGTTGTCAATGATATCAGTGTTTCATGCATTGATGGAACTAACTAGTGTTGCAATCACCTAGTTTAAGCCATGTAATTCTAGATTTTTGTTTAAAACTCTTCCACCACATTATAGAGATAATGTTCCCTAAATAAAGATTTCTCAAGGTTCCAATCATTTATTTATGGATTGGAGCAATTGAAGTCTTGACATTCCAATAGCTCTGCCTTAGCTTTCAAAGCTCTTTGTTAAATACCTAAATAAAACCCATGGTTTAACTTTTTTGATTCCAACCTCTAAAGCTTGAGCTTTGTGACCACCTAAAATATAGGGAATCTTTCCACCTTTTTATTCTATACCGGCTGTATAATATCACGAAGGTCCGGACGAGTTATCCAAAAGTTAAAAATTTTGACAAAAGATTTCAAACATTGCTCTCCATAATTAGATTAACTACAATAGGGCAATGATCAAATAAACAAGGGCTGAGGTATTGTGCTTCCAAAGCTTAGCAGTGAAGGATTGATTCATGATTTACTAAATCTTTATCAATGCACCAAAGAAGGGATTGGAGGAGGGGTTTGACTAGAAGTAAAAGATGCCAGATGAGCAAATATCCTCCACCATTGCTTCAAAACAAAAATAATTAAACTCTTTTATACCATTAGATAAAGAGACATTTCCGCCCAATTTGTCCTCAATACTATGGCATTCATTAAATTCTCCCAAAGTAATCCATGGAACATTAATAGAGAATTCAATAAATCACTCCAAAGAGTTCTTCTCTTAACCGCATTATTGGGCCCCACAAATAAGGAGATGTAACAAGAGAAATCTTTGTCCACTAACTTGCATAAGCAATGAACAATTTGGCTTGCTTCAAACAAAACTTGAATGTCCCAAGTCCAAGGATTCCACCCCCATCAATAAATGCCCATTTTGGTTATTCTCTAGGCAACAATCCGAACAAATTCACTCCTAAATATGCTAAGTCCTCTCATCCTTGACTTTAGTTTCCATAGACCCTAAAAAGGATAACTTATTCATCTTGCAAAACTTAGCTACCTCTACATTTAGTTGAGTCATTAAGACCTCTAATGCTCCATGCTGAAAACTTCATGGCAAAACAAGAGAAGGTAGAAAGAAGGGGATTAAAGGAAGTTGAAGGCTCTACTGCCTTCTCCACCTCTAGTGTTTTCTTATCCCGATCTCTTTTCTTCTTTGACTTATTTTCTTTCCAGACTACTAGTTTCAACAAAGAATGAAGCAAAAGCAATCTCTTTTCTTCTTTGACTTATTTTTCTTCCCTAGACTACTAGTTTCAACAAAGAATGAAGTAGAAGCGGAACCGAACTAACTGCCTTATCTTGAGATGAAAATAGGGGAGTTTCACCAAACATCCAACGTCTTCCCCATTTCCAAAAAGATCTCACAAAATTCCAAATTCCTTTAAGCTAGTATCTTCACATGTGGCTATATTGAGCTTCAAATGGTACCCTCCATTTGAGAAAGGGTGCAAGGAGCTAAGATTTCTTGAATCAGAAGTGTAGGAATATTCTAGATATTGTACATAACATAACTTATTTATACACATTACTATAATGGTAGGTATAACTCTACCAACCTATTATAAAAATACTAAAATAATTAACTGCTCACACAAGAATTATTTCTCCACAAAGTATCAAAGCCTTCATTGACATTATCATGTTGCGCTACTTAAATTATTATTTTTTTCAAAGCCTTCATTGACATTATCACGTTGCGCTACTTAAATTTTTTTTTTTTTTTCCTTTCTAGCCTTCATTGTCATTTTCCTTAAGCCTTTGTTGCTTTATACTTATGTCAACTATAAATAACCAAAAACAAGATCAAATGACAAATCAATCTATCACACACATATTTTCATAAGAGTTCCTTTGGTGTAACCAATAGCAAACTCCAAATTATGGCTCCATCATATCATTTAGATAGAACCAATTATTTTGTCTTGGTCACAAGTTGTTCGTACCAACCTTAAAGGCAAAAACAAGTTTAGCCACTTAGAGAGTATGGGGCTAAGTGAAAATGATCCCAATTATTCAACTTAGGACATTGAAGACTCCACGATAATGTCATGGTTATGGATATCCATTATATCATCCATTGTAAAGAATTGCATTTTTCCCATCTGCACATGATATATAGGAAACTCCAAAGGAGAGCAATTCCAAGAAGGATAAGGTCGTCATATATGAATTAAGAACAAAATTAGATACATGTAAGCAAGGTAACAATACTGTTACCGAATATTACAATATGTTGAAGGGACTTTGGCTGAAAATAGACCACTATCAGGACTTACTAATGGAGTGTCCTCAAGATGAGAGAACTATTATGCCATTTATTAAAGAAAATAGAATAATTGATTTTCTTGCATGTCTTAAGGCTGAATTTGATCAATTAGAGTCCAGATTCTGAGTAGGGAAGAGCTCTCATCAATCTCTGAAGTTTTCTCCTTAGTACGAAAAGAAGAAAGTCGGTGCATGGTAATGTTGGAATTGAACAATAAGGCATCTAGATCAGCTATGAAAGCGGCAAAATCAAGGCAAGGGGATTCATCTCCACTCAAACAACGACCCAACAAGGACGAACTTTGTGTTCTTACTGTAAAAAGTCTCGGCACACCAAAGAAAATTACTTCAAACTTCACGACAAGGATAACGTTCTTAGTTGATCTAATGTTTTTAAAAATCATAAAAGAGGTTGTGCCTATGTCTCTACTAGAGAGATAGAGACAAAAAAATAAGAAAGTTACTGCTGCTATTGACACTGCCAAACCTGATCTTGAGTTCAACAAAGATGATCTTCCCCAATTAAAAGTTCTACTCGATTCCTTCTCCAAATTTCAAACCCTTGTTCTTAGTCCAAAATGGTAAGTGTTATATTTCTTCAACTTTTAACATATATTGAAAAGTCTATTCTAATATTTGGGCCATAGACTCTGGTGCAATAGATCACATGACTAATTCTTTTACTTTGTTTCATTCTTATACCCAAATATAGACAATCAAGTAATCACAATAGCAAATGGTTCCATAATTTAGTTAAAGGAAAAGGTAACGTAAACATTGATTCCAATCTTCAACTCAAAAATATTCTTCATATTCCTAAACTTACCAATAATCTCCTCTCAATTTACCAAATAACTAATAGTTTAATTGTTCTATCAACTTTGTTAGAACTCCTTGTATTTTTCAGGATTAGATTTCTAGGAAGACAATTAGAGTAACTAAGGTCCGAGATGGACTATATGTCCTTGATAATGTGTATAAACTAGTTGAGACAAGGGCTCAACTTGCAAAGCCCCCATCCTCTAGGATATCGGAATTTTGGGCATATCATTAACATCTTGGCCATTCACCTTTTTAGCATCTAAAAGTTATGTTTCCATCCTTGTTTCAAGGAATATTAATTTCCGAATTCCAATGTAATGATTACACTCTTGCAAAAACATCAAAGACAGTCTTTTCTTAAATCATCAATAAAATTTTCATTGCCTTTCAACCTTTATTCATTCTGATGTGTGGGGACCTCTAAAATTTCCAATATAAGTGGTGCAAAATAGCTTATTGTGTCTTTAGATGACTACAGACAGGTCACTTGGTTGCTTCTCCTTAAAGATAAGTATGAGGCTCCTTTTGTTTTACAAAATTTCTACAAGCAAGTATATACCAAATTTAGAACCCAAATCCAGTGATTCAGAACAAATAATAAACGGGAGTATGTGAATCATACTTTAAGTCTCTTCTTTCAAAGCAATAGTATTGTTCATAAAACTTCTTGCATTAACGCTCCACAATAAAATTGAGTGGCAAAGTAGAAAAATTGTCAACTTCTTAATACCATTCGTGCCTTATTGTTTCACGATAATGTTCCATCCCATTTTTAGGGGGAAGCAGCTCTTACAAGCACTTATCTCATAAATAGAACTCTGTCTCATGTACTCCATCTTAGGAATCCTATGGAAGTATTGACTAATTTCTTTTCTTCAGTTGTGACAACGAATTCTCTTCCATTTAAGATTTTTAGGTGTACAGCTTATGTACATATCCATAAAAACTATCACACCAAACTTGAACCAAGATCATTAAAGTGTATTTTTTTAGGGTACTTCACGCTCAAAAGCGGTATGGAAGCTATCATCCTGTAAGTATGAGATTTTTTGTCTCCATAGACATAGTTTTTCAAGAAAATGAAGTTTACTATTCTGCATCAAAATCTCAGCTACAAAGGGAGAAAAGTAAGACCCACACAAAGTTATTTTGGCTTTATTTTTCAAATGCTACATTCGAACAATCCATGAGTACCAAACACAACCAGAAGAACCACAACCACCACCATCAACACTAGATCGCTAACAAGAACCAAATCAACTTGATGATTCCGACACTATCACTTCTCTTCCAGGAGAAGGTCTTGAGAAGTTTAAACATGTTTATACAAGGAAATTCAAGGATGTCTCAAGCCAAAGGCAATTTTATGAATCTACTTCAAAAAAAGGTAATCCATCTTCTTCTCAAAACTCTAATGAAGATGTAATTGCTAGGAACATTAATGAAGCATTGGAGAATCAAAGATGGAGGGAAGCTGTTCTTAAAGCGATGAAGGCCTTATATCAAAAGAACACATGGAAGATAGCCAATCTTACCGACAGAAAGTAGGTTGTAGGAAGCGAGTATTTAGTATCAACCATAAGTCGGATGGAAGTATTGAACGAAAGAAGGCACCCCCAGTTGCTCAAAGTTACACTTAAACTTATGGTATAGATTATGAAGAGACATTAACTCTAGTAGCAAAATTGAATTTCATCAAGGTAATCTTATCTTTAGCAGCCAATTTAGATTAGCCATAACATCAACTAGATATGAAAAATACCTTTCTAAATGGAGATTTAGAAGAGAAAATTTACATGCGACTCCCATCAAGATTTACTTCAAGTGAAAATGATGATAAGGTATGTACGTTAAATAAGTCCCTATATGGCTTGAAACAATCTTCGCAAGCATGGTTTAAGAAATTTAGTGATACTATAGTTCAATTGAGCTATACACAAAGTCATGCTAAGCATACTCTATTTATGAAATTGGGAAATAAATGGTTGAAATCAATCTTAATAGTCTATGTGGATGATATGATTACTACAGGTGATGATGAAACTGAGATTGCCATTTTGAAGGAGAAAATTAAAGGTGAATTTGAGGTCAAAGAGCTAGGAGATTTTAAATTTTTCTAGGGAATGGAAGTAGCAAGTAAGAAATGAATTGTTATCGGTCCGAGAAAATACATTTTTGATCCCCTCAAAGGAAACTAGAAAACTAGGTAGCAAGCAAGAGTGCTCTTCTTCCTCATAATTGGAGTCCTACACCAAAAAAAGGACATACTAGTGGATAAAGGCCAATATCAACGATTAGTTGGTAGGTTGATTTACTTATCCTTAACTCGTCCCGGGCTGGCTTGTTCTATTAGTTTGGTTAGTCAAGCTACACATGCACCAACAAAACATCACATAAGTGGTGTAAATTACATTTCGAGATACTTAAAAGGGACTCCCAGTAAAGAATTGTTCATCCAAAAAATTAAAGGCCTTGAAGCTTCTGTAGATGCAGACTGGGGAGGAGATATGACAAATGGTAAATCTATCTCAGGTTTTTGTACAAAGCTTTAGGGAAATTTAGTGGTATGGAGAAATAAAAAGCAATCAATTGTGGCTAGAACTAATGCTAAGGCCGAATACATAACTATTGCACAAGGGTTTTGTGAATTAATCTAGGTCCAAAGGTTACTACAAAACTTGGAAATACATGTGAGCAGTACATAGGTCTTTAGCGACAGCAAATCTGCTCTTAATATTGTAAAAGAATCCTGCTCAACGTGATCGCATGAAACATGTACGACTTGATTAGAACTTCAATAAGTCAGAAATTGAAGATGGAGATATTCAACTGCATTATATCTAACAAGGGACCAAGAAGCTAACATTCTAACAAAGTCCTTGCCTAAACAACTCTTCTTAGAAATCTCTAGCAAGTTAGAAATGATAGATATCTATTTCTTAACTTGAGGGGCAGTGTAGAAAATAGTAGTTACAATTTAAATATATTTAATTGATAAATTAGTTTTTTAGGATGAAATTTATTTTTTTTTGTCTTGTTTATTGTTTTTCTTTGGTCAAATTTAAATCTGATTTGTTAGCACGATATTAGGGATACATATCTTATCCCTTAGCTAGTGTACATTTGTATATATTCTGGTGCAATGTTTAATAAAAAAGTTGAGAGTTTTTCTGCTAAAGTTCTTCACTAACATTCTATCCAGCATGATCGAACAAAGAATATAAGGATTGATAATCACTTCACTACATCGAAAATTGAAAGTGGAGTGATTAACCTGACACATGGTCCCATCCATCAACAAAAAGATGACATCCAAACATCTCTACCTAAGAGGGTTTTGACTCCATTATAGCAAGCTCGAAATGATTAATATACATTACGAAGCTTGAGGGAGAGATGTAGGCAAATATTCTCTGACTATTATAGGATGGCTTTGACTACTTTATTATTTTTCCTTGAGTTATCCGGTCTCTCCTTTCTACTGTAGATTAGCTTTAATGAAAGGGTCTATTTGTTATGTCATCTTTCCATCATTTTGGCTTCATCTTTTTGTCGATTTCATATAGACATTTGTCAAAAACAGATACCGATAAAAAACAGATACTTTTATTTACAAACAGATCAGATACTAATATGAAACAAATATAATACAAATACCAATATACATTCCGATAAAAACCAAACCATCCAAACAAACCCATATGAAAACTTTTTCAGTCCTTTGTTGTTCTCAAACCCATGTGTGTGCGTGTGTGTGTGAATGACAAATAAAAGAATATAATTGAATAATAAATTTATTCAAGAATATGTGCAGAAAAAAAAATTATTATATAAGATGAAAATGAGAGATATGGATCTGTTGAGGGTGAGCATTCACGAGTGAGATATAGCATTAGAAAATAATTAGCTTTGGCAATTATACTAGCTGTGCGTTGCTCAAAACTAATTTACTTCCCGTTTAACTATATTGATTTGGAGTTGGAAAATTTATGGAAAAAGAAATATATGTTTTGGTGTAAGAGAAAGGATAAGAGCCTAAAAAAGTTTTATTTTTTCCTTTTTCTCTCACCAATTCTCTTAAGATATTTAAAATCTTTGCCATGTGACCTTGTTCTTCTTGTGATAACAAAATCACAAGAACATCCACTTGGGAAAAGAAAGGTTCAAATATTAGTAAAAACTTTAAATGGAATGGGTCACTGTCCAAAATTAAATAATAAATGCAATATGATTATTTACTTGAATGCAATGCAATAAATGGATTTCCTACAATCATGTCAAATATACTATTAAAAAAATATAGAAGGCATAAGCAGAGATCCGAAAACTGTTTGAGTCAAACATGAAACAAGACTCACCTATAATCGTATGTCAGAGGCTCGCCAACTTTGATTGATTGAGCAGCAAAGACTCCCACACGAGTGTCACCCTCGGCTTGCCTAAGAAACACATAAAATTATCAAGTCTATTTATGCTGGAGAAACAGATTATCATGCATGCATTCACGAGATAATATGAAATTTTTCAAATTTATAAGAAAAAACTTATTTGCTGGAATGAAGAAGACATACATGTACAAATGGACGTTGAAGGGATGTTAAAAATAAGGTAAAATCTGAGCATCAAAACACTATATTTAATTTAATTCACATTAAAAAAATAAAAATAAAAACAATCAGGCCAATGCCAATTGTCTTCGACATAAATCAATTTGGACTGATAAGCACAAATGGGTGGGGAAAGAGATAAGAGGAAGGATGGGCGGAACAAATGTGACTCCAACTGCTTTTAGTTTAAGTCCTTCAATATCTAACATTTTCAAGTCTTCTATCTTTTTAAAATGGCTTCATTGCATGTTTTTGGCATCCATAATTCTCAACTGAAACTTAAGAAGTAGAGAGAGCAAATAGAAAGAGAATAGAAAACAGAAGATTAACTTAAGACATGCTCCCCAGCAAACGTGACATTTCATGTGCACATAAAAAACTTTTAGAAAACCTGCATCATAAGCAGTTAATGACTACTAAAGAAAATGTAGTGGCAGCCTCAGTTGGCTCATTTTAAAAGGAATGAACGTCTTGACTATGAAATTTTAAAAACTAAAACACTAATTTTTAATCTTGCCAATTTTATAACATCTAAAACGTAATAGGTTATATTAAATTTTGTAAATCCCGTGTGAATACGAACTAAAGATAGATAAGAACATTCTAATGAAATAAATACTTGTATATTTGATTTTCAGTAAAATTACATCTTCCAAATTTAATGGAACCTCACATGCAAATTCGTTCTAAATCTAGTAGGAGATAAAAAATTTTATGCACATTTTTCATTTCGTCTTAAAGAAATGTCAATTTCATCCATAAATTTTTGTAGAATATGCTATATTTTATGAACACATTCCACAATGTGTCATGGCCACAAGAAGCAATTATTACAGCCAGTTATTAGTGTGGTGTGTGCAGCATTCTAGCTGAGGCGTCAGCATGGGTGTGTTGTGCCTAATATGTGTACTGTGTAACGATCCTGGAATTCACACAAGAAAAGATCACCACCACCAACCACTTTTCCAGGACACAATTCGGATTGCAGCTGTGATTTAGAAACCGTGACGAGTTTCCCTTAAAAGTAGCATCAATTGTAAAATCTTTTCGTATCTCGCACATGTAGAAGTTCTTCATGCCTCTGTACTTCATGTCCCAAAGCCTTTTTTCACATAAAGCATCATCAATGACTGAAACAAAGGGGGCAAAAAAATGAGGCTAATCTACAGCTAATGCAGCTGCTACCACACTTCCAAACTTTGGCACTGAGTTTCAGTGCAACTACAATGGTGTACATATAAGAAAGTATAATCCATGTAGAATTTGAAAACATTTCTCTTGTGCAGAGTAATTTCAGTAACTTCCTATATTTGGGAAAAGCATAGATACGAAAAAGAACTATTACATGTAGATGCTGTCATATCAATCAATCCAAGAATTAACATGCCATGATGTACATTCAGTGACTCAAATTCGTGGTAAATGAATCCAAGAACTATTGCTGGGCCTATTTAGATCGTTGTTTTAGCATTGTTTTGGTATCATTTTCAAACCGAACAGATATTGAATCAATACAGATATGATACCAATAAAAAACCGACAATTTTACTCATAAACTGATCAAACCGAACCAATACTAAGCCGATACCGATACCGAACTGATATTGACCCGATACAGATCCGACATGGATAAAAATCCGACAATCCAAACAAGCCCAGTAAAGTTATAGAAATTTGTACCTCAAAAATAAACACAAAGGAATTGGGAAATTACACTAACTCTGCTTAGAATTTATAGTTATCCTACGTTGATTTTTGGATAGCATTCCTGATACATCCTGGCTCATTATCTGATTCGTAAATTGGAGCACAGATAGATTGGGCTTTCTTCCTTGCTGCTATGTCTCAGCAGTGACAGGCAGACATGATCAGATTCATGGACTAGGCCCCAAAGTATTTTCGGCAGATTCATTGAAC
Organism: Combretum micranthum; assembly: GCA_024138025.1. Classification (NCBI taxonomy): domain Eukaryota; kingdom Viridiplantae; phylum Streptophyta; class Magnoliopsida; order Myrtales; family Combretaceae; genus Combretum; species Combretum micranthum. Next base: position 131,614 of record JAMXBD010001383.1, read on the forward strand.
CTCAGTTCTCAAAATCTGCTCTGAGAATTACTTTAAGAACTATGTCTAGGGTGTTAGTGTCTAATATCCTTTTTATTATCAATATCTTTGAGATGTCACATGATCAAGCTTAAGTTGAGACCAACTAATAAGTACCTTCATTTTATCATGCATACCTATTAAGGATAATGATACTACTGTTCCACACCACAGTGTAAGATCATTTTACTATGAAGATTGAAAGAGTACTGCACCATAGAAAGGCAAGAAGCAATGAGGTCCTAACACAAAGCCAGAAGGAAAAAAAATAATCTACAAAATTAAGATTTTCATAAAAATGATTCAGCCAATGGATAAGCAAACATCAATGTAATGAAAAATAATATAAAAGGATGCAAAATTATTTACCTTCTCCTATATATTCAATGATAAATTCACCTTTGTTTATAGATTCAGCAGCCTCAACCCCCCAACCACAGTGTTCAGTCTGAAAAGGTAGGCATGCTTGGTACACGTTAATATTGTCAATAGATGGAGTACATTTAATTGAGTGAATTTAGTATGCACGCACCTTGAAGTGATAAAAGCCAAAGAAAAATCATCACTGGATTATACAACCAAACTTAATACATGCTCAATAATGACAATTAGAAAAATTTGATTGAGATTCCCCCACCACCACCCCCCCCCAAAAAAAAACAAATGAGGTGACATTTTTTTCTCTTTTTTTGCCTTTGGTTTAGGAATTATTGGCATAAATTTGATAAAGTATTCATAAAAGATTACTTGCTACAAATGCAAGAGTAAGGGGCACTGAATGCGTACAACAAAGTATCCCCCATACAGATTTGATACAAAACTAGAGGGCTTACAGAAAGACTATTTAACAACTGGCAGAGGCTAAATGAGTTGCCCAAAAAACAACCAGGAATGTCCAACAAAGCTATGTTACCTTCACGATTTTGATTTTCTTCTCCTTCCTGAAGGGCCTATTATTGCAGGTTTCTGGGCATCGACAAGCCTTTGAGCAGCTTATATATTGAACTCTGACATGATCACATGCATTTAATTGGGTTAATATAGAACATACTTCAAGCCTCTGGATAAGCAAAAAACTATAATACTTTTGAAGAAAAATTTTGGAAAGAAAGAAAAACTTAAAACCAAAAAATTGACAATATGCATGCAACTTTGCAAAAGTTGAACGGCTATAAACAAATTATAGCAGCAGGATTACATAAACTTGATTGATCAACAAACAAATTATAATAGGTTCCAGAAATGTCCCAATGAGAGCACTAGAAAGATCGCAGAATCCACCTGCATACGCAGAAATCAGAGCACATAGAATTGCAACTCGTGCAGCCAACTCCATCACAAACGTCATCACGTTTCTTCTTCACTAAGTAAATATCTAACTATAGTTGAGGTCTCCACTAATTATTATAATTCAAGGTTATTGGCAATTTTCATGAAATTGCAAAAGCAACATAATCATTTAGCTAATAAAGAAATAAATAACTGAATATAAAAGAAAAAGATACTGCGTCGGATGTGCACATAAGGAGGTGGCTCCATTTTACTATCTACCATATCTTTTGAAGTGATGCCCAGCTTGAATTCCACCTGAGAGACAGGGAGAGGCAAGCGACTGAAAATTTCCTGCACCAAGAAAAGTAAAGGTGTACATAGTGCTCAAATTTTACAACGGGAAAAAGTACACTGCACTAATTGCCACAGCTCTTTAATGCCAGAAAAGATCATGAGAAAGGAAAAATAGATAACTGCACATGTTTGTGGTTCCTTCAGATGTGAAAGAGTAGATGATTTTCTTCGAATGAATACAAGAGCCATCCATGATAATTAGCAAATATGAAAAGAGGAACTAAAAGATGCTAATGAAGATGGGCTTGTATCCACTGAGAGAACCATCCAGACCCAAAATCATGAAACTTTTTCTTTTAGTTTAGATAAATCAAATTTCATTAATGAGGAAGTGTACAATCGCTAATGCGAAAAGTGGGTGAGAACCCCAAGATAACAAAGAGACTGGTGAAAACCACTCAAGAAGATGCCAAATGATTTGTGAAGCAGAAAAATTATCTAGTTATAAAGCTGAGATGAGGGCAAGTCTTTCCAACACATGTTACATTATGCACTTTCCAGAGTACATAAACTAAAGCACCAAAGGCAACTTCCAGCCTATAATGTATTGGAGTTGCCTGAATATAGGAAGCAAGATGTGACACCATTACATGTAGAGAATAAAGCTGGGCACCCAAGTTTTAAATGACTGATTAACAAGCTTAAGGAGAGAAAGAGCAATTGGTAAATAGGTGGGCATGATCTTCACAACCCAAATTGCATAGATAACGTCAGGTGTTGGAAATTATCCACCACTGGTATCAACAATGTATAATTTCCTATTATTACAAGCTAACCATAAGATGCAACAACACCAAGGTAGAGATTTCTTGCACCATATGACTTCATAAAAGGGGATGGAAGGACACTGTCTAGAAGGAAGATCCAAATTGCAAAAGAAAATTCTGCTCTTCAAATGGTTGCACAAAGACCAGAATTATTCCAAAATTACAGAGACCTCATTGAAAGAGAAACAGAAGACATGCCCCTTATGAAAAATCATCAAGTCATCAACAAAACATAAATGAGTAAACTCTTCGTCTTTGCATCTCTAATGGTACGAGAAGAGAGGGGAAGATGCCACATTCCTAAAAATACCAGAAAAAAACTCCACCATCAAGACAAAAAAATATTAAGATATGGGATCCCTTGATGAATATCCCAAAAACTATAGAAAGCCCAAACTAGCTAACCACTTAAGTTAATAGAGAATTTAAGATTGGAGGAAAAATCCAAAGAAGGCCAGCTACACTTGAGATGGCAGCTTATATGTACCGAAGATTTTCCTTTATATGTTCAACTATGGAGGATATATGGGAGAAGTCTTTGAAGTTTTATAGCTTCCCTAATGACTTGAGAGTTTAGAACCAGTTACATCTCTCTCCGACTTCAGAAACTAAAGGCAAAAAAAATCCTCTGCTTTTGTCAAAAAATCAAAAACTTGAAAGGGGTTTTCTTTTGGGGATTAGAGAAATCCATGAGGACAAAGAGTGATCAGATGGTAGAGAAGACAAAAACTACTCTCTGGTTTAAACAACTCAATGAACCATGGATGATTAACTAAAATCTGATTAAGATTACAGAGAACTGGATCATCCTGATGCTTATTTGACCACATAAAGAAGTCTTGCAAGTGGTGTATCATCAAGTTTAACTTCATCCAAGAAAACATTAATATCTACAATCATATGCAAAAACCATGTGTTGCCCCCTACCCTTTCAAGAACAGATTTGGACACATTAAAATCTTCACCAACCACCTAAGGTGGGTTTGTGAGTGGTGAGGCACTAATAGAGATCTTTAAAAATAGGTGCTTCTTGGTGTCAGCAGCATTTGATGCATAAACAAGAGTGGAAGAGAAACCAGATTCACAATTCTTAAGACAAAAGTAGTAGGTGAATTGCAAGTGTTCTTTCAAAATTTGGACATCCCACATACTTGGATACCAACACCCCTCTCCCTAGCTAAAAGATTTATTCAAAGTTTCACAAGGTCTTCATTCAAATGGTTAACTCTAGTCTACAAATGATCCAATAAAGATGTTCCATTTTCCAAACAACTTCCTCACATCAACTCCTTTGATCGGGTCTCTAAGACCCTGAAGTTCCAAACTGTCAAATTAATTGAAAACACAAAAGAGAGAACAACAAAGCATCAAGTGAAGTGATGCCTCCTCTTCGAGAATCCATTTTCTTAGATGTAAATGGACTTTAAAAGAATGGATTATACCCTAGGGGCCAACTCCTTGAGCTAGAGCCACTAGAATACCTAGTGAATACAGTCGACAGTAAGAGTTGCGCCAGGCATTGACTCAAAAACCTAAAGCTACTTAAGAGCATCTTCACCTAGGTCTGGCATGGCACTATTACCAAAATGAGACTCTAAAAGGAAGGGTCACTCTCCTAAGTATCACTAGGAGGAGTTTTAGAAACATGAGAGGCCAAAGGATCCATACTCTAGCTGGGTCTACACCGTTCTTAGCCTCTTCAACAGGATTGTCTACATGCATACCATTACAGAGCTCTGGATCCCTGGATACTTAGCTTTGAGAAGAGACAGCACTTCGTCACTATGGCCTTGGTCAATAGGCAATTCAGGCGACAAAGGAGGTGACTCGTTACTCTTCACACTAGCCCAACTTGTTTGGCCCAGGTTTATTTGTTTGAAAGACACTGTAGCTAAGAAGAGACATAACCAAACACTCAACAAGAGGGCAGTGAAGGGGAGTCACTACCAATGGTAATCCATCAAGATTTTGGTGACAGAGACATCCTCACATTCAACTTCCACTTAAGTGACAAAGTCCTCTCTGGCATAAAACTATACTAGAACACGAGCATGGTTTGCCATCCTTCAAGGCGGTAAGAAAGTCTACTTGTAAGAACTTACCCACCATATCTCCAGGTAACATTTACCCTTCACTTTGAAAAACTCACAAGAGATGCAAGAGTAAAGAACCAAAGCAAGAGTAGCAGTGGGCTGAGGCTTTGATAAAGACATACAGATTCACTACCTTTGGAGAACCAATAGTCTCCATGAGAAATACCAAGGTTTTCTAAGAATAAAATCAAGGTGAGCAAAACTAGAAAAACAAAAACATAAAAACTCATACTTGCTCCTTAAAAATAATAGGAATGACGGTCTTTCCATAGCATGAGAGCATTAGCTTCCACTGAAAAAAATTGATTTTCCTAGCAACGAAGAAACCCATTAGGGTCGAGTCCCAATACTTCCCCTATTGTTCCACCATTGAAGGCAGTGGGGTCATTGTGGCTCAGTCCCTATGTACTGGAGGCATGAATCTGAATAGGAGGGAAGGTGCAAACCATTGTTCTGACAAGGCACAGGCAACTGCAAAGACCTAGCTTGAAAGAGAGAGAGAGAGAGATTGGTTTCACTTTTCTACCTTGTTCAAAACCTCATTGGGTTTACCAAGGTAATATTACCAAAAGAGGATGCACACTCTTGCTCCTTTGAAAAACTACCAGGATGCAAGTTGTAAAAAGGACTAGGGTTTAATTTTTAAAAAAGTGAAGCCTGAGCAGGAGCACATGGCTCCTGGTTAACCAAAATGGTTCGAGCAACATCCTTAGGACATTCTTATGTAGGAGAAGAGACTAAGATGAACCATAATGGCACGTTACTGTCTAGTGAATGAAACAAGGGAAAGCAAAATGAAAAGTGGAATACGTATAACAGATAAGAATGACCATTATCCCCTATAGATTTGATAGACATCCACATGTTCCAAACTAGTAATTCATATCAAAACATAAGAAGGGACATAAGCTATAGGTTCAAAAGAAACAATCATCATAAAAGGAGGGAAATTAAAGTCTGACCTCTATATCTGCTGTTGATATAGCACACTGCTCATCCAATAAAGATCAAACTTGTCAGCCAACCTAATAAATAAAGAACAATAAGAATAAAAAAAATAAAACATCAACAGGAAATCTTAGCATTTTTGGTTTTAGGCCCAGTTGTTCTGAGAACTCAGTTTCCAAAATTAACAGAAGTAACACAAAATAATTTCATCGATCTTTGGAAGAGATAATGATAATCAAAACTCTGCCAATCGCAAGTGTTATCACTACTTTTCCACAATCTAATGCAAATCTATTCCCCATAACAGATTATCCTCAGCCGATCTCTCAGTGGTTTGGAAGAGATGATGATAATCAAAACTCTGCCAATTGCAAATCTTATCACTAGTTTTCCACAATCTACTGCAAATCTATTGCACATAGCAGATTATCCACAATCAAGCTCTCAGCAGTCATTGAAATATCTTAAAAAGGGTCTAGGGTATAGTTACGAAAGAAGAAAAGAACTTGAGTTAAAACAGTTAAATGTCAGCTCTAATTGCCAGTTTTCAAGACTGATCTAAGGAGCATCAAACTGCTAAGACGATTAAACATATCTTCCCAGAGTTTGAGATAGGAACTACTGGGGTGATTGATCATATAAGAGAAATCATTTTTGGATTATTGAGAAATCTGTGAAAGGCGGAGTCCTCTGGACCCACAACTCCTTTGCCAAAGCCTGAGAGGAGTTGACCCTGCCTGTAACCCAACTCCAGGTTCAGTCAATTTTGGCATGGTGGAGAATTATTGTAGTCTTCATTAAACCTATCATCACTCCACTCCACACACCAGTCACAGTCACTTCTTGTTCTCCTAAATAATCTGATGAAAATTTATGAACATACCATCTGAGGGTTAGCAATTTATATACAAAGAAGCCATTCCAAAAAGATCCGACCATTGTAACTGCCATGCAGACGATTAAAGCTAATGTCCATGATCATGACAAATTTTTAACAAAGCATAATCAATGTCTATAACAGGGATTGGCTGTATGGTGGGGAAAACAAGTGCACTTAGCTGGGGGGATTGGACAATTTGTAAAATTTTTTTGGTTAATTTTTTTTTTTTTTTTTTTTGGGCTAATTGACAGTTTATAAAATTGTGAATAAAGGAAATAAAAGAAAAGGTTAAAGAATCTTCGAAGAATACATTCATTATTAACCAAATTTGGCAATTCAAAAACAAAATGACCAGCAGCATTTAGAAGTCCAAGATTTCTCGACAAATGAACCAAGTCAATTAAAGGTAAGGGTAATATAACATACATTGGGCACCAATTGAAGTGGATACCAGTTATTATTATTCATGAAATATCATCAACAGGAATAAGGTAATCTCCAAATCAATCAAATTTGATTGATGAAGCAAAGAAAAGATTGACCTTCATATCCATTTGCCAATCAGTATGATGCCTCCAACAAACTGCTTGTTGATTGTTCAAATGAATGACCTTCTCTGGCCATGGGGCACATTTATCATGCGATGATATTGTGCACCGCACACACCTCCAATTTGGCCTCTGTTTGCAAAGGAAACATGCCTGCCCTCGGAAAAGTAAATGATATTTTTTTAGAGCTTAGTGGAACCCTGCAAAGATCTAAGTAGTGACAACACAATAACCACTAAGCACACCCTGCTAAGTCAGTTTGAGTGCATCAATCTAGAAAAATCCAGCTGTTGAAGAATGCATAACACAATCAAATGATTAAAGTGAAAATATTTATCATTATACATCTCTATCTATCTACCTATCTATTTATATATTTTAATATAAGTCCAAGCACCATCATTAAGAAACGCTTACATGCTGTGGGCACTTAAAATTCTTTAGATTCAATAACCCAAGTGTTTCCTTTACACATATGAGATGGTAAGCTCCTTGACAACCACGGACTGCACAATGCAACTCATCACCAGGCAAGACAAAACTGTGGCAAATGAGGCATTTATCCTGAAAGAAAGCATAATGTCACTAGTAAAATATGATTAACAAACAAAATCCAGTAAAATTGGTACATTTATTGTCCGATACTAATCCTTACTGAAAATGATACATTCTAGCAACCCACATTTTAGCATATTCTCCACTTAATGCAATTACAATCCAAAACACTAAATTTACAATTTAAAGGCAAATAACATCAACCACCGCTGATAACATTGAAATTACAAAAAATGCCCCAGCTTTTCTACAATAGATTATCCCATCTTTTTTGCCTATAATGATGCACAAGTGGCAAAAATGATGGTGGTTGATGGCACATCAGCAAAACTAATAATTTTACCTAATATTATAATTATATTAATTAACTAAAATAATAAAAGAAAATAAAAATAAATAAAGAAAAACCCTTTGTGGTGTGTGCGTGTGGCTGGGTTGGGTTTTGGTGTCATCACCCACCCCGTCCTTGGGGTTCTTCTTAATTTAATATTTTTAATTTCTTCTATTTTATATTAGTTTTGCTGAGGTATCATCATTTTTGCCACTTATGTATACATATAGGCAAAAAGAGGGTTAGGATCAGTTGTACTTTAATAAACCAGGTGTCTCAATTAATTTCATAAGTTACAGGAGTGTGTTCAAATGATCCAACTAGCTCCATAGATGTAAAATTCAATTGAATGTTCTACTACTCCATATGTTTGTACTAGTTAATCAACAATTGTCTGCTCATGCATATCTTTTCATTAGATTAAAAAGTTCAAGTGATACAAATAAATTATGAGTATTGACACGTAAGACTCCTTGAAAAATCATCTTTCCAATCACATTATTGTATTCTAAAGAAGCACTTAGTGAAACTCACCCTTACAATATTATATTAATGACTAATTATGTAAATTGTTTCCTCTGTTGTAAGAAAGGGTCCACTTTTAAACTTCATAATCCTCAGCTTCCGAAGTCCAGTAGAGTTGAAATCTTCATAGCATTACAAATTAGCATTCATTAAATCATGGGTTTTCATATTTCCAAGTAGCTAATCATGGCCAACTAAGCCCCATTTCTCAATCGTGAAACATCAAAATACCCTCAAGCGGCAGCACAGTAAAACATTAAAATTAACATTGACCACTTTCCTTTGCATGCTCAATTAGCTCAAAGTTTTCCTTTACCTTTATTTTCTTTTTATTTTTTAATCAATTTCTATTCATATGATAATGTTTTGCACAACTTTGTCAATCATTTACATTTCTCTACTTGTACATTTGACATAAACAACATATCTTGACTTGATACAGCTATTCATAGTTAAACCAGAGTTCAATACTCTTAAGAAATTTCCAAAACCATAGTGGCGCACATCTTCCTACCAACATACCTGAGGATATAAATAAATATATCTTTAGCTCTACAAGCTAAGTGAGTCCAAACACATATTACAAACCTGAACAATTAATGCATAGCCTAACACCAATTTTGTGTGCTAATGCGCATCTCATGCCTGGTAGAAAACTTTTTAAATGCATCTAATTAAAACTCAACCAAACTACACCTACAGCTGAAGCTCTTCATTGAAACTGCTACTGGATACTTGCACTAAAACTCATATATAGAACCTATACAGAAGCTTAGACAGAAAATTTATACAGAAGGTTAAATCCAACTAGAAATATGCCTAAGCAGCCAAATACTTATGGCTGCAAACCTAACTGACTTTTGTCTGCAAATGCTGCCTATGCTAAAACTTACCTTAAGAACCATATAGATTCCTAAAGCACATCCAGTCGAACACTTGATTATATGAGAGAAAATTGACAAGCAGCAAGTGTCTAACTACACATTTGTGGAACTTCTGAAATTGCAACTTAATGTGTTTCAAAGCCTCAAAAGTTACTCTTTAAACTTTGTTATAATGAAGCTAGCAAAGACACTAAAGCTTTCATATTTAATAAGTTAAGACTGTAAATTGCAAAAACAAGATAATTTAGGCATCTCTTTGGTAATTTCAACTTCAAAATTGAGTAAAAAACTGTTAGAAACCTAAAAACTCTGATTTTTTGTTAAAGCAGTTGTAATGACGTGAAAGTTCATAACAACCATTTGGAAAATTTAGACATTAAATTGCAAAATCAGAAGTTTAGCCATTATACTGCAACAATGTTAAAAAATTCAAATTCCACTGTAACTTTTGCCAGTGAGCAAAACAACCCGATTTATAACATAACATCATCTGGCATATAATCTGCATAGCCATTAGTAAACAACGCAAACGATCAATGCTGGCTATAGTGCTATTATTCTAAAAAGGCATCTTCAAGCATGAGTTATAATTAAAAAGACTTCTAGGTATCTTATATTATACATGCAAATGAAATGTAATGTGAAGTCCTTTACATTTCCAACAAAAGTCTTACCATTCTCTACTTACACTGCATGTGATATTTATCATTATAGAAAGCTAATGGCAATGTAAATAGTAGCCACATGATAACAAAACACAAGAGCACCAGAATCTAGATAAAGATAACTCCATCAAGATCTAAACTTCCTAAACAAAATCATACAAGGATAAGAAGCATAAATGTCTAAAGCAGTGAATCCATAGCTTCATAAGACTCAGTATAATTAACTCAATGTTGAATGTATAGTGATTAATTACGATCATGTTCATATATTATTCAAGTAGAGCTTCCTTCTTCAAATCCAATGCATCCGTTAAATAGAGATAATTGTCAAAACCTCCATATTGGAATTCAAATGCATTAATTAATTCAAATTGTCAAACCAAATATACAGTCATCCAGTACACAGAAATTCATATGCCCAAAGCTTGCATTTCCCATTTGAGATCACTCGATACGTCCACGCACCATTACCTCTAAACCTATTCTCTCCTTACAATCTCAAACAGGTAGAAGCTAAGACAAAGTACACGACCGAGATGTTCGTCTATGATTCAGTTTTACTGTACCGCACCAGCAGTTAACCCTTCACGACAATCCAGCGAAATCATAACATGCACAAGCCTTAGAAATATTTTACCAAATAAATATTGCCAATGCACGAATCAACTACTTGAGATTCTTTCAAATAAAACACACAAAATTCTCACTAAAAAGATTCTCATAATCTTCAATCCATACAAAAAGAGGGCGAAAAAGCATTAAGGACAGAGTCAAAGGGAAAAAGAAGAAAACAAGCACTAAAACTAAAACCCTAACCAGTTTCTTGGCAGCGACGAGAAAAGGAAGGAAACACTTGGATTCCGGAGCACCAGATTCGACCTTCCTGGCCTTCCAATCATCCAAATACTCCTTTAATGTCTTGCAATTGTTCGAGCCCTTCCGCGCCACAGCAATCCGGTCGGAGTATTCCAGCAAACTAGGGCACTGAAAGGTGACATTGCATAAACCAGAAATGTCGTCTAGGGTTTTCACCATGTTTGGTTCGAGTGGAGGCGGAGAGATGAGTTTGACGTCAGAACAGCAGGTAAGTGAGTGAGAAGACAGAGAGAGGTGTGCGAGATCAGGCATAACTTTGGATTGTGTTGCATCGATGGGAAAAAGGAAATATTCAATGTTTTTTGTGTTAAATTACTTGCACTGGGAAAAGAGGAAATAGCACATGAGTGTGGGATTTTACTTTGGCGGGAAATTGAATTTGTGATTTTTATGATTTGTCCAGCGGAAGGAAAGCCTTTTTCACACGTGAAGTTGTAACTAGTTGACACGTGTTGAGATAGACTTCCAAACATGCAATGCAATGGGTTCAATTGCCTGTACGATTTAAATAAAAAGATAATTTTTCTGCAAAGAAATTCCGAAAACATGAATGCATTTTCACTGTGATGGATCCAGCTTCATCGGAATAGGTATTACAAGTCGCCCTTATGTAACTTAGAGGAAAGATTGAAGAATGACTGTCGGATTGAGTAAAGAAAAATAAGAACCATCGGATGGAGTAATAAAAACCCATCTATTATAACGTATCTGATACTTGTAAAGAAGCCTAACATAAATAATCTATCAAAGAGCATCTAGCACTTGTAAAAAGATCTATTATTTTTACACATACTTATAACTTGCTTTATACACCTATCACGAACACTTAGTATGTCTAAAAGCACTTAGCACTTGCAAAAATGACCTACCATTTATTGTAAATACCCATCACAAAGTACCTAGCACGTCTGAACGGACCTACTATAAAGCACCTAGAACTTGTAGTAGGCCCATGCATTTGTGGTAGGTCGCTAAATATGCTAAGTTTTTGAATTTGTAGTAGGTCTATGCATTTATGCTAAGTGTTAAATGTGCTAGGTTTCTTAATTTGTGGTAGATCCATGCATTTTTGGTAGGTCATCTTTTACCGAACTACTCAATCACCACTTATCTACGAGTCACAGTTGGACTTGACCTAATATATTCGAGCTTGATTGTTTAAGTAATACTGAAATGAAAATGCACTTAAACTTGTGAAAATGATATAAGAAAATGAGGAAGTTATCATCCATACCCATGTTATCAGACCCAAACCAGGTGATAAGAATCATGGATCGCTTAGGTGACCACCTGATTTAGAGAAGAAGACAAAATTTGGAAAATCATCAATAGCGAAGATCATGCCCACTGATACGGTCATAACGTCGCCCGTAAGCTCAATAACTACTGTAACACAGGTCGTAGTTGATTCTGATGTGAAGCATTGCTCCTTAAGAGATCACAGCCTCTATAACGCCAATAATCTCGACCGTAACTAAGAAAACGCCCATATTACAAAAAGTGATTTCATCATCAACATCTCATTTACCAACCGAGAAGATAACGAGCTAACTTCCGCCTACGATGAAGCCCGTAACTAAGCAAATAGCCTGTATCTATGTGGAATAAGAAGATGAATTTTGATCCACAAGGATCACGACCCATGTCATGGTCGTGATCAACAAGGTTATTTCAGACCTGTCATGCTTTATTTTGACGCGGTATTTTAATTAATTTCATTTGTTTAGCTATTTTACATATTCACCCTTGCCTAACTTGTGGGACCATATAAAGGTTTATTTTGAATGTAATAAACAACTTTTGAATATTATTCCAACCTTTAGGTATTTGATATTGTCCTTCTAACAAATACTTGATCGTATGTAATATTCATCTATCCCTGTTGTTCTAGTCATCGTGAATCATATAGATTATCTATAATAGCTAGTTCGATTTAGTCTTTGGTGCGTCATATCCAAGGATTAATTCGTCCATATCTTTAATTATTTGTTATTTCGTTATATCATCGCATAATTCATCATAAACCCTACTTTGCAATTGCAAACACTAGATCTGCAAATTAATCGGATTCCATTGTAACCATATCACCAAGGCTTGACCCAAATATGCTAAGGGCTCAAGAGTCGACGGTCGAACCAAGTTCAATCAAAAGTCGAATCAGGTCAATGAAAAATAAAAATTTAAGTTAAATTTTTCACTTTTATTACCAATGCTTCGCATTTAGTATATAAAAAAGTATAACTTAGTGTGCATTTTGCATGAAACAAGATACATTACTAGAGACATCAGTTTGTTCATACTTAAATTTACACTCTCTCTTTCTATCTCTTCAATAACTTTTTTCATATTGGCCATTAATTTTCTTCAAGTCAAATTGTCAATCATTAGATCCAAAATCAATATATATTAAATTTAGGTTAGATAGATTTTCATAGATTATATTTCAAAAGCAATGCATCTTATAAAAGGGATAAAGGCAAATTTATAAAAAAAAAATCTGACACCATTTGCATAACCAAGTATATTTTAGTTACGCAACTTTGATCTCAATGACCACTAAAATAATAGAAAATAATCAACACAAAACCTTGCGTATGTTTTCATAAAGAATTTTCCTAGTTTCATTACGTGTTCTGTACTCAAAGCATTTGTTTAAGACTTGAGAAGGGCACTTGTTATATTTTAAGCAGTATAACTCAGCATCTGATAACATTTTTCTTCATGACACTAAAAATGTTATATCATTTCAACTCATACATAGTGACACCATATGTACCATCTTCCACACATACATTTACATGCATCCTCCATCCACCAGTTATTTTTACAACATGCCATAAATATTTATACCCATTCATTGCATCCTTCATTTCCTTCCCCTTTTATCTTTCTTTTTCTAGTGAACTCATAACAACCTTCTACTAATTCATTGGGAAATGCAATTTTTATAAATGTATTATCAATATATGTATGCACACAAGTAGTTGAAGGATACATGCAAGCTTTTAAAGCACCACATTAGTTTTTGGATTTCAATCGATAACTGACTAGATTGTCAACTTCAAGAATGAGAACCAAATCGAGGATAGTAGGTATAGGGGTTTGAGATTATAGCTTCGATGTTCAAGTGTTTGAGTCAATGGGTCTAAGTTTGAATGAAGATGACGGCAATGTTGCCTTGTGTTGGTGTTTTCTGTGGTGGTGGGTGGCGTCCTTGTTTTGTCTTTAGAGAGTGGGTACTTGGTTTTCGTTTAGTTGTAATGTTCATTGGTTCAAATGTGTTGTTGTTTTAGCTTTAGTGTTTTACTGCTTTAGTTTAGCATCTAGGTTCAGTCGTTGAGTTATGTGTGTGTGTGTGTTAGTGAGCATTTAGACATGAATGACCCAGTAGGGTCAAACGAGTCCCAGTTGAATCGGTTAAGTCACCCAGGTTTGGCTGGTTTGACGCTAAAACGAGCCACAAGCAAGATTTAGCTTGCCTTCAATGCCAACTCCGGTTAAATTGGATCGAACTGGTCGGTCCGAGCCGAGTCTAACAGCGTTGATTCATACAACAACATTCCATTTCAAATCGTTGATACGAGACTCCATAAAATCACCTTTTTAAGTTTTACAAGATGAAGGGAGTCCTTAGATTTTTTAAGGAAAGTTTTGACATGTTCCTCGGTTTATGAATTTTTTTTTTAATATTTATGATGTGAAGGGTTTTTCAATTTTTTGGGATCTTGAAGTGAATGCATCCAAAATATTTTATTTTCTAAATAAAAGTAAGGTGTCTTGCAAAAGCAAATAATACTCATAAATAAAATTGTGCAAATAGGGTTGATTATACAAGCCAACCCACAAAAAATAAAATAAAGTGGGTTAAGCTAAAAAATTTAGCCCATTTAATATGAAGGCCATTTTGGCCCGCCAACATAACCTATGGGTTAAAACGAGCCAACCCACTAGAGTCAAGTTAACTTGCAAACCTGCATTAAAAGAAAACAAAAAAAATATTAAATTAAAATGAGACAACTATGTCAAGGGAGACTTTAAATTGAATTTGGTTATTTATAATGATGATTGATGAACGTTTTTCACAATCATGATAGATGATTGTGGATATTATGTTCCAAACCTTTAGTATCTTGGATTGTTATTTGGTTATTCGTTATATCATAGTAGTAGACGTTATTCTTGAAACTTTATTTAAATTTGAATTAAGTTGTTATTGGGATGATAGCTATTAATAAAGAGTTACCATACTTTTTATTGTTAGGTGACATGTTTTTAATATCTTTTTGTCTATGTTATATGTTTAAATGATTGGTTCTTTAAATGAAATAAAGACAAATACCTTTTAATAAACTGTGGAAATAATAATTTTTTTTTCTTGTATGTAAATAATAAATTTTTATTTTTAATTAAAGAGTAACATATACTTCTAGTAATATGATATCACATTGAAAAGACAAAATTCTTAGCGGTTTTCACAAACCAGCATACTTAATCCATGTGGAGCATGTTAGGAAAAAAATTATAACCAACATTATAATGCGAGTTAAAGCGGACTTATCCGCATAATCTGCAAGTTGTAGTGGGCCAAGGTAGGTTAGCTACATAGCCCGCATGCACAGCTATACCCATAAAAAGAAATGAAGGAATCGATTTAAATGACTCTACCAATAAATAGTAAGATCCTTGATGGTGAGAGATCTTTAAAATGCTGATAAGGCATACTCTTAAATTTTTTGGAATACTCTACTAAGAACCACAAAAAGTAATGTTATTCACATTTTTTATAGTTTTTTTTAATCAAGTGTATTATATAAAAGTTCGTAGAAGCCACAATACCCAAAAAAGAAGCATATGGCCTTGTGTAAAGAACTTTAGAGATAAAATGATTAGTTTTTTTTTTTTTTGTCAAACATAAAATGATAAGGTTATTTAAATAAATGTCCTCAAAATGTTGATGTTACACCTTAAGACCTCTTAAATATCATAGGAGATGCAAATGTTCTAAGGTGTAAGGGCAAGACCATCATTTATATTGCAAACACTATCTCTTTCTTTTAGAAAAAGGAAAAAATAATATAATTCAAAGAAGGTTAAAATCATAATTATTTGAAAACAATCCAAAAAATTATGGTTATAATTACGGGCAAAAGAAAAAATGTGTAAAAAAAAATCCAAAAAAATGGATTTTTATAAAATAATACTAGAAATAATGGGGTAGATGTAAGGAATTTAGGAATCAATACATAGCAAAAATATATTGTCATTTCAAATAAAACGAACCCTAAATTCTCAATTGCGATCCATGCGATTCAATCAAATTATAAAATGGATAAAATTACCTTTTTGTTGCTTTAAAATATTGAAATTAGATCTGAGATGTTACAAACGCGAACACCCTCTACTGTATCCACACGAATGAATTTCCAATAGGATCTCTGTGCATGCTAGCACATCGGAACAATTCCTAATTTTTTGGAATCTCTCTCGGTAAGGTTTCTTACTTTTGAGTTACGGAGTTTCTCTTTAATTCTAATGTGATGCAAGCGTCTGTTAAAATCCTACGGGAGATCACTATGTTTTATTTAAAAGAAACTGTGTCGTAGTCAACTGCTCTAATCTTATTGGGGATTTCAAAGGTTATTAGGAATTCCAAAAAACACACATAAGTTATTAAGAATTCTAAATGACACACTTCTTATAAAAAAA
The DNA here is from genome assembly GCA_024138025.1 of Combretum micranthum. Classification (NCBI taxonomy): domain Eukaryota; kingdom Viridiplantae; phylum Streptophyta; class Magnoliopsida; order Myrtales; family Combretaceae; genus Combretum; species Combretum micranthum. The sequence continues at coordinate 148,036 of JAMXBD010001383.1, forward strand.
ATGATTGTAATTAATAATTATTTATTAATCTTAATCTTATTAAGATTAATAGATAATTAAATAGTATCTACATGGCTTATAGCACATCACTAGCAATCTTCCACTTGCACTAAGCCTAGATAATTCCTATAGGCTTATTAAAAAACCATGATCCGATTGATTCATTCTTTGTGTGTGACCATGTAGGTTCATTTAATGTTGGCAATAACCCTAAAACACCTTTTAAGACCCACAAGACATAATCGGTCTCTAGCAAGACATTATGCCTACCAAAATTAAGTGAATATCGGTGATCCAACTTTACCTATTAACTGTTAGTTATTTAATCCATTTGTTACGCGATATCTTATAATTAAACATAAGGTGTGAATCAATACACTCTTATATCGTTTAATCACATATTTCTTTATTGCAAAGTATGATTGACTTAAATAAATGATATTGATAACTCCTTATTGATTCATTCAAGCATGGCTATGCATTTCTCAGTCTTACTCATCAAGAGGCCCAAAAGATATCTCTCTCAAATTAATAAGAGAAACAAATCCCATCTTAATTGTTCAACTTCCTCTACATGATTTACATTATGCCTAATCTCAACTTTTGTAATTATCCCGTTAAAGATAATAATTGATTGAGTCAAAACATAATATTCCTTATGTTGGAATCTATGGTGATTTCTGCTCTAAGGACTAAAACAACACTGCAAATGAGAATTACTTATCGTGTTGATCCATATAGCATTCTCATATTTGGTCATTCAAATACAATATACTCTTACATGTATTCATGTGCTAAATTGATATCTCATATCCATGATCTGTAAAACATGATCATCATCCAGCCAACATACTAGTCTCAATTCATTACTATTCCATATAATGAACTACTAGGGATAATCTAGAATAAAGTTATTTCTCACCTTATAGTTTTACTATTAAAGTCACATACTTTAATGACATAAGGAATAACCAATTTATTCAAGGAATAATACTTTATCAAAGCAAAAAGGCCAATAACAACTTTGATAAAGAAAATGACTTGTATTAGAAAGATAATAATCATTCAAATGACATGGAATCCATATGGCCTGGTTAAACATAAGTTTAACCCCTAATGCTCTAGTATGACTATCAGCTACATTGTCATCTGTATGTACTCTACATATCTTAATATTTCCTCTATCGATGATCTCTCGAATGAGATGATAACATTTGAGTATATGTTTGGATTGCTGGTGTGATCTTGGTTCCTTAACCCATGCAATGGCTCCATTGTTGTCACAATAGAGGTTCATGGATCTAAAATGCTAGGAACAACTCCCAAAGAAGTAATGAACTTCTTGATCCAAACTGCTTCCTTAGTTGCGTTTGATGTTGCTAAATACTCTGCCTCTATGGTAGAACAACCGTGTCCTGTTTGGAACTTTCTTAGCTTATAGTACCTCCATTTTAACAAAACACACAACCAGATTGTGACCTGAAATCATCTGAATCGGACTAGAAACTGGCATCTGTGTATCCATTTACCACTATATCAGTTTCCTGTCCTGCATATGTCAAAATGACATCTTTAGTCCTTCTCAAGTACTTTAGAATGTTTTTTACTGCTATGCAGTGACTCTCACCTGGATCCAACTAATACCTACCAGTGATACTTAATGCATAAGCGACACCTGGTCGAGTGCATAATATGGCATACATGATGGAACCAATAACAGAAACATATGGAATCCCACTCATGTGTTCCGGTGCCTCCTTCGAAGCAGGACATTGAGTCTTACTTAATTTAATTCCATGTGACATTGGAAGAAATCCTCTCTTAGAATTTTTCATACTAAATCTTTTAAGTACTTTGTCAATATATGTACTATGACTTAGGCTAATGGTCTTATTAGATCTATCTCTATAGATCCCGATGCCTAGAATATAGGTAGCTTCACCTAAGCCCTTCATTAAGAGACAATTTCCTAACCATATTTTGACATTATGTAATGTAGGAATATCATTTCTAATGAGTAGTATATCGTCTACGTAAAGCACCAAGAAAACTATTGTGCCCACTAACTTTCTTGTAAACACGAGGTTCATCTTCGTTTTGAAAGAAATCAAATTGTTTGATTGCTTCATCAAAACAAAGATTCCAACTCCGAAATGCTTGCTTTGGTCCATAAATGGATCTTTGAAGCTTGCAAACCTCATGTGAATTTCTCGGACTGTCAAGACCCTCAGGTTGTGTCATGTGCACATCCCCAATAAGATTTCCATTCAAAAAGGCTATTTTGACATCCATTTGCCATATCTCTTAGTCATAATACGCAGCTATAGTAAGAAGAATTTTAGTAGACTTAAGCATGACTACAGGCGGAAAGGTTTCATCATAGTCTATACTATGAGTTTTTTAATAACTTTTTGAAACTAGTCGTGCTTTGTAGGTATGCATATTGCCATCCATGTCAGTTTTCTTCTTGAAAAACCCATTTATACGCAATGGTTTTGACTCCATCAGGTAGATCAATCAAAGTCTAAACTTGATTATCATACATGGATTGCATTTCTGCTTTCATGGTTGTTAACTATTTCTCAGAGTCAGGGCCCTTTATTGCTTCCTGGTAAGATGTGGGCTCATCTTGATCTATGAGAATTACATCACGATTGTCAGTGATGAGAAATTCATATCTCTCAGGCTCGTGACGAATCCTACTAGACCTACGCAAGCCTTCAGCTAGTGGTTCAGGCTCAGCAACTACTTGTGAGTTTGATCGAACATCTATCATGGGAGCTATGTTAGTTTGTGGTTCTCAAACTTCTTCGAGTTGTATTTTTCTCTCACTGTTTCCTTTAGAGACAAATTCTCTTTCTAGAAAGTGACCATTATGAGCAACAAACACTTTGTTCTCAAATCGGTTATAGAAGTAATATCCTTTTGTTTCTTTTGGATATCCTACAAACAAGCATTTATCATATTTGGGTGCCAACTTGTTAGACACTTGATATTTGACATATGCATCACATCCCTATATCTTTAGAAAAGAAAAACTAGGACATTTCCCATTCCATAACTCGTACGGTGTCTTTTCAACAAATTTTGATGGAACCCCATTCAATATAGAAGCAGCAGTTTTCTAGGGCATACCCCCAGAAGGATATTGGAAGATCCGTCTGACTCATCATTGATTGAACCATATCTAATAAAGCTCGATTTAGTTGCGAGATTATCCCACAATCCTTAAGATAGTCAAAAGAATCTTGGCTTAAATATTCTCTAATCAAAGTATTTTAATATTTTTACCAAGTCGATTTTGTACTTCATTTTTTAATATTTTGAACTTTTCAAAAGATTCAGATTTATGCTTCATTAGGTACAACATATCCATACCTACTAAAGTCATCAATAAAAGTAATAAAGTACAAATAACCTCCTCTAGCAAGTCAATTCAATGGTCCACATACATCTGTATGTATTAGGCCTAACAAGTCAGTAGCTCTCTCACTTTGTCTAGTAAAATGAGCCTTCGTCATCTTACCCATCAAACAAGATTCGCATGATTCGTATGATTCAAAATCAAATGAATCTAAAAACTCATCTTGATAAAGCTTTGATATGCGTTTTCGTTGAGGTGTCTCAAACGACAATACCAGAAGAAAGTCGGGTTCAAATTGTTAGATTTGAATCTTTTGCTATTTATATTATGAATGGACTTATTATCAGATTCATCAAAGTTTAGAACATGGAGACCATTCATTAAATGAGCAAATCCATAAAAAGATGTCTCCATGATGGATAGAGATTGTATTATTCTCAATAACAAATCTAAAACCATCATTGTTCAAATATGAAACTGAAATAATATTGCTGCTTATAATAAACACATGGTAACTGTTACTTAAAATTAAAATAAGTCTAGAAAGCAAAGTTAATTTAAAATTTCCTACAGCTAATGCAGCAACTTTTGCTCCATTAGCCACACGTAGGTCCACTTCCCCTTTTTCAAATTTTCTACTTTGCTTCATATTGAACTTTAGGTTCACGAATGATTTTGATGAGAATAATTATTACACAATTAATTATTTAAATATTCTTAATTTTTCAAATACGTAAAATATTTATATATATATACTTTATATTTATTCTGCTATTGTTTAAGTTTTAACAGAGCAAAAAGTTGAAGAAAAATCAAAACAAAGTTATCTAGCCTAAGAAGAAAGGTGGAGGCACTATGAAGTCAAGGGCTAAAGTTTTGGGTAAAACTATGAATTCAAAGGCTAAAGTTTTGGGCAAAACTATGAAGTCAAGTGCTAAAGTTTTGCGCAAAACTATGAAGTCAAGTGCTAAAGTTTTGGGCAAAACTATGAAGTCAAGGGCTAAAGTTTTGGGCAAAACCATGAAGTCAAGAGTTGAAGTTTTTGGCAAAATCGTGAAGTCAAGGGCTGGAGTTTTGAGCAAAATTTAAAAAGTCAATGGCTAAAGTTTAGGCCTCAACCTTAGGCCTCGACTTCATAATTTTACTCTTGACTTTAGAAAGTTTGCTCTTGGGTAAAATTTATAAAGTGGAGGGCTGAAGTTTAGGCCTCGACCTTAGACCTCGACTTCATAAATTTGGCTTTGGGCAAAATTTATGAAGTCAAGGGCTGAAGCTTAGGCTTCGACCTTAAACCTCGACTTCAAAAAGTTTGCCCTCGACTTTAGAAAGAAAAAAGCTATTGGAATGCATTTAATGCATGTGTCAGACACATTTAATGCTCTTTCTCTGCTTTTGATTTTTATATGTTTTTAAAACGTTAAGTTCATTAAACATAAGTATGGGTTGTCAGAAACTTTTTAATAACGGGCAAAGTTTTATCAAGAGTTATAAATATAATTTTCCTCCTCTCTTTGAAAAAAAAATGATATATTAGAATTTTTGAACGCATAGTAAAAACAAAAACAACGTTCTGTAACTTTTTTTTTTATTTGTGTTTTTGTTCTCGTTCTCGTTAATTTGAATTTTTTTTAAGAGAATAATTAGTGCTCTGTTTCTAAATTTGCTGATACACTCTAAATGAGAGTTTTTTTAGCACTGTTTATGATTTACAAAAGTTGATTACCTGCTCGTTTAAGGAGCTCAGTTTGTAAAAGGAATTTGTAAAATTCCTAAAGTATTCTCTGTTGTAAATCTGCTCAAGAAGGAGCATTTCTTTGTAAAGAAAATTTGTATATTTCCTTAAAGAGCCTTTCAATTTGTAAATCTGCTCATATTGGAGTTGTTTGTAAAAAGTCCTCAAATGAGGCATTTGTAAAAGAAGTCCTCGTGTGAGGCATTAAGAAAAGTCCTCGTAGAGGCAAAGAGAAGTCCTTCGTTGAAGGCAAAGAGAAGTCCTCGGTGGGAGGCATTTGAAGTCTGGTCTAAAGTTACCAGCATCGTTCTAATTGCGATTAGGCGAGAAGTCTTCAGTAGGAGGCATTTGAAGTCTGGTTGTGTATTACTAGCACAACACTTGATTTATCAAGTTGAAGTCCTTTGTGAAAGGTAATTGTAAAAGTCCTATTGTGATAGGCATTATTGTAATTCCTCATCTAAGAGGTGTATTGATTTTGGTATAATCAATATAGTGGTAAAAGTCCTCTTTGAGGCATTTGCACTGTGGAGAGTAAGCAATGGGCCGAACTCTACGTTATATCCTTGTGTTGCTTCTCTTTCTCTCTCTTTGAGCTTCCTTATCTCTGGTTATTTATTAATCAGTTTTAATTAGTTTATTCCGCTGCATTTGTTTGTTTTAATTAACTATTATCTTATCTTAGTAAATTAATTGGTTGATAAAACAAAAAAATTTGTAATACTTAATTTACCCTACCCCCCCCTCCTTCTTAAGTATTCCTTATGTATTATTTCTAACACTTGAGACCCTACACATTTACACAAATGTGAGAGCTAGATTTGGTATCTAATATTAATGATGTAGAAGTAGATAAATTGACTGTATAACATAAATACCTGAAGAAGTAGTCTCACTACCCTTCTTCCTTTTCAGATTCTCTAAGTATAGCTTGCAATTCCTCTTCCAACGACCTGGTTCATTGCAGAAGAAGCAAATCCTTTCCTTTGGTGGTTTAGCCTTAAGCTGGGTTATAGGCTTTTTAGCTTTGGTTTGACCTTTTGATTTGCCCTTTCCCCTGCCATTAGCTTTCCGCCTTTTGCTCTGTCCCTTTTGAACCCATTCTTTAAGGTGTATGGTCATATCATATGCCTCCATGTCTTCTTTGCTTCTGAAGCTTAGGATCCATGGTGGCAAGTGTGATGTAAGTCACGTCCAAAGAATCTTCTTTATGCTTATTATATGCATTATTTTCAACTCTTGAAGCATCAGCAACAGGTTCATTAGGGATTGGTTCATAAATAACATATAACTTCCTTTCATGCCTAAGAACAATTCTTAAGTTTTGATGCCCATTAAGGAAGTTTGTGGTATTCGGTTTTTCTTTTTCAAAATTGATCGCAAGGTTGTATTATTTGTTGCCATAATCTATATAGACGTATGCAAAGTTAATAACCCTTGTATAAGCCATTTTACATGCTTCCACTATTTTATCAAATTAATAACCCTCAAATATTAATTTGGAAACCATTTTAATAACAAAGTTTCCTAATAGAATAAGATCCATATTTCACCAAATATTGAGTCAGTTGTGGCATGACACTCAAAATTTAGTTATTTAGGGAGGAAACCCTATCCAATTACATCATATGTAACTCTTATTATGGAATTGACATCACATGTCCCGGCCTACTAATCCCATTTAATGCCATAGGCCCAAAACCGTTTTGATAGCCTATTTAAGTCTAACTATTACGACATGTGAATATCACTATTATTCACCCTGTCTGACTAGGATAGTCTATTACACCCTGCTTTAGCAGAATCTACAATTGGACGATCTAAGCCTTGACAAGTGTCGAACCATAGAAGGCATTTTATGACTTAATATTATGTGAGGGATTTTAAAAGGTAATATGTCATATTGCTTTCATATTTAATTGAAATTGAGCATCTTAGGTTGTAAACATGGCATCGCATACATTTACATGCATCATCATATATGATATACCATGCTTATAAGAAAATAAAATTATGTCATAGCATGACCCTTAATCTATATTGATCTTCATAGGCCAATATGAAGATCAATGGTCCAGACCTAAGGTGAAGATCCATCAGCATGGATCTAGGCTGTAAAATTTCTTGTATCTTCATGATGGTCTTCATTCTTGCATCTCCATGGATTAAGAAAAGTCTTAATGACATCTTCATGTCTTCGTTATAATAATGAAAAGATACAGAGAGATTCCTACTACTACTTAGCAGAAAACTAAATTACAATAAAATAAAAAACACTCGCATGCCGTATTTGTAAAATCATAACCCATTTAAAAGAAAAGGAATAAAAACCTGCCAATCCCATAGGTCTTAGGGCCATGCTATGCACCATATATGTAACATAAGCACACGAAGAACTCATACACATAACATACAACACTTCAAAAGCATGTTTTATGTCAAGAATTATTAATTAGTGCTTATCCAAAAGAAGTTGCGCAATATCGCAGGGGTCAAGGGAATGAAGTCCCCTTATGGCGATCCCGCTAAATTCTTTCTTAAAACTCAAAAACTGTTTAGCAATTGAACAATCTGTTTTAAACAACCTAGATCTATCAACAATTGAACCATATCGTATATAAATAAAAGACCTCAAGTGTTTACGCATCTGATCGGAATACTTTATTTTACAATGCATGAAACAGATTAAAAAAAAATATCACGCACAAACAAATCTAATTTGCAATTCATAGCTGCTCGAATTATTTTTTTATTTTAATACAACCGCCAATCTAATTTAAGATGGGCAAACATATCTAATTATGGACACGCAAATAGTGAATCCAATTAACACAAATCATTTGCAAACAAATCCAGTACAGATCCATTTTTCATAACGCAAATAGTGAATTGAATTGCGGACGCGCAAACAGTGAAACAAATTATAGATACGCAAACAGTAAATCGAATTGCTGATTGTTCGATTTTTTAAAATCAGATGCAAACAGACCCCGAGCAGATCTAATCTCTGACGCTTAATATCAAACACACAACATACTGTTCCATGATTTTTTTTAAACAAACAGAATGTGATTTAAAAACATAGATTTGATCTGCTTTTAACTTCACACCACAAAAAAAAAAAAACCCGATTTCATAAAACGAACATGCAGACATATGTGGATCTTATCCGTATAAATCTTTTCCATAGATCATACATATCAACATACATATTTCATACAAAAAAGAATTTGATTGAAATCGCAAGTGGCTCTAATACCATTGCAGGGAATTTAGGGATCAATATGCAGCGGAAATATATTTTCATTTTCAAACAAAACGAACCCTAAATTCTCAATTGCGGATCCATGCGATTCAATCAAATTAAAATGGATAGAATTACCTTTTCGAATATGAGATATTGCAAACGCGAATACCCTCTACTGTATCCACACGAATGAATTCCAATCAAATCTCTATGTGTGCTAGCACATAGGAACAATTCCTAATTTTTGGGAATCTCTCTCAGTAGGGTTTCTCACTTTTGAGTTACAGATTTTCTCGGTAATTCTAATGTGACGGCAAGTGTTTGTTAAAACCCTATGGGAGATCACTATATTCTATTTATAAGAAATCGTGCCATAGTCAACTATCCTAATCTTATTAAGGATTTCAAAGGTTATTAGGAATTCTAAAAAACACACATAAGTTATTAGGAATTCCAAATGACACACTTCTTATAAAAAAAAGATCATAATTAATAATTATTTATTAATCTTAATCTTATTAAGATTAATACATAATCAAATAGTATCCATATGGCTTAGGGCACATCACTAGCAGTAGAATCGTGGGTCGAACTCATAATTCCTAAGTTTTGTAGAGGAATCGTGAGTTGAACTCACCATTCCATGTCATAAGTCTAACTTACGATTCCATCTCCCATATTTATGAACATTGACACACACACTCAAATCTCACTATCTTCTCTTTTGAATGATGAGCCTTAGCCTTAAAATCCCTAAACTAAATCACTAAAATCACTCCTTTTTTCTTTTCCTAAAGATCTCATTGAATACATCTCACTTGTTCTATTTGTCTTCCATTTCAACTGAAATTTCTACCTCCAATTTCGAGAGCTTGATTATGGAATCATCTCATGAGACAATGCTTAAAGACAAAGATATGAGACATCATATCACATTTGCTACAACCAAAACTATTCACCAACAAGTGACTAGTGAGATCTGAAAAATTGAATATGTATAGATATCCTATATAGCAATAAAAGATACCATAGATGTTAATTTTGGTATAATATTTGTTCATATGTATAAGGCTGTTATGTAATATTAAAAAAATGTAATGGTTTATTAGGGATTATAGAATAGAATACAAAGTATTTGGAAATGGAGAAAACTATTTCTTAGTTTTTTCTTGGTTATAAATGAATGATCAATAATCACATTTATAGGTGTTTTTCCTTCTTAGTGAATAGTAGAGATAATCCAACAGTTACAATGTGCTATGCAAAAGATTACAATTGCCATCTTGAACATCCCATGAAAGTATCTTAGGGTCTGTTTGGATTGTCTGTTTTTCATCTGTATCTGTATCTTTTTTAAAATGATATGTGCAAATATATCCGATTTACATCTAAATTTTATCTATATTTGTTCTATTTGATCTTTTGATGAGAACTGTCAACTTTTTTTTATCTATATCTATTTCTTGATAAATAATTTGTTAGCAAAAAGTTTGAAAAATGTCTGTATCTGCCGGAAAAAAGCCAAAACAAACAGACCCTTAAATAACAATATATATAGATTACACCTAACTTAGCTTCTTAAACGTGGAAATTGGATAGACTTTGGCTAAAATATGGGTTAAACTATATTAATTTTAATATTCTTCCTTAATACACTTTGAACAAAACTTAGAGCATATATGGTATTGTTTCGAACTTTGCTTATGGGAGTACCATAGTGAAAATGTTTACTGCTTGATTTTTGTTTGATAATAATTTATGTTCATTTCCTTATTCATTGTCGTCTCTAGCAATAAAAAAAATGATACTTAATTGTAGTGTAGTTTTATTCTATTATGATGTTGTCACGCCCCAATGGGTACCCTAAACGTGACAGCCCGCCACACTCAATATTAAAGCTTAAGTATGACAACCTTAGCCATTCCCAAAAGCTTTTTATATTAAGTGTAAGGCGTACTTTCACAACTTTAGAGGACCATATATGGAATTATGAAGCTTAAGGAGATATAAAAACATATTAAGAAAAGAGGATTCGCAATAATTATTTGTTCATGGCAAAAACTTTACAACTAAAGACAATTCCTTGAATTACTAATCTAGTATATACATATTAACATGCCAATACTAAGCTATTCTTTATCCAGATTTCTAATGTTCAAAAGGGATTACCTGCCCGCATGGTCCACGTGGCCTTAACCATAAGTAAGGGAACTGCAAAAGATATCTATCTGGGTATAAGCTACTAGGCTTAGTGAGTAAATCCCAAAAACTCATACTCGAAGTAAATTATCAATCAAGTTTATTATTCAAACGTATGAAATGCAACAACCACGTGAGCATACAAGACATATGACTTTCCGGGAATCATATGTTGAATGAATTTACGCCCTTCATTCGGGGTTGGGGATTCAGGCCAATTACAGCCACAACTTTTAAAACACTTTTATAGATCTTACCGGCTCCTATACGCCATCAAAAATTTGTAGTTATTACAGGCTCCTACTAGCCATCAAAAACTTGTAGTTATTACAGGCTCCTACTAGCCACCAAAAACTTGTAGTTATTACAGGCTCCTACTAGCCACCAATTTTGTAGTTTTTACCGGCTCCTACTCGCCACTTACATGATATACCGGTTATGTCTACCACCACTATTATACACTTGTCCCACCAATTGTATAGTAGTGAATGCAATGTGACTCAACATATGAAGTGCATGGATAATTTCTTCAATTAAAGTCTAGTAGTTACGTTTAAATTCTTTCAAGTGATCAATCAATTTCAAACATTTCAAGATATTAATTCACATACAACTTTATTACAAACAAATCGAGTTTCGATATACTTAGTATTCTTTCAACATATTATCATACACTTCCTTTTGATTTTTCTTAAATTCTAGTGCAACTAATTTTACAAGCACAATCAAGAGTATGAAAAAAAAATAACGGGGAATAACTCACAATGCCATTGCTGTCTATTCCTCTAAGCGGATGAGTCGTTCACACACTCTACTAAATCGTAATAGTTCTTGGGGTGAAGAAATCCTTTCTCGGGATCACCTAACCAAAGAAAATACCCATAATGAGTTTTTCTTGAAGATTTTCTTGAATTTTGACAAAACAATGTCAAAGAACGTTAAAGTTCGTATAGAAGAATGTTCCAACTTAAAATGGCCATAACTTGGTCATTTTAACTCGGAATCGCGCATATAATATACCGATTTCTATCTACTCGAAAAGATTTACCCATTTCTAAAATTATTTCCCACAAATCAAGCCATATAGGCTCCGAAAAAGTAGCGACAAAATTCACCACGGATTTTCAAGTAAAAACAACTTTGGTTCAAGAAATCAAAATTTGTTTGATAAATACTTAGTTATCTATATAGTTGAAAAATTCTCTTTTTATATCTATATAACTCATATTTAAGCATGCTCAAGTGTCTTATTGTCCAAATTATTTTTATTAGGAAAACAATGTCGGGTTGAAGCTTTTCGGAAATTGTTTTTTTTTGTAAATTTCTTTGAAATGAATATCTTGTTTTCTTTTATTTTCTAAAAACGTTTTATGTTGGTTTTACTTATCTTTTTCTAAGTGACCTTTGAAAATAAAATTTTCTTCTTTCTAAGTTACATTAATACTATGTTTGAAGTTTTTAGGAAATATGCTTTTCTTCATTTTTCTTGTGTAAATTCCTTTGTTTAATTGTTTTGCAAAAATCCTTACTTGAAATTTCTCATTCTTTTCTTATATCTCATGTTCTCCAAAAATAATCATTCATGCATGAAAATTTGTTTTCTTCATAAAAACAATGTGGAACTTTTAAGGACTTTTTGTAAAAAAGCTAATTTCTATAATCTCATTAACTTCTTCTTGTAACTTGAAAAGAAATAACTTTATTATTTTCAAACCATAAATCTTCTGTGCCTATTTGCAAGGTCTTTTACTTAAAAATTTCCTTAGTCATCCATCTTCTTATAAAAAGATCATTTTTGTATCAACAAATATTTTCTTTTGGAAACAAGGTAGAATAACAAAGATTTGAGTAGCTTGTTAAGTGGAAATGGTTTTTAAATTCATAGTGAATTCTTTTTGTAACTTGAAAATGAATGAGTTTATTTTTGTTATCTTATATTTTTATGTTTCACATAAACTTATTCCTAAGTGATAAAAAGCCTTCTTTTATTTCATTATCTTTAGAAAATAAGACTTTTGGACAACAATCTAGATGAACATGATTATGAGAATAATAATAAACAAAATAAGCATAAAATAAAATCAAGTATTGGAGTCTTAGCTTTTTCAAGGCTCCCGGGACTAAGAAATAACTAGTCCCATAATGAAATAAAATGAAAGAAGAAAAGCTTGTTTTGACTTGATGAGGACAAGTCTAAGACTAGAGACTAGTCTTAATTTCAACAAGGAATAAATAAATAAATTGCAAGTGAGCTTATATGCTCTAAAGAATATGCATATATATGTATAGATATATATATAAACAATAAAACAACATAAACATAATTGGATTGGCATGAACAAGAACAATACATGAACATAATGTAGTTTCCACAACTTGTAGTATTTGGAAACTCACACTATGGTCATGTAAAGTTACATGATATGAAGAAGAAGAAAGAATTATAAATGGTTACCTAAAGAAGACTTTGATGTGGTTATGTGGTTATGGGTTTTTGTTGTTGTGGAAGTTGTTGTGGAATTATTTTGAGAGTTTTGAGATAGAAATTTGAGAGAGCTTTGAGAGGAAAAATTTAGAGAGTTTTGGTATGAATTTGTGGTAGTGAATGTGTGAAAGAAGTGAAAGAGGAGGGGGGTATTTATAGGATTTTGAGGAGTGATTTTTTGTGATTAAAATAAATGCAAAATTGGAACAAATTGAGGGCAAGAGAGAGAGGGGGCGCCGGCCATTGCATGGGGGAGGGCATTTGATTTAATTTTTTTTTGACTTTTTGGAAAGATAAAGAGATGTAATATGTAAGGTAGATGTGATGTAAAGTTATGGGAAAGGTAAAAAGTTAAGATTATAGGTTATGTAGAGTGTAAGAGTAGGTGTAAGAAAAGTAGAGATAAAAGAATAGTGTAGAATAGTAATGAATAGTGTAATGTAAAGTAGATATGACAATTAAAGTACCGGTAGTAAGAAAATACGCGTATAATAGCTATATCTGTTATTTTTACTTGCCGAAAAACTTCGAAATTGATATTTTTAGAAAACTTATATTTTTACGAGTCTAACGGTATATTCGGAATATTTTTACTATTCCGACCTTCCGGACACGTTTTTCGAGAACTGTGTCCGATCGGTTCGAAGGACACCCGAATGTCGCGAAACTAAAACTTTTATAAAACCTATGATTATACGAACTATTCTAGCTAATTATCCAACTTCGTTTTTCCGGGTCAAAGAAAAACGGCAATGCCGGATTTAGATGGATACGGTAAACTAGGTTTTGTTGACCTTTAGGGTTCGTTTGACTTCTGGTTAGGGTTTTATGCTAAACCGATTCCGAAAATTTACGGGTTTACAGATGTACTTGATACTTTTCCATTGCAATAGCAAATTTGTTGTCTCACAATATCATAGTTGCATCTCTTTGAGATTTGCCTGTCTTTTAAAAGTTTTCAAGTTAGACCATTTGACTGATAGGTGTTGTTATTATCGCAATAACTTAGCTTTAGCTAAAGACATGTAACCTATCTTATTTCTTTAGGAACATGAAAATATTCCTGATCTAAGATTGAATGCATGGCAATGATTAGGGATGGATATAGAATCATGCGCTATGTGGTCAGAATCGCATTTTTATCCATTCATGATTTTTCAAAGTTTTTCTTTACATTTTTTAAAGAAAGGTTTAAAAATTAAACATGATTTTATCATTTCACAGTATGATGCCCTCAAAATTCTTTTTCCTTTTCAGTCTATTATAACTTGCCTTTTCCTTGATGAGTCAACATCCTTTGTAAAATCTAAAAGAACCTAACTTTTTATCTTTTCGTAATGATATATGATCTATATATATATTGAACTTTAAGTATCAACCGATAAATAAAAATGATTAATATGTAAAACTTGTGTAAATTCTTTTATTAACAAAAATAAAACACAGTAGTATTTAAAATGAAAAATTAAAAGTAAAGCAAAAAAGTAACATGATACATCGATTACCTAACAGTCGTCATTCTCCACTATCATCATTATAACATCAAACATAGTTATTATTTATAATCCAAGTTGCAAAAAAATTACTAAATACATTTGTATTATTGACAATGTGGTTGTTATTTACGATATCCATGTATAAATATATATAGTAGCAATCACATACTCACTTTATGAGTGGAAAATTTAAAAATAGTTATAATTAAGTGAAAAAAATCTATGAAATAGTTACATGAAAAAAAAGAGAACCATAAAGGCGGATGTAGGAGAGAAAAATAAAAAAACATAGGGGCAGATATTGTCACACTCCAAAGGATACCCTAAACGAAACAGTCCACCACACTCAATATTAAAGCTTAAGTATGACAACCACAGTCATTCCCAGAAGCTTCGATATTAAGTGTGATGATTGCCTTCAAGCGTAATTTTCAATTTATAAAGGCCCGTTCTTAATTTGCTACAAAGGTAATAGGCAGTGTACCTATCGTGAATGTAGTATAGCTTTTAAAATTGGGATCGTCCTCAGGGAATAAGCAAATACTAGTACTAAATCGTATTCTACTATCTAACTGAACAAAATTAATATTTACTATTTTATCTAATTTTCTTTAAAAAAATACTAACATAGTTCTAATAAACAAACAAGATTCAATTAAGATCTAATGATCCAGGTTTTGTCTTACTTCCAATTTATCACGTGTATCATTGACAACCCATATTAGATATTAAGATTAGTTCTTAGCTATAGAGTTCCTTGAGCAAATTGTTAATTCTTTCGAATCTACATTTATCTAAACCTAGTTTAATCAATTAGGATTTCTCCTAAATCAATAGCAGCCCAAAATTGCATTAGTAACAAGAACTCTTAAAAATAGAAGATTCTTACTATTCTATGTCTAGAATTATAAACAAATCTTTTCAATTGCATAGATCAAATCATAAAAGTAATCTTTCAATTAACTTAAATGAAAATCATACATAAGCTTGCATTCCGGATATACAAACTTAAGAAATGGTTAACAAACATGCAATTGAACAAAAGAACTTCAATATTTCATTAAGAACAAAGTTTCAACACATGATAAATATGAAATTCAACAAAACCCAGATCTGAAAGACTACTCTTCCATGTTAACTAATGGTAATACATGAAATTCAAAATAGAAATTCGAACTCATGATACTACCCGAAAAGATTAAAGCTTAATAGTGTCGGATCTTCAATCCTTGATAATCTTGACTTGTTATTGGAATCTCCATAACTTCCTTCTCTTTTGAAAACTCTCGTTATCAAAATTTTGTGTGTCTTCTTTCTCTTCCACAATCTCCTTTTTATAATTATCTTCAATTAAATGGAATTGATTGCTCTTGATGAGGAGAAATGAAAGGTTTCGGAGGTTATGAGTCTCTTGGCTTTTCAAGTAACACTCCTTCCATAACCGAAATAAACGCTTCTGTACTAAATAGGAGGTTACTGTAGTTAAAAATCGTTTACATTGAATGACTTTTTGTTAAATCGACAGCACGAGTGACAGGTCATTCTCACAAATGTCCCTTGCAACGTTGAATTTCCAGGTTGACATGGTTCGGGACAGGTCATGTCTCACAAATGTCTTCCAAAAGCTTGATATTTAGCCCTTAATTTTGCTTCTTCCTTGTAATGGTTGAAAGACATGGCTTGATCTTGTAATATTGAGTTCTTCTTAATCCAAACTTTGCATTTTTGACTCCTCTTTGCTTTCTTTGAAAAATATCTCCTTTAAAGACCTGAAAGCATAAATTAATATTTTGAAGTACCAAATTCGTAATAAAAAATGATCAATAAAAGTTCATTTTGGCATTCATAAAATAGGAATAATTTTGGTTTATCAAAGTGTAAGGCGTGCTCTCACAAATTTAGAGGACCATACGTGGAATTATGAAGCTTAAGAAGATATAATAACAAATTAAGAAAAGATTATTCATAATATTCATTTATTCATAACAATAGTCTTACAAATCTTAGGGGCATTCCCCAGCCACAAATAACTATAATCTATTTAAGAATATTTCTATGAAGTCTACATCTTATCCAACACTAAACTTCATCTAGAAATTCCTTAACCAAAAAAGAAAATACCTAGCTGTAGGGTCCACGTGGCCTCAACCACAAATAGGTGAACTGTAAAAGATATTTATAGGGGTATAAGCTAATAGGCTTAGTGAGAACTATTTCCATAAATAAACTTCTTGTGTAATGAGATTCAAACAAGTTATTTAAGCAAACAAATGAAATGCAATATACACGTGGGAAAAAAAGGTATATAGTTTTCTAGAACTATATGTTGAATGGATTTACGCCATCCATTTGGGGTTTGGTGATACGTAACCTCAAAACAAGTAGTTTTAGTTAAAATTATGCTTTCGATCAATACCGCCAAACATATTAAGTCTACTCGATTTGAGCCATGCTTCTGGATTTCAGCCAAGCATTTAATTCCATGTCGCCAAGCAATTACTTTCAATCATAACTACAAAGTGTTGCTTTCGACCGAGTTACCATCCTTCTCACTTAAGGATAATAACCCAATGCAATGTGACTCATATCGTAGTATGCATGAATCAATTTATTCAAATTATCATATCATCATTATTAACAATTTTAAGGTGATCATAAAATTTCATACATATCAAATACTATATTAAAACAAATAATTGCTTACAATCAATTCTTGTCTCGATATTCTTATAGTACTTTCAACAATTTTCACATACACATCAATTTATCTTACCTTAATTCTAATGCGGCTAAATTACAAGCACAATCAAGTAAAGCCTTTTTAAGGAAATAAACTCATGATGCTATGTCGACACTTCTCTAAACAGATGAGTCGTTAAAACAATCTACTAATCGAAATAATCCTCAAGGTATGGGTATCCTTCTTCGGAATCACCTAGTCAAGGAAAATACCAAAATGAGTATTTCTTGATGACTTTCTTGAATTTTGATGAAACAATGTTATAAAACGTCAAAGTTTGTATGAAGGAAGACTCCAATTTAAAATGGCCATAACTTGGTCATTTTAACTCGGAATTGCGCATATAATATACCAATTTCTACCTTCTGAAAATATCTATCCATTTCTAAAACTATTTTTATCAAACTAGATCATTTAGGCTCCGAAACAATGGTGATCAGATTCACCACGAATTTTCCTAACCCAAAAGCAATTTGTTTCAAACATTAACCCATCCAAAAATTGCTTTGATAAATACTTAATTATCTATATAGTTGAAAGATTTCCTTTATAGATATCTAGCTCATATTTTATCAATGCTCAAGTATTTGTTGTCCAACCAAATTTCTTGAGTAAAACAATATAAATCAAGGGTGTAGAAAACCATAGTTTACAAATTCCATTTTGTAAATCTTGGAATGAAATATTTTGATTCTTTGTTTTCAAAGAATTATTTTTATGTTCATCTTACTATTTTTTCCTAAATGATTTTTCAATAAAATAAATTTCTTCTTTTATAAATTCTCAACATTATGCTACTTTTCCCATTTGTTTTCTTTGACTATTTATTTGAAAAATCTTGATTTGAAAACTCTCATTTTCGTTTTAAGGGTTTTTCTTATATTATGTTTTTATGAAAATATTTTAGTACCAAAGTCGTCTTCTTTTAAGAAAACAAAGTAATAAAAAATGATTTAAAAAGCTTTTTCAAAACAAAAGTAATTTTTAAAATTATAATGAGTTCTTCTTAAAACTTGGAAAAGAATAACTTTAATTTTGTTAAATCATAGAATTTATATTTCATATAAAACTATTATGAGGTAATAAAATCTTCTTTTTGTCAAAGTATTATTGGAGCTTTAAAGATTTGGACAACAATCTTAATGGAATGATTATGAGAAATAATAACAAGCAAAAATAACATAAATAATAAATAAAGTCAAGTATTAGGAGTCTTAGCTTTTCAAGGCTCCTGGGACTAAGAAGTAGACTAGTCCCAAAAAGAAAAAAAAAATAAAAGAATAAAAATTATTTTGACTTGATGAGGACAAGTCTAAAAATGAGACTAGTCTTAAAACAACATGAAATAAATAAATTGCAAAGAAAAAATAAATAAATTACTTTGCATGAAAATAAATAAATTGCAAGTGAGCTTATATGCTCTAAAGAATACATATATATATGTATATAAAGATACATAATAATACTTAGTTGGAAATAACAATAATAATATGAACAAAGTAAAGTAACAATATTAATAAATAAATAAATGGAGATTCATGAACAAGAACAATACATGAACATAGTGTAACTTTCATAACATTTAGTTTTTGGAAACTCACACCATGGTCATGTAAAGTTACATGACATGGGAGGAAGAACTTGTAAAGAAAAGTTTACTTAAAGAGGGTTTTTGAAGTATTATGTGGGAATGGATTTTGTGTATGTAGAAGGTGGTTTGAGATTATTTTGAGAGAGTATTTGGAGAGAGTGTTGAGAGAAAATTTGAGAGAGATTTGGTAGTAAATTTATGGGTAGTAATTATGAAAGAAGTGAAAGAGAAGAGGGGTATTTATAGAAAATGAGGAGTGAATTTTTGTGTGATTTAAATAAAGAAAAATTAAAAAAGATTGAGAGAGAGATGAAGGGGGGTGTGCCACCATCACTAGAGAGAGGGAAGAAAGATATTTTATTTTGTATTTTTGTTGATTAAATGTAATAATAAGTAAGGTAGATGTGAAATAAAGTTATGGAAAATGTAAAAAATAAAGGAAATAGGTGTATAGGTTATAGAATAGGTGTTAGAAAAAGTAGAGATAAAAGAATAATGTAGAATAGTAATGAATAGTATAATGTAAAGTATATTTGACTAATAAAGTACCAATAGTAAGAAAATACGCATATAATTATGACATATGATATTTTTACTTACCAAAAATTATAAAACTAATATTTTTGAAAAACTTATATTTTTACGAGTCTAACGATATATTAGGAAAATTTTACTATTTCGAGCCCTGAGACACGTTTTCAAGAACTGTATCCGTTCAGGTTCAAAACGATTTGCGGTTTTACTAATATGATCTTTTTAAGCTTTCTTATGTAATTACGAACTATTCTACACACTGATCTCTTACTTACTTTCTTAGGGTTGCTAGTACGGGATTGCCGGACTTAGACCATTACGTCTAACTAGGGTTTCTTGACTTTAAGGTTTCTGGTTGTCTTTCCAATTTAAGGTTTAAGCTAAACCGATCACAAAACTTTGGGGGTTTACAGATTAGGAGAGAGAAATATACATACAATTATCGTGTGAAATAGAAACAGTTATTGTGCATCAAAAGCAAGTTAAAAAAAAAACATATATTCAACGAAAAAAAGGAACCATATAAATGTAATATTAGAGTTGAGTAAGCCTTATTCTCTCAATGTATAGAGTCCAGCAAGTCTTATTCTCTTAATACATGAAGTCGAATGAGTCTATTTTCTTAATATAGTAATAGATTAGTACATTTAGTAAAATGACTATTATTATTTAATAATACCTTATGCAATAAGATTGAAAAACTTGGAGTATTGAAATATTATATATATGGTTTTTTATGTAACTAATAATTATTAAATAATGTCTAATAAAAATTTATTTAGTTAACAATTTGTTTTTTTTTAACAAATAAAATTTAGTTTTGTTAGTTATAATGTAATCAACTAAAATAGTACAATTCAAATTTAAAATTCTAAATATTGGTTAAGAAATTGAATTATTATTAATAAAATTTCAAGATACAATTTTCTATAACATTTTGATAATTACCCATAAATATAAAATGGTAAAATGCAACATATATGTAAAGAGCAAAATGAGACATCTCGATTTCAATCCCATCAAGATGATCATGTTAATGAAAGTTATAAAACATAATATCTCTAATGGCTAAAAAATGTGAGCATTGTATATTTGATGGACATATATTCAGATAAGAATAGAAAATCGAGTCTACAACTTTCATTAGTTGGGTTTGTCGTGTTGAGTGAGTCAGTATTTGATCGCTATATGTTGTCTTAGGTCTACAAATGAGTCGACTAATTTGTCAGTCATCCGCCATCTTTGTTAAGTCTAAGTCTTCTTTGAAAATCGAGTAATGAAGGTTGAAATCACTCAACTAATTCTTATTGTTCTACACATCCTATATTGCATGGAATTTCAGTCATAAATGATTATAAACAAAGAGAAAAGAAATACCTTGATAGATAATAGAGGATATCTGTATCTTGGTGGGGCAATCCTCGCAGTTATGGCGGCGTTCTTACTTAGTGTTTGATCAAATAAGATCTTAAAATGAGTTTATTTTCATGAACAAAATTTTGCCTTTGATATATTCTCTGAATAGCTTAAGCCAATCTTGTCACGCCCCAAAGGGTACCCTAGACGCGACAGTTCGCCACACTCGATATTTAAACTCAAGTAAGACAACCTCAGTCTCTCCATGAATTTGAACATCAGGTGTAAGGCTCATGTTCAACATATAGGGACCATACTTTACTTCAAAATAGTTTAAGGAGACATACATAGCAATAACAAGTTATTAACAACCATATGAAATGCACAAGCAAATAAGCATACAATCATATGACGTTTCGGTAGCCATATGTGAATGGATTTACGCCCTCCATTCGGGGTTAGGGTAGTCCATAAGTCATGTAACCATAATTCCAATCTTGAGTAGGGTGGTCCATAAATCATGCAACCATAATCCCGATCTCTTTCTCTTAGTTATACAATCTCTATTGTTTCATTGTGGTAGTTTGAAGTGCCTACCCACTTCCGTCAACTTAAGCGATCTCGCATCCTTAATGTTAACACAAGCCCCCTCGCCTCTGCTAATATACTTTTGTCTCACCAAAAGTATATTAGCTAATGCAATGTAACTCACTACGTGATATGCATGTACGATTTATTCATATAATCGTGGCATGTTAATTATGAAGGTTAAGTGTGACCATAGAAAATTTCAGACAATCCAGGTCTATACTAGCTTATATAATGATTTTACAACAAGTCTCGTCTCGATTTACTTATCATTCATTCAACCAAAATTAGATCACAACTCATCATAATTTTATCTTTTCCTAATTCTAATGCCACTACGATTACAAGCACATACATGAGCACAACCATTTAAGAAATGAACTCACTTTGCCCTAGCGCGGAAATCCACTTAGTTGTAATTACCCTCGGGAAGGTGTAAGCCCCGGAAAATTTCAATAAATAATTCCAAAATAACCTTCGACAGTAGACTCTAAAAATGACTTCAAATTAAAACCGAATTTCTACTAGCATTAAATCACAAACGAATCTAGAACTTTCTTATTCTTGAGAAAATGAGAATCCTTAAAAATAAAATAGGAACTCAACAGTTTTCAAATCCAAAACCACTACGTATGACAAATTCTATACGTAACTCTGACTTATAAAAATCGGGTAATATAGAACTCAAAAACAAATTATTAAAAAGTAAATAACGATTAACCTTTGGAAATAAAACCCAATTCAATAATTTGAAAACGTTAAGAGATATTAAATACTTACAAAAAATAAAATTCTCAAACTAAAATGTTGTATAAACATAAACCCCCAGTTTCCAAAATGGCAAAGATCTAAACCGAAAAATCACCCAGGAACCCTAAGTGGAATATAGTAGTTCACGTAAACCCCTAAATTTTAAGGTAATATCAAGTTAAAACCCTAAACCAGAAAGTCAACTAAAAAACTTAAGTCAATAAATTCTCAGGAAACCCTAGTAGTTTAGATCCGGCAATCCCGTATTCCTAAACCAAGGAGCCGGATTATGAGTAAGGGTGTAGTTTGGTTTGTAATAATACTAGGATGCTTTAAAAGATAAGATTAGTGAATTTTCGATCTATTTCGAACCCGATCGGATACAGGCTTTGAAAAGCATGTCCTGGGGCTCGAAATATTAAATATATGATATTAGTACCGTTAGACTCGTAATTTCATAAGATTTTCAAATATATCAGTTATATAATTTTTTGGGTTATAAAAGTTACAGTGATAACCATTTTATCGTATTTTCATCACTACCGGTACTTTAAATATCAAATCTACTCTTTGAATTCTTCTGCACTATTCACAAGTATAACTACCCATGACCTATTTCTTACATCCTTACACCCAACTCTCACAATTTCATCATTTTTCTTACAAATTACCTTTCCAATATGACTTTTTTATCATTTAAATTACTTTAATTAATTCCAAAACTTACACAACACAACTCCACTTTTCTCTCTCTTACTCCCAAAACCGGCACAACTCCCCTCCTTTTCCCTCTCACAATTTGTTTTATTTAATTCCTTTTTATTACAAAAACCCTAATCCATTTCCCTATATATACTTCCTTATGCCCACTTCACTTCACTTTTCTTTCTTTCTTCCTTTTTACTTTAGAAAATTTTTGCAAAAACCCTCTCTTTTTCTTCTCAAAACCGTGAGCACCTTTCTCTCCATACACACACACAATTTGAATTTTTCTTTCAAGTTTCTTACTCCACATAACCAATAGGTAATATATCTATACCTTAGTATCTTAAAAACAAGTAATGGTAAGTTCATTCATGTGTGATTCCACATAAAAATCCCCATGAGCTTCAAGCTAGGGATGTGGAAATACTTAAACATGAGATCCTTGTCATCACAATGTTTTAGATCTTGTTATTTGAGTTATTTTATTGCCTTGTTTTGTTATTAAGTTATGTTATTATTATTAATGATTTGTGCATGTAATCATCATCTATTCATATTCACATAACCATCATAGTGTTCATGCGTTTGTGATTAGAATGGTAAATTAGATCTAGTTGTTTTAAGTTCATACATGCATTAGACTTTTGTTTTATGTCCTTAAAATGATTTGTAATAGCTTGATGATAGTAGAAAAGTATTAGAAAGCTCAAGATCAATTTTGGTTTCAACAAAAATAACTTTTGAAAATTCGGATAAAAAAAGAACCATATTTAGAAGACCTATTTTTTAACTTCAAAATGTGTATTTTTCATTTAAAATGAAGGCTTAGGGAATAAATATCATAAATGAATGATCTTGATGAGAAAACCTTAGATCTACTAAGGAATATTTTCAAAACAAAGGCAAGTTTATGAAAGTTATGTTTCAATCTCAAAATAAGTTTTAAATTCGTAATAAAAGAAGCTTGAAATGTAAACACCCATTTTCAACTTCAAAACAAGATTTTTATTAAAGAAATAGAAGCCTTAAGGGGCTGGTTTGATTAGAAATGGTTTTGAAAGACTAAACAGGTTTTACAAAGAAAACAGATGCAAATGAATTTTTCAAAATTCGGATTTGAAAATAACCATTATTTAAACGTTTATTTCCAAGTGCCAAAATGATAATTTTATAGAAAAAAATGGAAGTCTAGGGATGCATGTAATAAAGACCTAATTTGACAAAATAAGAGAGGTTTATCAAATATAATCTTAGAACAATAAATGGTTTCCAAGAATAGGTGAAACAATGTTTTCATTTTTTAAGATTTTGTAAAATTCATACTTAGGCAAACCACCTATCAAACATCTATTTTCTCACTCGAAATGAAGATTTTTATTAAAATAATGAAGGTCATGGCTATATAGGTCATCAAGGTTAAGTTTTGATAAAAGCAATGGATTTTTTTTTAAGAATGGAAACCACTTTTCTTAAGTCTAGTAAATTTCAAAAGTTTTGCAAAGTAAAAGTTTTTCAAAAAGAATTCTCGATACTATGACATTAAATATATTTATATAGATAGTCATTTCATGACCTTCATGATAATAGCTTGTAGCATTGCATATATACATGATACCTTTGTAGAAACAAAGTTAGAAAAGTAAGGTCACATACTTTTATTTGATAGTATCTAAGTACATGAAAATTAAAAATTTCCAACACTCATGAATCATGCATGGTATTGAGTTATATATGTATATATTAGAGTCCTACAAAATATAATGATAGCTCAATATCTATCAAAGCTTTAGTATCATGCTTGAATTGAACTAGAAGTTGAATTATGGAATAAGAATTCGTATAGTATTCTGTTGTTACTATTCATAGACTAAATGACCTTGTTTTTGTCGGAAATAACTCTATAAATAGATTTATCTCGTTGAATAGGTAGAAATCGATACATAATATGCGAAATTCCGAGTTAAAATGACCAAGTTATGGCCGTTTTAAGTTGGAATTTCCTCTTAGATGAATTTTGATGAATTTGATAGAATAGAATTTATAGGTTCGCTCAAACTGCATAAAAGTACTCATTAGTGTTATTTCTTTTGATTAGAAACTTGGGAAACGAACTAGACCTTTCCAAGGACAATTACGATTAAGTGGATTTCCGCGCCATGGCAAAGTGAGTTCATTTCTTAAATAGTTGTGCTCATGTATGTGCTTGTAATCGTAGTGGCATTAGAATTAGGGAAAGATAAAATTGAGATGGGTTGTGATCTAATCTTGGTTGAATGAATGTTAAGTATATCGAGATGAGACTTGTTGTAAAAATGTTGTATGAGCTAGTATAGACTTGAATTGTCTGAAATTCTCTATGATCGCTCTTAACCTACATAATCAACATGCCACAATTATATGAATAAACTGTACATGCATATCACGTAGTGAGTCACATTGCATTAGCTGATATACCTTTAGTGGGACAAAAGTATATTAGCGGAAGGCGTGGGGGCCTGTGCTAACATTAAGGATGCGAGATCGCTTAAGTTAACGGAAGTGGGGTGGGCACTTAAAACTACCACAATGAAACAACAGAGGTTGTATAACTAAGAGAAAGAGATCGAGCTTATGGTTGCATGACTTATGGACCACACTAACCCCGAATGGAGGGCGTAAATCCATTCACATATGACTCCTGGAAAGTCATATGTTTGTATACTCATTTTCTTGTGCATTTCATATGGATGTTAATAACTTGCTGTTATGTACTGTTGTTGAGTACTAAATGTTTGGAAATGAATCTCACTAAGCTCGTAAGCTTATACCCCAATAGTTTCCTGTTGCAGTATGAATATTCATGGCTATCTCCGAGAAGCCACTATCATCAGGTGCAGCTCTTAGACTCTAAGGAGCTTTTTGATAAAGCCGGGACCTAGACGTAAGCATAGACTTCTATATGAATCTCCTAAATTGGTATTTGAAGGATGTTTTAAGAGACTTTTGAGAGCTTAAGAACTCTTAATATTTTGATGGGGGTATGCTCCTTAGATCATGTAACAGATTAAATCTAAGTATAACTATCATGATTCTCATTCTTGTTGCTATGTATGTCTCTTTAAACTATTTCGAAGCAAAATATGGTCCCCTATATGTTGAACGCGAGCCTTATACCAGATGTTCAAACTCATGGAGAGACTAAGGTTGTCTCACTTGAGTTTAAATATCGAGTGTGGCAGACTGTCGCGTTTAGGGTATCCTTTGGGGCGTAACAGAAGGTCTAGTCCGTCTCCTAAGTCTCTTAACCAAAAGAAATAATGCTAATGAATATTTGTATGAAGTTTGAATGAACTTATAAATTCTATTCTATCAAGTTCGTTAGAATTCGTGCAAGAGGAAATTCTAACTTAAAATGGCATAACTTGGTCATTTTAACTCGGAATTTCGTATATTATAGACCGATTTCTAACTATTCGATGAGAGCTAACTATTTATAGAGTTATTTTCAACAAATGAGGTTGGTTGATCTATGAACAGTAGGGTACAGAATACTACACGAATTTCCCATTCCACAATTCAACTTCTAACCTCAAAACAAACATCATATTAAAGCTTTGATAGATACTTAGCTATCATTATATCTTGTAAGACTCTATTATATACATATATAACTCAATGTCATGCATGATTCATGAGTGTTGGAAAATTCTAATTTTCTCTTGTACTTACATAATGTCAAATAAGAAGTATATAACATTACTTTCCTAACTTTGTTTCTACAAGTGCATCATGTATATATGCAATATCTACAAGCTATTATTATGAAGGTCATGGAATGAACCATCTGTATACATATCCTTAATGTTATAGGATCAAGAATTCTTTTTATAAAAAACTTTTACTTTACAAAACTTTGAAATTTACTAAATCTAAGAAAGGTGGTTTTCTTTCTTGAAAAATCACATTTGCTTTCATCAAAACTTAGCCTTGATGACCTATATAGCCATCACTTTCATTATTTTGGTAAAAATCTTCACTTTGGGGTTAGAAAATAGATGTTTAAATAAGTGGTTTGCCTAAGTACGAATTTTACAAAATTTTAAAGAATGAAAACATTGTCTAACCTATTCTTGGAAACCATTTATTGTTCTAAGATTATATTTTGATAAACCTCTCTTATTCTTGCCAAAATTGGGTCTTTATTACATGTATCTCCTAGGACTTCCATTTTTCTATAAAAATTATCATTTTGGCTCTTGGAATTAGGTGTTTAAACAATGGTTATTTTTAAATCCGAATTTTGAAAAATTCATTTGAGTTTGTTTTCTTTATAAATTCCATTTAGTCTTTCAAAAACCATTTCCTAATCAAACCTACCCCTTAAGGCTTCCATTTCTTTAATAAAAATCTTGCTTTGAAGTTGAAAAATGGGTGTTTACATTTCAAGCTTCTTTTATTACGAATTTAAAACTTATTTTGAGATTGAAATATAACTTTCGCAAAGTTGCCTTTGTTTTGAAAATATTCCTTAGTAGATCTAAGATTTTCTCATGAAGATCATTCATTTATGATATCTATTCCCTAAGCCCTTCATTTTAAATGAAAAATACACATTTTGAAGTTGAAAAATAGCTTTTCTAAATATGGTTCCTTTTTTATCCGAATTTTCAAAAGTTATTTTTGTTGAAACCAAAATAGATCTTGAGCTTTCTAATACCTTCCTACTACCATCAAGCTATTACAAGTTATTTAAGAACATAAAACAAAAGTCTAATGCATGTATGAACTTAAAACAACTAGATCTAGTTTACCATTGTTGGAATTATTCTAATATGATTTTGATGATGACAAAAGATAAAATTTAATTGATATATCTATCTTATTAATTTTGAATATGTTCAATATTGTTTGGATATTATTTGATTTTCCATAGTTCAGAATCTTCATTTTGATGATAATTATATAGACAGAAGCAAATTCAGAATCTTCATCTTACACGAAAATAAAGCATGATCAACTTTTATTAAAGTCAGAAGGAAAATCAGAAGTTACGCTTAAGTTTTGATGATGTTAGTAAGAAGTTTTTTCAGAACCTTAGGAAATAAAAAATAAGTTTTCGAAAGTAAGAAATACGTTAGTCGGAAGATGTTTCAGAACCTTTAGCTATGAAAAATAAGTCTGTCAGAAGTTGTTTCAGAATTGTTAGGTTTAATATGAAATTTCTAGATTTACCTATATTTTAAAAATATGATATTTTTTAATACCCAGCTCCGCTTGTCAAGTATATTTGGGTAATATACTTGATGTGTTTCATTTAAGTTGGATTTGATATCATGGGATTTTTTTAACAAAGATTTATTGAAAGTTATTTACATATCAAGTTATTTGTAGAGCCTTTGGAAATTAAAGATCGAGTATTAAGGATTGAATGAGACAAGTTTTGTTTAAGATATATACAAATATCTTGAAAGATAAGGTTGATATGATTTATTAGATAAGATATGATACATATTATTTTGTTATTATCCTTATCAGATAAATAACATAATTCAGATTTTATGGGACTAAAATTCAGCAAATATCTAGGAGCTTATTCAAAGGAAGTTGACAAGAGAAGATCACGCATAAACAAGAAGAATATCAAGAAGAAGATTATGCTATATCTTGTTCAAATCAAAAGAGGAGATCACGGACTTCCAGTTTATTTCAACAAGATATTTTCAACAAATTGCGACAAACAAAATCTCAACAACACTTATCATATGATTTGTTTACCGAGGAAGAAGCGGCTGGATTTTTTAGATAAGATGAAACAGATTCTTGCCGAGATACATGGGATATGATATCATCTTCTCAAACAAGTTTTATGGACGTGAAAGATAAGGAACATTAGATATAGAACTATTAATAATACGCAGCGAGCAAGAAATTTTTAAAAGGAAAAACAACCGACTTTACTCTCTTACAATCTTAAAAAAAAAAATCGAATTAGTGCATATATCTTTTATTGTATCTTTCTACTTAGCTTTTATAGAAGGAACGTGTTGTTACCTTCTTGAGTGATAGTTCTTTTACAAGTTTAGACTCTGTAGATCGATTATAGCTAGAAGACAGCTGTGAGAATCGAGCAGAGAGATTTGTACAAGCTTGTAATTGGAATTGATTTGATATAGTGAAACACAACCCGTAGGATAACGGGGATCCCAGTGTGGAGCTGGAAGAGTTGACTGACGCACAAGGCGGAACCACTATAAATATCTGCCTGATCTTCTTATCCCTTCTCTATTTATATTTCAACAATTTATTTTATAGCAGTTTAATTGTTCATATTGTTCTCTTAACTTAAAATCAAAGGGGATTGTTTTTAAAAGGCAAAAATTTTAATTTTATGAAATAATCAATTCAACCCCCCTTCTTGATTATTTTCGGGACCAACAATTGGTATCAGAGCAGGGCTCTTTTATTGATTTGAGTGATCCTACCAAAATGGCTGAGAACAATGTAGCAATTAATCGTGCTCCTTTCTTTGATGGCACAAACTTTTCTTATTGGAAAATGCGTATGGAAACTTACATTAAGGCTAACGATTATGACTCTTGGCAGGTAATTTCTATTGGAGACAATGTGATTACCTTGAATGGGAACTCAATGCTAACAGATAATGAAAAGAAGATAATTGAGAAAAACAACAGAGCCAAGAATACATTTGAGAAATATATTTTAAATTTTTATTTTTATAATTATTTAATATCTCTTAACGTTTTCGAAATTCGTGAATTGGGTCTTATTTCCAAAGGTTAATCATTATTTAATTTTTTTTAATAATTTGTTTTTGGGTTCTTTATTACTTGATTGTACAAGTCAGAGTTAAATATAGAATTTGTCATATGTAGTGGTTTTAAATTTAAAGACTGTTGAGTTCTTATTTTATTTTTAAGGATTTTCATTTTCTCAAGATTAAGAATTTCTAGATTTGTTCGTGATTTAGGACTAGTCGAAATTCGGTTTTAATTTGAAGTCATTTTTAGAGTTTATTTTCAATGTTTATTTTGGAATTATTTGCTGAAATTTTCCGGGGCTTACAAATCTTCTATTTCTGTTTGGATTTCAAATATGAAGAGTGATGATGATTTGATGCTAATGATGATATTGATGATGATTAGACAATTGATAGGAATGATGATTCTGACTTCCTAGAGGGATTATTATGACTTAGCTTGGATGACAGGTGGGTAATGTCACGCCCCAAAAGGTACCCTAAACACGATAGTCCGCCACACTCGATATCTAAACTCAAGTATGACAACCTTAGTCACTCCATGAGTTTAAACACTGGGTGCAAGGCTCACGTTCAAAATAAAGGGAACCATACTTTGAATTGAAATAGCTTAAGAAGATATACATAGCAATAAGAATGTAAATCATAATAGTTATATCCAAATTTAATCTATCACATGATCTAAGGGGCATACCCCTGACAAAATATTAAGAGTTCTTTAGTTCCTAAAAGTCTCTTACAACAACCATTGTATGTATATCAATTTAGGAGATTTAACTAAAAGCCTACGCCTATATCTAGGTTCCGACTTCTTCAAAAAGCTTCTTAAGTTTCAAAAGCTGTACCTAAGGAAAGTGACCTCTTGGGGATAGCCATAAATATTCATACTGCAACAGGAAACTATTGGGGTATAAGCTTACGAGCTTAGTGAGTTCCACTTCTAAAATTAAATGCTTAACAAGCAATATATAACAAACAAGTTATATTAACAACCATATGAATGCACAAATACTTGAGCATACAATACATAAGATCTTCCGGAAGTCTTATGTTGAATGGATTTATGGCCTCCATTAAGGGTTGGGTGTTTCAGGCTCATACGACTAAAGATTTCAATTTTTCTCATTTTTATTGTGGTTGATACAGGTGCCCACCCACACACATTTTTAATTCCGGCCCTTACGCCAACATTTCAATTTTCGGCCATTACGCCAATAATTCAATTTTCGGCCATTATGCCAACATTCGAGTTTACAGGCCCCTTGTTGCCCAGCTATTATGCCTTCTTCCCACAAAAGTATAATAACCTATGCAATGTGACTCACATATGGTATGCATGGTCAATTTGATTATAAGATCATGACATATTAATTTAACATATTATGGGTGATCATAGATATTGCAGACAAATCAACTCTATACTAGGTCATGCAAATATTTATAACAAGCTCATTTCAATATTCTTATCATCAATTCACCCATGTAGAAATCATATACACATAGTCAAATTTTATCTTGTCCTAATTCTAATGCCACTAACATTACAAGCATAAGCATATATTTTAAAGATAGTGAACTCACATTGTCATGGCACGAAAATCCACTTAATCGTAATAGTCCTCAAGAAGGTCTAATCCATCTCTTAAGTCTCCTAATCAAAAGAAATAACTCCAATGAGTATTTTCTATGAAGTTTGAATGAACTTAAAAATTCTATTCTAACAAGTTCGTTAAAATTTGTCTAAGAGGAAATTCCAACTTAAAACGACCATAACTTGGTCATTTTAACTCGGAATTTCGCATATTATATACCAATTTCTACCTATTCGATAAAAGCTATCTATTTCTAGAATTATTTCCAAAAAACAAGGTCGGTTGGTCCATGAATAGTAGGGTACATAATATTATACGAATTTTCCATTCCACAATTCAACTCCTAATTTCAAATCAAGCATCATGATAAAGCTTTGATAGATACTTAGCTATCATTATATCTTGTAAGAATCTATTATATACATATATAAATCATTATCCTACATGATTCATGAGTGTTGGAAATTCTAATTTCTCATGTATTTAGATAATGTCAAATAAGAAGTATAGGACGTTACTTTCCTAGTTTTGTTTCTATGAGTACATCATGTATATATGCAATACCTACAAGCTATTGTTATGAAGGTTATGAGATGAACTATTTATTTGTATATTCTTAATGATATAGTACCAAGAATTCTTTTTAAAAACTTTTGCTTTGCAAAACTTTTAAAATTTATTAGACTTAAGAAAATAGTTTTTCTTCTTGAAAAATCACACTTGCTTTTATTAAAACTTAACCTTAATGGCTTATATAGCCATCACCTTCATTATTTCAATAAAAACCTTCATTTTGGGATTAGAAAATAGATGTTTAAATAGGTGGCTTACCTAATTACGAATTTTACAAAATTTTAAAGAATGAAAACATTGTTTAATCTATTCTTTGAAACCATTCCTTATTTTAGGATTATACTTTGATAAACCTCTCTTAACCTTGTCAAAATTAGATCTTTATTACATGTATCCCCTAGCACTTCCATTTTTCTATAAAAATCATCATTTTGGCATTTGGAACTAGGTGTTTAAATAGTGGCCATTTTCAAATACGAATTTTGAAAATTTCATTTGAGATTGCTTTCTTTGTGAAACTCATTTAGTCTTTCAAAAACCATTTCCTAATCAAACTTACTCCTTGAGGCTTCCATTTCTTTAATAAAAATCTTGTTTTGGAGTTGAAAAATGGGTGTTTACACTTCAAGCTTCCCTTATTATGAATTTAAAACTTGTTATTGGGATTGAAACATAACCTTTGTAAACTTTTCCTTGTTTTGAAAATATTCCTTAGTAGATCTAGGCATTTCTCATCAAGATCACTCATTTATGATATCTATTCCCTAAGCCCTTCATTTTCAATGTAAAATACACATATTGAAGTTGAAAAATAGTTTTTTTAAATATGGTTCCTTTTTTATCCGAATTTTCAAACTTTATTTTTGTTGAAACCAAAGTAGATCTTGAGCTTTCTAATATTTTTCTACTATCATCAAGCTATTACAAGTTATTTATGAATATAAAACAAAAGCCTAATGCATTTATGAACTCAAAACAACTAGATCTGGTTTATTATACTAGTTATAAATGCATGAACACTATGTATATTAGGTGGATATGGCCAGATGATGAATATATGCACAAAACATTAATAATAACAACAGATCTTAACAATAGAACAAAATAATAGCAAAATAATCTTAAATAACAAGATTTATAACATTGTGATGACAATGATCTCATGTTCAAGTGTTTCCACATCTCTAGCTTTAAACTCATGGGGATTTTTGAGTGAAATCACACATGAATGATCTTGCCATTATATGTTTTTAAGGTAATAAGGTATAGATCTATTACCTATTGGATGTTTGGAATAAGAAACTTGAAGAAAAATATGTAAGTGTGTGTGTATGTGTGTGTTATGGTTTGCAAGGGAAGAGGAAGAGAGAAAGAAAATTTTTTATAAGAGTTTGGTTTAGTGAAAAGTAAAAAAGTGAAGTGAAGTTGGTATAAAGGGATATATATAGACAATGGATTAGGATTTGTGTAATAAAAGAAAAGAAATAAAACAAATTGAGAGGGAAAGAGGGGGAGGGGCGCCGGTTTGCATAGAGGAGAGAGGGGGAGTTGTTTGTGTTGTATTGTGTAAGATTCAAAATTAAATAAGTAATTTAAGTAATAAAAGTTATATTGGAAAAGTAAATTATAAGGAAAATGACGAAATAGTAGGAATAGGTTGTAAGATATAAGAAATAGGTTATGGGTAGTTGTATTTATGAATAGTATAGAACAAATCAAAAAGTATATTAGACATTTAAAGTACCGATAGTAATAAAAATACAATAAAAGGTTATAACTGTAACTTTTATAACACAAAAAATTATATAACCGATTTATTTAGAAATCTTATGAAATTATGATTCTAACGGTATTAATATCATATATTTAATATTTCGAGCCCTGGGACACGCTTTTCAAAGTCTGTATCTGATCGGGTTCGAAATAGGTCGAAAATTCGCTAATCTTATCATTTTAAGCATCGTAGTATTATTACGAACCGAACTATATTCTTCACTTGTATTTCGACTTCTTGGTTTAGAAACATGGGATTACCGGATCTAAACTACTAGAGTTTCTTAGAAATTTGTTGACTTAGGGTCTCCGGTTGACTTTTTGATTTAGGGTTTGAACTTGATGTTACCCTAAAAATTAGGGTCTTACAAGTAACATTGATCTTACCACTTTGTTTGTGCTTATAATGTAGTTACACTTAAAATAAGATAAACATAATTGAAATTGAGTGGGGATTGGGTATTCATATGTTGTTTGATAGTTGTATTGCTTTCTAAATCATTAAAATGAAAGTGATCACACATTGTTTGTAATAATTGGGTAGTTGATGTTATTGATGAGTGTTTGTTAATTGGCTGGTCACCTTAATTATTGGACTTAATACTACGTGACCATTTAATTAAATGAACATGCATTGCATAACAACATACCTTGCATTAGCATGGTATTTACGTCACGTATAAATATTCTGATTCTGTAGTAGTACTTTTGATAGTCCAGTGAATCTGGTTAAGGCTACTATAGGGTTGTCAATTCCACAAGAACTAAGTAGGCTTGAAGGACGTTGCTTGTGTTGGGGTTGGCTTTAGGGATTAATGCTTAGGGAGTTTTTGAAGTTCTATGGTGAAGTGGAGGTTATGCTTACAATATATATGTATATAAGAAACAAAATGAGTTTAAAAAGAAATCCTCCATCCTTAGTTCTTTCTAAGGAAAAGTTTAAGGTTATGTTATTAATAAATATATGTATATAGTAATGAGTTAAGAAAATACCCCCTTCCTTGGTTTTCAATTTCTCCTGGGCATGAATGACTTGAGCTGGTGCTTTAACCTACAAGTGAGGGCGTAATCTCCATTATTGTGCATTTCAGTCATCCAAACTATTCATGTCATATGGTTGAGTGTTGCATAGCATATGTTTTGCTAATAACAATTGCTTTCATTTCTTCCTTGTGTGATTTGGTCTTGTTATTCACCGAGCTTTGACTTAGCTCACTGTCACGCCCCAAAGGGTACCTAAACGCGACAATCCATCATACTCGATATTTAAACTCAAGTGAGACAACCTTAGTCTTTCCATGAGTTTGAACATCGGGTGTAAAGCTCACGTTCAACATATAGGGAACCATACTTTGCTTCAAAATAGTTTAAGGAGACATACATAGCAACAAGAATGAGAATCATAACATTATATTTAGATTTAATCTATTACATGATCTAAGGGCATACCCCATCAAAATATTAAGAGTTCTTAAGCTCTCAAAAGTCTCTTATAACATCCTTCAAATACCAAATTAGAGATTCAAATAGAAGTCTATGTCTACGTTTAGTCCCGGCTTCATCAAAAAGCTCCTTAGAGTCCAAAAGCTGTACCCGATGATAGTGGCTTCTCGAGATAACCATAAATATTCATACTGCAACAGGAAACTATTGGGGTATAAGCTTACGAGCTTAGTGAGATTCATTTCCAAACATTTAGTACTAAACAATATATAACAGACAAGTTATTAACATCCATATGAAATGTACAAACACATGAGCACACAAGCATATGACTTTCCAGAGCCATATGTGAATGGATTTACGCCCTCCATTTGGGGTTGGGGTGGCTATAAGTTATGCAACATAATTCCAATCTTGAGTGTGATGGTCCATAAGTCATGCAACCATAATCTTGATCTCTTTCTCTTAGTTATACAACCTCTGTTGTTCCATTGTGGTAGTTTTAAGTGCCTAACCCACTTTCGTTAACTTAAGCGATCTGGCATCCATAATGTTAACACAGGCCCTAATGCCTTCCGCTAATATACTTTTGTCCCTAAAGGTATATCAGCCAATGCAATTTGTCTCACTACGTGATATGCATGTACAATTTATTCATATAATTGTGGCATGTTAATTATGCGGGTTAAGAGCGATCATCGAAAATTTCAGACAATTTAAGTTTATACTAGCTCATACAACATTTTTATAACAAATCTCGTCTCGATATACTTAACATTCATTCAACCAAGATTAGATCACAACCCATCTCAATTTTATCTTTCCCTAATTCTAATGCCACTACGATTACAAGCACATACATGAGCACAACTATTTAAGAAATGATCTCATTTGCCATGGCGCGGAAATCTACTTAATCATAATTGTCCTCGGGAAGGTCTAGTCTATCTCCCAAGTCTCCTAATCAAAAGAAATAACCCCAATGAGTATTTTTATGGAGTTTAAATGAACCTAAAATTTTTCTATCAAGTTCGTTAAAATTCGTCTGTGAGGAAATTTCAATTTAAAACGACCATAACTCGATCATTTTAACTTGAAATTTCGCATATTATATACCGATTTCTACCTATTCAACGAGATAAATCTATTTATAGAGTTATTTCCGACAAACAAGGTCATTTAGTCTATGAATAGTAACATACAGAATACTATACAAATTTTATTCCATAATTCAACTTCTAGTTCAATTCAAGCATGATACTAAAGCTTTGATAGATATTGCTATCATTATATTTTGTAGGACTCTAGTATATACATATATAACTCAATACCATGCATGATTCATGAGTGTTGGAAATTTTAATTTTCCATGCACTTAGATACTATCAAATAAGAAGTATGTGACCTTACTTTTCTAACTTTGTTTCTACAAGGGCATCATGTATATATGCAATGCCTATAAGCTATTATCATGAAGGTCATGAAATGACTATCTATATGAATATATTAAATGTTATAATATCGAGAATTCTTTTTGAAAAACTTTTACTTTGCAAAACTTTTGAAATTTACTAGACTTAAGAAAAGTGGTTTCCTTTCTAAAAAAAATCACATTGCTTTTATCAAAACTTAACCTTGATGACCTATATAGCCATCACCTTCATTATTTTAATAAAAATTTTCATTTTGGGGTGAGAAAATAGATGTTTGAATAGGTGGTTTGCCTAAGTACGAATTTTACAAAATCTTAAAGAATGAAAACATTGTTTCACCTATTCTTGGAAACCATTTATTGTTCTAAGATTATATTTTGATAAACCTCTATTATTCTTGCCAAAATTAGGTCTTTATTACATGTATCCCCTAGGACTTCCATTTTTCTATAAAAATTATCATCTTGGCACTTGGAATTAGGTGTTTAAATAATGGTTATTTTAAATCCGAATTTTGAAAATTCATTTGAGTGTGTTTTCTTTGTAAAACCCATTTAGTTTTCAAAAATCATTTCCTAATCAAACCTGCCCCTTAGGCTTCTATTTCTTCAATAAAAATCTTGTTTTGAAGTTGAAAAATGGGTGTTTACATTTCAAGCTTCTTTTATTACGAATTTAAAACTTATTTTGAGATTGAAACATAACTTTTGTAAACTTGCCTTTGTTTTGAAAATATTCCTTAGTGATCTAAGGTTTTCTCATCAAGATCATTCATTTATGATATTTATTCCTAAGCCCTTCATTTTAAATGAAAAATACACATTTTGAAGTTAAAAAATAGGTCTTCTAAATATGGTTCTTTTTTTATCTGATTTTTCAAAAGTTATTTTTTTGAAACTAACATAGATCTTGAGCTTTCTAATACTTCCTTCTACCATCAAGCTATTACAAGCTATTGAAGAACATAAAAACAAAAGTCTAATGCATGTATGAACTTAAAACAACTAGATCTAGTTTACCATTCTAATCACAAATGCATGAACCATATGATGGTTATGTAAACATGAATAGATGATGAATACATGCATAAATCATTAATAATAATAACATAACTTAATAATAAAACAAGATAATGGCAAAATAACTCAAATAACAAGATCTAAAACATTGTGATGGCAAGGATCTCATGTTCAAATGTTTCCACATCCCTAGCTTGAAGCTCATGGGGATTTTATGTGAAATCACATATGAATGAACTTGCCATTACATATTTTTAAGATATTAAGGAATAGATCTATTACCTATTGGTTGCGTGGAGTAAGAAAATTTCAAGAAAATTTCAAAGTGTGGGTGTATAGAGGGAGGGGGAGTTCACGTTTGGAGAAGAGAGGGAGAGGGAGTTTTGCAACAAATTTCTTAAGTAAGAAAGAAAAAAGAAAGAAAGTGAAATGAAATGGGCATAATGAGGTATATATAGGGACATGAATTAGGGTTTGCTTTGGATTAAACAAAAGAAAATAAAACAAATTGGAGAGAGGGAAAAATGGGAGGGGGCGCCGGTTCTATAGAAGAAGAGAGAGAGAGGTGTTGTGTTGTGTAAGTTTTGGAATTAATTAAAGTAATTTAAATGATAAGAGTTATATTGGAAAAGTAAATTATAAAAAAATGATGAAATTGTAAGAGTAGGTGTAAGGATGTAAGAAATAGGTTATGGGTAGTTGTACTTGTGAATAGTGTAGAAGAATTCAAAAAGTAGATTTGACATTTAAAGTACCGGTAGTAATGAAAATACGATAAAAATGTTATAACTGTAACTTTTATAACCCGAAAAATTATATAACTGATATATTAAAAAATCTGATGAAATTACGAGTCTAACGGTACTAATATCATATATTTAATATTTCAAGTGCCGGGGCACGCTTTTCGAGTCTGTACCCGATCAGGTTCGAAATAGATCGAAAATTCGCTAATCTTATCTTTTAAAGCATCCTAGTATTATAACGAACCAAACTACACCCCTTACTCAAATTCTGATTCCTTGGTTTAGGAATACGGAATTGCCAGATCTAAACTACTAGGGTTTCTTGGGAATTTTTGACTTAGTTTTTCCCGATTGACTTTCTGATTTAAGGTTTGAACTGGATATTACCCTAAAAATTAGGGGTCTACACGAATTACTATATTCCACTTAGAGTTTCTGGGTTATTTTCCAGTTTAGATCTTTGCCAATTTGGAAACTTGAGGGTTTATGTTTATACAACATATTTAGTTTGAGAATTTTATTTTTAAATTTTTATTTCTGTAAGTATTTAATATCTCTTAACGTTTTCCAAATTCTTGGATTGGGCTTTATTTCCGAAGGTTAATCGTTATTTACTTTTTAATAATTTGTTTTTGGATTCTATATTATTCGAGTTTACAAGTCAGAGTTAAGTATAGAATTTTTCGTACGTAATGGTTTTGAATTTAAGACTATTGAGTTTTTATTTTATTTTTGAGGATTCTCATTTTCTCAAGATTAAGAAATTTCTGGATTCGTTCATGAGTTAAGACTAGTCGAAGTTCAGTTTTAATTTGGAGTCATTTTTAGAGTTTACTTTCGAAGTTTATTTTGGAATTATTTACTGACATTTTCCGGGGCTTACACTCACGCCCGCATAATTTTTATGCAGGAATACCTCAAGTTGGGAACGACCTAAGAAAGGTGAAGAGAGAGTTGTCTTTTGCAATGATGCATTTGAAGATAGGAAGATAGGTTTAGAAAGTAGTTTATATGTTTAGAGTTAAGTTTGAAATTGTGTAATGTATGATATAAGCTTAGAAGAAGAATTAGATATTTTTTGCAATAGTTTGAGATTTTGAAAATGTATATGATCTATTCTATTTTGCTATTTGGTGAGGGATATTGACTCTCTACAGTTCTGGAAGACTATATGAATCGTATTTCCTTAAATATCAAATTATATATATTTTTTATGAAATTAAAAGTTGTTTAAAAAACATTAGGTAGAGTTTTGCAAATCTTTGATTTTTAAAACGACTCTCATATCTTGGATGCATACTTAATGTAATTACTTCAGATTAGTCCTTCTAGGCTCCCTTTTGGGGCGTGACAAAGGATAAAGGCAAGTAATAAATGAAATATAGAAAAGCTAAGTGACATTAATTAGAATTGAACCCATAAGGCCATAACCTCTTACTTGATAAAAATAAATATGTCCACTTAACTATATTTGACTATTATGTGTTGAAATTTACTTTCCAATATATATATATACACACACAATATAATATTTATTTTTTAAATAAAGAAATATGACTAATTTTTTAGTGCCTAGCTATGTTCCCCCCCCCCCCCCCCCCTTTTGGGCCTATCCTTGAACATGATGTATTCTCTAGGTCATTGACTTCTAATAGTTGCTTGTTTGCTTGTCATAGTCATTAGTACACTACAACTATCATAGTATTCGCTTTACTATAAAGATGATTTGATTGGATATTCATATGAACCTTAACAAATGACTTAGTGCGTACATGATGTTTAGATACGTCACTATTAGATATATTAGGCACACTATAAAACTTCTGTATTAGGATGCATTTGCTGTTTATGATCCATCATTTTTTTTTGCATCTTCTCATACGTTGCTAATGGTCCAACCATAAAATATCTTCCCTTATCTTTGTTCACGTATGTTTGTTTCTTATTTTGAACTTTGAATATAACCATTGCAATGTAAGCGTTTCATTGCTCGTGAGCATGAGTCTCTCACCCTCCTATTTGACAAATGAGAAGATGGGTGATACCCTTTATCGAAATAAGAAGCATGCCACCATGAAATCCCCTTTCGACCCCGATCCTAATGTCTCTATTAAAGAGTTTGAGAACCCTTTAAATAAAATAGAGACAAAAACCTCATATAGAGATTCTCTCTTGACAAAGGTGCCAGGAGCATATGCCTTTATGTTATGGAATGACCCAAACAAATCCGAACATTGATGTAGATAATAATATGGACACTAAGGAAGAACGAGTGTAGAAACCTAATACCTATGACCAACCAGGTGTGAAAGATTCACAAATGTTGAACTGACCAACATTTGTAAGCCCTAGAATAATGCTATTTTTATTAAGCCTTTGGGACCAAACTCGGGCTTCAAAATAATGGAAGCAAGAATTAAGCACACATGGGGAAGACTATATAATATAAAACTTGTAAATGCTAGATTAGGATCTTATTTGGTTGGCTTTGAGAACTTGGTTGATTATACCTGGGTAATCCAAGATGGTCCCTGGTTTATTAATGGAAGGCACCTTGCCATCAAAAAATTGGAACCTGATTTCCAACCTACAATATGAGAATTTGATTAGCAGCCATCTAGATCAGGATTTAGGGATTGCCCATCGAGTACTTCTTTCTTATGGAAAAAAAAAAGATTAGCTAGTTCATAGGGCCTATCCTCAAATTTGATACCTACACCTTGAGTATTGATAGAGGAAAATTTGCCAGGATTTGTGTCTAACTATATCCGAATGACCCTCTCATTTATATCATTATCACAAAGGGAAGAAACTACCATGTTCAATATGAAGGCCTGTTAAGTATATGCTTTGCATGTGGAAGAGTGGGACATCTAAGCTCGACCTATACTCACACTATTGCAATGGAAAATCTAAAGTCGTACCTATAATGCAGGCTACTAAGGATAAGGGCAATATAATTCCCAAGTTTTTCATAAATACAATTAGGAAATAGAGAATTTATGTATTTGATTGTATATGTTGTAGTATTTAAAATTAGAGTAAAGTTAAGTATAATAGTTGCCATAAAATCAATGTAGTAAGAATAGAAATTTAAAATCATCAACGGATTTGAATTGAGGAAATTGTTAATTATGTATTCATTATATTCTTATAGAAAATCGAGTTTTGTAGACATAAATTCTAAATTACCAATGATATTGATATAAATTCTTATAAGGAATTAATTTTATTAAATAGGATTTATAAATTAAATTGTTACTAAACTTAGTTTTGAGTTTGAATAATTAATAATACTAATAGTTTAGAAATATAATGGTGTAATATAGGTTATTTTTGAACTCTTATAGGCTGCAAAATTATTATGATGACCCACCATAATTTTCATGCACACGTACACACACACAATCCCTTTTGAATTGCCGAAAAGTCAAAGCAAAGCTTTATATATATGCCCATAATTATCTTTAAGTGGCAGGATTTTTTTTTTTCTCTTCCTTGCTCTCTCTTTTAAAAACCGATGGTTGCACACACACACACACTCCTCTCTTCATCTTCATTTTCTCTTCTTTGAATCATCGAGGAAAGCAAGTTAAGCTTCCATCTTCAAATTAAAGCAAGTTTTGGTAAGTTAACTCATGCCTTGTCTTTGTTGTTTGTGTGTTTAAGTAGCTGTAGAGTAAGTGTTTTTGTTGGTTAATGGTTGTTTTGGGATGGTTATGATGCTTTGCTTGTAGTTATGTGAAGTAGAGTGATGGAGAAGTGATTTTGAAGTTTTAAAACTTGAAGTTAATGGTTGGATTATTGTTGGTTGTTTGATGTGGATGTAGAGATGAGTTAGAAGAACTGAAGGAGTGAATGATGAATTTGAGACTTTTATGAAGATGTTGGAGTGTGTTGGATGGATTTAAGGCAATAAAGTTGGTTAAAGTGTGTAAAAATGTGAGATGCAAAAGTGTTTTTTGCTGCCAATATGCCATGGAGCGTGAGGGGAGGTGGCAAGTTTTGAGTGCAATTTTGGTGGCCAGGCCCTTGGCCATGGGGCCTGGCAAAGGTGGTGGGCCCCTGTTCTTCTCCATATGAGGCATGGCAAAGGTGGTGGTAACCTTTCTTCTCTATATGGGGCATGGTAGAGGTGGTAGTAGCCTTTGTTCTTCACCCAGATTGACACACTCCTTGATATGGGGCGTGGTGGCTTCTAGTCATCAAGTAATCCTCCATATAGGGCATGGCGAATGGTGTGGTGAAGCTTGTGTGTTGCCCTGTCTCATACGACCCTTACTATGGGGCGTGGTGAAGGGCGTGACAACCTTAAAGTGTTATTTTGTCTCCTTTTGCTTTAGAATATTGTTTAATCCTTCTTGTCTTTGTTAAGTAGATAGTAATACAAGCTTTTCTATCTTATAGGAACCCTAGATCACGAGTTGGATTTCCCATTGGACTATTATGACGATTAAGGAGCATGCACGGGTGAGTAACAAGAATCCTATCACCTTGTTTGTAATTGTAAATAGTGGAATATGGTTTAATCGTAACTATAGGGAATCAATTTCATGGAGATGGGAAATATTGCATATTATATGTTGTATGTTTGAGTTGTAATTCTTAATAATCAAAGTGACAACTACTCCCTTGACATTAGATTATAGTTGTCTCATTGAGTATTTGAAATTGATTTGACCACTTGATAATATGGAATTAAGTTTAATAGACTTCTAAAATAATATGACATGCATTTCATATCATCATATTGTATTAGCATGATACTCATGTTACGTGTTAACATTTCGATTCTATGGTAATACTTATTGGGACCAGCGAGTCTAATTATAAGTTACCATATGGTTATCGGCTTTGCAGAAACTAAGCGGGCTTCGAAAGAGGTCGTTTGTGTCGGAGTTGGCTTTAAAATGTTAATACTTAGTGAGATTTCTCAAGTTTTAAGAAAAGTATAAGTTTTTATTTGAAAACCAAATTTGTTCTTTAAAAGGCTACTTATGTCCTGTGGGGCTCTGGTAGAAGCTATTCCCCCAAACGGGTTAGGTGAAGAGGAAATCATTCTATTTTGATTGAGTCTTTCATGGGCATGAACTACTGAATTTATCCTTCAACACCTAAGGAGGGTGTAAATCCCCATAGGTTTGAATTCCGATTATTCAAATCATGCTTGCTGCATATGGTTGATCTATGCATTGCATATGATTGCTAATTAAACTTGTTTGTTCTTATTGATAGTGTTAAGATTTTGTTATTCACTGAGCTTTAAATGATCATGCTCTCTTAGATTGTTGATTTACAGGGTTTTAAGCATAGAGCCCAAAACCAATCTTGGGTGTGGAAGTTAGTTTAGAATGGACTCGTGTACTCTTTTGAGATGAAGACCATATATGTAACAAATACTAAGTAATGTGTTGTAATAATATAAGTTAAGTTTTATTTTTTCCCTTGTAAGTTGTGGTGGTTCTTTGGTTCTATTGAAGCCCTATAGACTATGGTTGCAAAAATATGTGATGTCTTAGATTTATATGTTTATTATTGGTTGTGGCTAATATATATATATGCAATCTCTTTCTCACTCAAAACAACTATTGATCCTGTTCAATTATCCACTTCAAATAGGGAATATTAGTTATATAGTTTATGTAACTTTCTGGAGGCTTTAGTTAGTTACATGGTATTACTAATTCAGCGAGGGTACTCTGTTAGGGTGTGACAGGCAATAAAGGACAAACAACATTGTACTGTAAGATGTACAGAAGGCATAACAAGCACCACCAGAGTACAGAAGGTACAACAAGCATTGCCAGAAAATCAAGTAGTAACTACTAAAGCAGTTAACAAAGTATCTGAGGTAACCAAGAGTTTGGGTGACATGAATTTAAGTCCGTATATGGATTGGATCTTGGTAGGTAGAAAGAAAAAAAAACGGGGAGGAATAATGAAAAATCTAGCGAAGAGGCAAAACTCATGGAACTTTAATGAGGACAAAAATGAGATTGGAGAATCTAAGAGAAAGCCACGTAGGTTTTCTAGAAATAATCAGGAGATAGCCCCATATCCCCTTGACCTCTGAATGTGTGCCCAAGACTACACCCACCCTTAAGGAGAGCAGGAGACACCACAACCAAAGCATGGATAAGTCCATTTAAAGGAATAATAAAAATCCTTCCTCAAGGGCATAATTTAAAGCCTCTAGCTTAAACAAACAAATAAAGAAAAGAAAAGAA
This sequence comes from Combretum micranthum, assembly GCA_024138025.1. NCBI lineage: Eukaryota > Viridiplantae > Streptophyta > Magnoliopsida > Myrtales > Combretaceae > Combretum > Combretum micranthum. The sequence goes on from JAMXBD010001383.1 coordinate 192,386, forward strand.
TAAACCTCCCACGAAGTATCCTAAACCCCCACTCAAAATAAATGGAGTACCTTTACTGGATGGAGGTTTCATTGCAGCTGACAAATTAAATGCTGGTGACATCACAACTAAATCCAAGCCAGTACATTTAGCAAGTTCATTAAGCATTTCACTAGATTAGAGTGTTAATAGAAGAAATAGACAAAGCCGAACTCCAAGAGATCTAAGTTGGAGCAATAGCCCTAATAATATCATACTGATGGACATATCGAGAGGGATGAGTGCTAATGACCCTAGTAAGACGACTAGAAGTAGTCAATGAGGGTTGCCTTCGAGTGGAAATGGTGCTCCTTGAGGGGATATTAGATATCAACTTCCCAAAATTGATGGAGGATACGATCAAGGAGTGGTGATTTACATCATGATGGAGATAACCCCCCATGTAATGATGAATTTCATCCTATACGAATAGACAATGGATCAAGGCCAAACAAAGCAATGGTTGATGCTTACATTGGAAAAAATAACAATGATGTTCAAGGGGAAGTTTAAGCCTTACTCATTCAAAATGGAAATCAATAGTGTCTACATGGATGGTTCAGATTATCGTAAGCTTATTTGTTAAATGCCAAATTTGGGTCTTATGGATACATTCTCAACGAACTGATCAAGCATCCCTTTTCAAGGTGCTAGCATGGAACATTAGAGGTGCTAGGTCAACTAAGCAATGTCAGGCTATTCTCGAACTTATCTCTAGAGATAATCATGATGTCCTCAACTTAACTGAAACAAGGTTGGACAAATATAAAGCAAAAACCTTGAGAGGAATCTATACTTATTAGAAATGATTTGTGTTGAAGCCAACGGCTTCAGTTGAGGCATTATGTTCTTATGGAACCTAGATTATTGATAAGCCATTTTATACTCTATTTATTCATACTTTATTTGATTCATTATTAGATAAATTCCTATAAATTTGTGATATTATTGTGTGAATGTCGTTTTTCAACTCCTAAATCAAGAAAGGAAGAAACAAAGTGGTTTGAATCAGATTTAGAGCAAAAAAACATGAATAGTTGAAGATAAAATTCAATTGTGCCTTCAAAAAACGAACCGATGGCAAGAATACAAGGCAAACTGTTGAATCATGCCTTAGATCGTGCTCACAGTTATACCCGCGATTCAAGCCGAGACCAATATGCTTCTAACGAGAACAACACAATTTCTACAGCGGTTGAAGGCCTTGACCCTAACCACGAAAAGCGAGCCTATCCTAAAATAATGCGCATGATGATATGTACAAAGTTTCTTATAAAGAAGTTGTCATGTTAGCTAATAAGATCTCCACATTTTCTTCCCTGACACATGTAAATAAATGTACGTAGATGTTGTAACAAAATTATACTATATTTAACAAATTTTTGACATAGAATAGAGTAAAGTAGAATTTCTAGTAAGAGAAACTTTTCTTTTACAAGAGATTTACATTTTTTGGGTAATTTCATATTAACCTGATGTTTGTTCTTGTAAGAATATGTTTTAATTAGTAATATTCATCTTCATTTCACATTGTTTCTCTCGAATAGTATTTAATGTTATATCCATGGAAATAATCATTTTAACTTAGGGATTGTGAATCCAAGACATGATTCATGTGAATTCAATGCATTTTAATTGAATACTACATGAGTACTTATAATTAGTAGCTCGAACCTTAACTTGTGAGTTTATGTGAGTATACTATGTAGATTCATATCTAATTTCAACTAAATTGTAAATACCTGACTTACTTAATACTAATATTAAGTAAATCAAGTCCCCACCCACATATAATATTTTCATAATATATAAAGGTTTCCTAAATCTAATTGTTTATGTGAATTGTTTGTTTAAAACCATTAACACTTCATATAAAGACTTTTCACAAAAGGATTTCTCACATGAGTAATCTATAGACATATAAAACATTTATATGAAAATATTTACAAACTTTGTGTCTAATAGATGACATAACAAAACTTAAATATTGTCTCAAACTAACAAAGAAAATAAACTTGAAATCTCTTTTACAACATAAGGCTTAACTAACAAGCCTTCTAACAAAAAACAAAATACAAAATATATTTCCTTTAACAAAACATCTTAAACAAAAACTTTCTTGAAAAGCCACAAGCAAAACATGGGTTCCTATCCGTCCCATTCATCCGGGAATTTCGCCCAATCACTCCCATAACCCAAATCATCATAGCAATGATCATCACCTGAAAAGTAGCAAAAGTGAGCCAATTGCCTAATACACAGTAAGAAAACCAAAACCGATATGGCAAGCAAACTTAATATAGTGCAATACAACAACTCATATTTCATTATCTTTAATTAGAATTCATTAAACAAAACAACACCAGAGCATTCAAACTCCGAGACAAATAAGGATATTAGGAGTCCTGAGTAACATCAATTGCCCAGGAGGTTGATATAAGTAGCCCGAATACTTATATCTCCTACAAAACTTTCTAAAAGAAAAAATAATCTCATTTATTGCTCCTAGCCATTACTCAACTCTACTTAACCTAATCCATAACATCATCTAATTCAACTGTTCCCATAAATACTTAAACTAAATCATATTATTTCCTTTTAAGAATAAGCGAATGTTACATCGTTACCAAGTACTCTATCGATTACCCGTTGAGCCACTAATGAAAGTCATTGCATCATGACATGTGGCCTAAGCGCTTATTCTAACATGTCATTGCATCATGACATTAAAAAGATAATGCTGCTCCCCGAACCGGATTCAACGGCAAAAATCACAACCAAGACAAACATAACTTAAGTCATCTTGAATTAAGTCAAGTTGGAATATGCCTAACCTAGCAAACAATCAAGCAAGTCCCTGCGTACCTGTGCTATAAAGAGAACCATTAAAAGCACTCAAAAGAGGATCAATAGAAGAACTCAAAGGAGTATCTATCACTATTTAAGGAAAATCAACTCCATTTACATTTCTACTTAATATTATGCATCAAACATAACTAAATCTAAGTCTAGCAGTCATGAAATTTCAAATAAATATAATACAAGGTCATAACATATCATTTATACATTTATCAAGATCATATAAGCCCACAAAATCATCATTTTTAACTTCAATCTATATATACAATATAATTAGTTTTATCTTAACATTCATGGAAATTCAGTTATTTGTTAAACCTACAAATCCACTTAATCCATGCTTAATTATATCACTCAATCATCATTACATATCAAATATCATTAATCCATCTCATTTTAGTCCAACAAGATCCATTTCCTAAGCAATCACACATTTAACATGCAAAAACGAGTTTTTAAACTTTGTTTAGAAAATGTATGAGCTGGAAAGAAGAAAAATTTAAGCATTGATAGTTTTGAAATCTAACAACTCAAAACATAAAAGTTGTATATCGTTTTCTAAGCTTTCCAATGCAATTGAGTTCGGATGAAAAAGTTATGATTATTTTACGAAAACACTATCTCGCTGTAGGGGACTTATCATACCCTTTAGGTCGCCCGTGATTTCGAAAAAATTTACGATTAAACTAATCACGCCCTTTTGGTCGCTTGTGATGAGGATAAATTTCATGATCAGAACTAATCACGCCCTTTAGGTCAACCGTGATTAGTTACCTGACAAGTTTTTTGAAAAACCGAGCTCATCATGGCACCTATCTCGCCCGTGATTTGCCAAAAACTTTTCCTATATTTTAAACTTTGAATATTTGCAACTTTAAACATATCTTAATCCTTCTTCAACACATTTCCATCAGCAAACTTCATCTCAAATGTATTCTATCGACTCATAACATATAAAAACTTCATATTCATCACATTTAACTCATCAACACCAACTCAACACATCTCAACAAAGAAATCAAAACTGACACTTCATATATTATCTCTACCAATTCAAGCACAACCAAAACACTTCTATCATAACCATCAACTCTTAAAAACTTCATCACTTCATATTCAACACACCAAACACTTATTCATGTTCATAACACCATCTGGCTAATCAACAACTCATTCACTTCTCAACACCACCTTGAGCATGTATAAACCCTTCTTCACGACTTCAATAACTTTCAACACTTCTACTTACACATAAAACACATATTACAAGTTCATATAACATCAAAATGCAACTTATCACACAACCAACACATAAAAATTCTCAAGAACTTGTTTCATCGACATGCATTCACATAGCATATGAAACTCAAATATCAAGTGAAACTTAAACCTATAAAAGAAAACTTTTAAACATGCATGAACTTCCCTTAGAGAAGCTTTAGCTTGATGAATGGTACAAGAACCTAAGACTTGTTCTTACTAAGGGTTTTGGAATGTATAGTTTTGAAAAACAAAGAATAAAAGCAAGAAGAAGAAGAAGAAGAGAAAATTCATATAGATTTTTGGGCTGCTATAGAAAGGGTGTTTTTGAACAAAAATAAGGCTTATAATTATCTTAAAGTTTGACTTTAGTCGGCTTCAATTTGCATGGATTTGGGCTCTTTTGAGCCTTAAAATAAGATGTTTTTGGGCTTGAAATGGGGCAAAAATTCTGCTATGTTAAGACTTGATTCTTAGCTTATTTTGACAAATTAAACACTACACATACAAAATAACATATATTCAATACAAGCATTAATCATATTATTCATACACATATATAATACTCAAGATACACTAACTTAAATACATTTAGCATATTACCAAATCATCTACTCCAATATTAATATTACAACACATGCCTCTTATCAATTAACATGCTCATAAAATTTAATAATTAAAAAAAATAAAACGTATACATGGAAATTAAATTAAAATTAGAGCTAGATCATTTCACAAATAGATTGAGAAATCGCTCTTTTGAATAGATCTAAACTGCCAATGAAGTAGCTTATAATCACTTAGGGATGAGGATGGTGAAGCTTTCTGTCACTTGATTTTAAATTCATTAAAATGGGTTTTAATCAAAGGATTCTTAGTCTTTATGTGGATCTAGGTTGTTGATGGATTGTGAAAGAATTCCAGTGGTCTGATCTAGATCTAGAGTTCTTCACTTTTGGAGAGATTTAACTTACCTTAGTGAATCCTACAGTACAAGTATACCCAACTAGCAACTCATTGAGTTTGTTAAGAAATCACATGATAATGACTTGGTGAAGTAAATAATAAGCTCATACTTGCATTAGCAGACCTATCTTACAATTTCCTTGAATATATATATATATATATATATCCAATTAACCTTAGCTTAGTGTCTTTCTATTCATAATGTTTTGTTAAGTTTTTCTTGGTTAGATAATAAATCAAAAGTGAGTATGGTAGATGTTAACAATCCTTAAGGAATATAACCCAATACTTTCCATGCTACTTTGGTAGGTGCTCTAGCCTATGTTGGTAGTTGCGACTAAAGTTGAATAGAACTTATTAACATTATTTATAAATTTTTGAAAATGACTTGGCTCTTTGCATTTGAGCTTTTAAGTGAACACAAAACCAACCATGTTTGGGTAGAAGAGACAACTATTAAAGAGCAACCATCCACGTGGAACTTAAGGTAAAGAATTCTTTCTTTATTTACAATTTGTTTGCTATTTATGCGAGCTTAAAAATAGAAAAAAGGAAAATTCTCTAGCAGAATCTTAGTGCTCTATCAGATTTTGTTAATAATCCATTTAACATAAGATTTTCGGAAGGTCTTATGTATTGTATGCTCATGTGTTTGTGCATTTCATATGGTTGCTAATAACCTGTCTGTTACATACTGTTGTGGAGTATTAAATATTTGGAAATGAATCTCACTAAGCCTGTTAGCTTACACCGATAGTTTTTGTTGTGGTGTTCCCATTTTTTCTTGTTTCGAGAGAACACTTTTCACAGGGTTATCTTTTGGATGAAGGAGCTTTTGTCGAGACCTAGCTAGAAGCGTGGACTTCTAGAAAAATGTCTTTAACATAAACCCTAATGGTTGTAATATAGTTTTAGATTGGTTAGGCTTCTATTATTATTTTTGGCGGGGGTATGCCCCCTTGACTTTTGTAAAAACTTAACTTGTTTATCTTGTTGTGATTTCTATTCTTAATGCTATTGTATGCCTTCTTAAGACTATTCAATTCAAAGTGTGATCCTAAAATTGTGCAAGTACACCTTACACCCGATATGTAAACTTATGGGATGACCTAGGATGTCATACTTAAGTTTAAATGTTGAGTGTGGTGGACTATTGCGTTTTGAGTACCCTTTGGGGCGTGACAGTGTCTGAATTTCTTATGGTCAAGCCACATGGGCAGAAAGTAAAAGGGAAAATTTTTCTTGCACCCTATCCCCCCTAATTTTTGGTTCAATTACAATAAGAATAGGGGTGTGGTCTAAATTTGTATTAAGCAGATGGATGACTTTGGCCTCAAGGATATTAAGTCTCCAATCACTATTATCCCAAGCTCTATTCAGTCTACAATGGATAAACCCATTGATGGTTTTGCTTCTGTTATTCTTAATAAACTTTGATCCCACAAAGCCCCGATCGCATATGCCATAACTATCTATACAATCCTGGTACATACATGCTTTGTGGAATTCACTCGGTAACCTCCCCATTTTTCTTGATTTGTTAGGACTTAAAGTCCTTAATCATTTTTCATAAACATTCACAAAACTATTTTTCGGAATTGGAAATTTTGATCGATCAGAACTGATCAGATTATTTCGTGACCTAAAAATTTTTGAAACTTGAAATTAATGTTAGGAATAGATAGATCTTTTGAAGTAGATAAAATCGGTATATAATATGCTCAATTCCGAGTTAAAATGAGTTAGATATGGTCATTTTAAGTTAGGTCTTCAACTTCGGTGAAAATTGACGAATTTAGTAAATAGAATTGTTAAGTTTATTAGAACTTTATGAGAAATACTCATTGAGGGTATTCCTTGTACTTAGGTAAACTAGAGGACGGATTTCTACTCCCCGAGGACTACTACGACTAGTGGATTTCTCTTCATGGCCGAGTAAGTTCATTTCTTAAATAGCATGCATGCTCTTGTCGTTATTTACTAAAAGAAAATTTAAGAAACTTTTTATTTGTAAAACTCCATGACTATTTACTTTCAAGAGAACTAGTTTCTTAATTTTGACCATCCTCTTTGTTTTGGATTTATTTTCTTAAGAAAATCAAATTATCCTTGTTCAAATTGAGTCTTCATTATACCTATTACTTAAGCCTTCATTTCTACATAAAAATTTACATTTTACACTTTGTAAATATGTTTTCAAATAGGATTTATTCAAAAATCCAAAATTTTTGAAATTAAAATTTTTGAATGATTCTTTTGGGAAAAACTTGTTTAATGCATTAAAATTTAAGGCTTTACTATGGCGTAAACATTTTAAAAACATGATTACAAGATTGTCAAGATAAGAAATTTTGCAAACATAAAAGTTATTTACAACTAAACTAGCATAATACGTCCATACAACATGATATAGATCATATAGCATAACATTACATCTCCAAAAGACCAACATAAGATTCTATACAAGGAAGCTATCTCCATGATCCGCTCAAATTGTATCTATCTTTGTAAATGTGAATTCTTCAGGAAGTATACTAGGCTTGATCAAATAATATAAATATGAGTCGAGTATCGTTCCTACGATGATCAAATAATATAAAAATAGTTGTGCTCATGTATGTGCTTGTAACCATAGCGGCATTAGAATTAGGACAAGATAAAATTGATTGTATGAATATGATTGCTACACGGGTGAATTGATGATAAGAATATCAAAATGAGCTTGTGGTAAGTATTTGTATGACATAGTATAGACTCAATCTGTCTGAAATCTCTATGATCACTCATAAATTATTAAATTAATATGCCATGATCTTATAATCAAATTAACTATGCATACGTGAGTCACATTGCATAGGTTATTATACATTTGTGGGAAGAAGGCATAATAATTAGGCAACGGGAGCATGCAAACTCGAATGTTGGCGTATGGCCGGAATTGAAAATGTGTGTGGGTAGGCACCTATATCAACCACAATAAGAAGTGAGGAGAATTTAAATGTTGGTCGTATGGGCCTGAAATGCCTCCAAAAATTTATTTTGATAAGAATGAAACGTAAACCCTATCTCTAATATTATTGTCTTAAAACAATTAATGTTTTATTTGTATATTAATTAAAACCAGTATGATATTATAGTTTGTTTGTCTTATATACGTTAGAGATTTTAAATTTCAACAATTGTGCCAATATTATTTTCAAAACTACGTGTTTGGGATATGTTTTTTACATATCTTCTATTGTTGAAAGTGGGGTTTGAAGAAACGATCTATGTTTCAATTGTAAACATAGATAAAAATGAAAACGAAGGTTTCATAGAAAAGTGATACAAAAGAAACAAAATATTTTTTTAGCGAGTTTAGTCTTATTTTTATAAAAGAAACAACTCCCTTTATGTCTTTGAAAAATTCCATTAAGATAACAACATTTTAATCATGCATGAATATGAACTTATAGCTATGTTGTATTATAAAAGAAAAATAACTCATATAGAATATAAGAGATATAGAAAATTAAATAAGCATATATGTAAAGTCAAGTATTGAGAAGTCTTAGCTTGCATCAAGGCTTCTCGAAACTTAGAATGGACAAATTTCAAAAAAAGAAAAGAAAATGCATAAGAAAACTTAAGGAAAAGAAAAAAAAGAAAATTTTGAAAGTCTTAGATTTTTATTCAAGTCTTCCTGGACTTAGACATAGGCAAGTCCCTTAAGAAAAACAAGAGAATAAATAAGAAAAATCATGCGAGTCTTAGATTTATGTCAATGCTCCTCAGACTTAGATCATGGACAAGTCCAAAAAGAAAGAAGAAAATTGTTTTGATTTGATGAGGATAAGTCAAAGACTAGAATGACTAGTCTTAATAATTTTCATGAAATAAATAATTGTACAAGAAAGTAAAAGCATAAATAAAAAGTTAGATTAGTAAGCATTATGCTCTAAGACATGCACACACACACACACACACACACACACACACACATACATACACATATACTTAGTAATATATATATAAGGTTAAGATTAGAAAGAACAACACAACATGGCATAACATAACATAAATGAGATTGTAGAGTTAAACAAGACATGAACAATATGTTGCTTCTACATTTCCATTCCCCAACATATGTTCATGGGGAATTTAGAAGCCAAACACACATATTTTTCATGTTATGCTAACATGAAAGGAAGAGATGGTTTAGTGTTTTACCTAAAGTAGATGAAAGATTGAAGATGGAAGAACAATTTGGATGATGCTTTTGTGTGTGTGGTGTCATGATGAATGAAGGAGAGAGGGAGAGTATTTGAGTTTTGATTTTGCATATGTTTTGTTATGCTTATGAGGTGTGTTTAGTACTTTATCCTAAAGGTAGAAGACTGCATATGAGCTGATGAAAGAATGAAAGTTGGAAGAGAAATTTAGAGAGGAAATTTTTAGAGAGAAAAGTTGAGAAATGATTTTGGTAGATTTTTTATTTTTTTTGGTAAAAGGAAAGTATGTAAGAAGTGAAGGAGGGAAGGGGTATTTATAGATAAATGTGGAGGGAATTTATAGGAATAAAAATAAATGAAAAAGAAAATAAAATATGAAGGAGAGAGAGAAAGGTGGCTGGCTATACGAAGGAGAAGAGAGTGCGTGATTAAAATTAATTTTAATAAAGATAAGTAAGTGAAGTGTGAGAGAAGTTAAGTAAAAAGTTGTCACGCCTCAAAGGGTACCCTAAACGCAACAGTCCATCATACTCAATATTAAAGCTTAAGTACGAGACCTTAGTCATCCCATAAGCTTCGATACCAGGTGTAAAGCGTACGCTCACGATCATAGAGGACCAACTTTGAAACAAGTTGTTTAAGAAGATATTCGCGTAGCAATTTAAGAATGGAAATCATAACATAATAACTGAGATAGGAAATATGTAAAGGTCTTACAATTCATCAAAGGGTCATTCCCCCGCAAAAGATATAGTTCATCATAATCGAATGAAGCTTGTAGACACCCAATTTTTGCCCAAATTAATTAAGGCTAAAATTTAATTAAACTCATTTTTTTCAAAAGCCTTAAGTATTGATGAAATTGGCTAAGTGATCAAGGCACAGGCCAAATGGCCTGTTGGTTAAACACATTGATCCAAACACATACTCAAGCTCAAGGACACAGGTTCAAACCCTAGCAAAGGCAAATTTTTGCCTTTTTATCATTTTTGTCTTTTCATCTTTCTCAAAGTGACTTTTGCCTTACTTTGCATCAGTTTTTAACTGACAAAACAACATTAATTGTTGAAATTGATGAAGCAATTGCAAAGTGGTTATGGAATATGAAAGATTAGTGCACAATTCATGAACAAAAACAACCCAAAAGTCACAAAATCCGTGCTAAAAAAATTGGGAAAAAATTCAATTTGTAAAAGCATTCAATTGCACTTAAATAAGGAGTTACAAGAATTGAATGAAAATTGGATGATTTATCTACCCAAATTAAATGATTTGAGGAAGGATATGAGAAATCAATCATCAATTCATCAGTTTCAAACAAATTAATCACGAATTTTCGAATTAAATTCGTGAAAAATCAAGAGGAAAAAAATCGATTCGTTTTTGAAACTGAACGAAACGTAAAATTGAGCTTGCAACCTATAAATAGGGGGTCCTAGGAGCAAAAGGCACAAGTCAATTTCAAGAAACACATACACAATAGGATCAATTCGAAGTTCTTGAATTTAGGATGAAAAATTCGAATTGATTGGATCAGATTTAATCTAAATTGAGTGTTTTAGGAATGTTAGAAACTTGATTGAGATGATTTAGTGTGCTTAGATTTGTTCGAATTGCTCAAATTAATCTCTGCAAATTTTTTTTAAATTTTTTTCATTTGCGCCGCCATACAACCACCGCCGGAGCCGCCTCTTGCCGCCGTTTTGGGCGCGAACCACCAACTTCAGAGGACGCGAAACCACCATAGGAGTCGGGTCGACAAGCTTCCAGCCACCGAGGACCACCGGAGCCGCCGGAATCCGCCTCGAAAGATCGCGTAATCGTCTTCTTCACCCGCCGGAGCTCCGAGATCCAACCCGAAGATCCGAATCCAACCCGGTCGGTCATCGGTCAACGGTCGTTGGTCATCGGTCAACGGTCAACTCAGATCAGACGGCCCAGATTCGATCAAGCGGATCAGACGGTCCAGATTTGATCAAGCGGATCAGCGGCCCAGATTCAATCAAGCGGATCAGACGGTCCAGATTGGATCAAGCGGATCAGCGGCCCAGATTTAATCAAGCAGATCAGACGGCCCAGATTCAATCAAGCAGATCAGTGGCTCAGATTCAATCAAGCGGATCAGACGGTCCAGATTTGATCAAGCAGATCAGCGGCCCAGATTCAATCAAGCGATCAGACGGCTCAGATCTAGTCAACGAGATCAGACGATCCAGATCGGTCAGTGCGATCGACGCTCCAGATCTCGTCCGCTTCATCCAACGGTCCAGGTTAATCCGCATTATTTTATTATATAATTAATTTCAGAAAATAATAAAAAATAGTAAAAAATTTATAAAAATTCATAAAAAAATTCAGAAAAATCCAGAAAAATCAAAATATTTATTTTTCACATAAATTTAATTTTTTTGATATTTTTTAATATTTTTGAATATTTTTAATGTGTATTTATACATAAATTGCCTTAGAAATGCATATTTAATACATGAAAAATAATTTTAATATATTGTAAATTATTCCGGATATATTGTGAATTTATGTGATGATTTTTTTTAAAAAAAAATAATGAAATAATAAAAAAATGATTTTTGAACTTAGAAAAATATGTTTTCATGAAATGAAAATCTATTGATTAGATCATAGGACCATCAAAAATGATTTTCATAAAAATTCAAAATTTAATGAACTTAAAGTGATAAAAGTTCAAAAATATAAAATTGATCAACAAATTAAAGTTCTTTTAAAAGAACTACGTTTTGTCTGATCTCGATTAGCGAGTACGTAGGCACCTGCGGGGCGACATTAAAAATAAAAAATGTTTTGTTTTAAATATTATGAATAATTATTTTGTAAATATAAGTTTTTGTTAAAAAAAAAAGGGAAACATATTTGTTGATATTGATATTCTAAGAAAATGAATAAAAAATAAAAATAAAAAAAATAAAAAATGAATAATGTGATTTGTGAATATTGTTTCATAATGTATCATTTGAATTTTTGAGCATATAAAGGATAGGTTATAAATTTGAAATTCCGAAAGTGGTAACCAATTTGGTTTTAATAGGTTAGCCCCCGAATCCATGATATCTGGTTTTAAAAAGTTGATTTTTCAAATCAAATTTTCGCAGACTAGTAGCTAAGTTAGGATCAACCGACCCATTGATCCTAGCTTTTTATTTTTTCCCGATTTATATCGGGTGGCGACTCTAAAAAGTTTTCAAAAATTAAAATTTCTTTTAACCCCTAGTCGAGGATTCATGTTAAATGGGTTCGGGTTTAATGTGAATCGGGTTAGGAGAAATGAACCAGTTTAGTGGAAAAATCCAGGCTCGACAAAGCTTAATCAAAATAATTACATGGAGATTTACTTAGAAGTCCAAGTCTACATCTAGTCTTTGACTTCTTCCAAAAACTCCTTAGGCCAACAAGGTAATACATGTGAAAAATACCCTCGGGGCTTCAACCATAACTGGGGAAACTGCAAAAGATATCTGTAAAGGGTTAAGCTTCTTGCTCAGTGAGAATTAAATCCACAAGTAAAGTACTTATCAATCAATAATCAATCAAGTTGTTTAATCAAGCATATGAGATGCAAGCAATCATGTGAGCAAACAATATATACGATTTTTCAGGAATCATATGTTTGAATGGATTTACCCCACCATTCAGTGGTTAGGTGTTCTGGGCAACAAAGCCATAGTTCGCAAATGATATTTTTTGTAGTTTTGTATAGATTCCTACTAATCACTAAAATGTAGTTGACTCATGTACCCACTCACCATTTAATTACAGATAATTAAAGTCATATATTATGATTTCAGGTCCTCGACCTAATTACTATACCCTTGTCCTACGAAGGGTATAGTAATGAATGCAATGTGACTCATCACGTGTCATTCATGAATCATTTAATTTAAGTAATCATGATATAGTATTAGTCATTTTATAAGTGACCATAGAATTTGCAGACAATCAATATTAAACTAAACCACACAATATTTAGTTAGCAATTCTCGCCTCGATATACTTATCATAATTTCAATCATGTAAGTAAAACACATGCGCTCTCATGTTTTATCTTTTCCTAAATTCTAGTGTTACTAAATTACAAGCAAATACATAAGTATAATTGTAAGAATTTAAACTCACTCGGCCGTATCAACAGAAGCTTCTTAGTCGAAATAGTCTTCTCAGTATGGTAGCTCAAACTCCACGTCACCTATAGAAAAGAAATACCCGAAATGAGTATGTCTTGGAAGATCTACTTAAACTTGTAACTCTATTCTAGTAAGTTCGTTAAAATTCGTATAGAGTGAAATTTCAACTTAAAATTGCCATAACTTGCTCATTTTAACTCGGAATTTCGCATATTATTTGCCGATTTCTACCTACTTAAAAAGATCTATCAATTTCCAAGGTTATTTCCTACATACAAGGTCATTTGGATTGCTAAAAGTCATAGTACAGATTCTAAATGAAAATTCTCAAATTTTGCAAAACAATTTTCCAACTTAACTTTATTCAAAAATCTTTTGGCAAAAATATAGATATGTATATGAGTGAAAAATCCATTGAGTATATATGTAAACTCACTTTATATGCAAAAATTCTAATGGTACTGTCTCAATGATTATTTTTCGTAAAAAATTCACCTTGAAGTGTTGAAACTTAAACTTGACAAATTTCTTTCAAATTATTTTAAAGAAACTTTATATTTTCTAATGTTATTATAAATGAGTATTTTCCTTATTTTGTTTTCCCATTTCTTTTCTGAAACAAATAAATTTTTCTCTTAACTTGGGTGTTTGTAGTTGTGCTTTTAGTGATAAAATTAAAGTTTTCAAAAAACATTTTCATTAAGTTGTCGATAACCTATTTATAGATTTGCTTTTAGAATGGTTTTAGTAAATGAGTCTTTTTCCTCTTATATTTTTGTTTATTAACTTCAAAATAACTTTGTTTCTAAAACTTGGTCTTTCATTTCCTTTACCGACTTTATTTGAAAAGAAATCATCTTCATTGACAAAATCCTTTGTTTTTGATCTTATCATACTTATATTCTTGTTACTTCTTTGAAAATAGGTTCCTTTTTTAGAAACTTAAAAATCATTATTTTTTTAAGTGGGTTTATGAGTTAGTAGGTTGATTTTATCTTACTTTAAAAACTAGTTTGTTTATTGGTTTTTGTTATGGAGTTGAAAAGACTTTAATCCTAAGCTTTTTGGTGAAAATTTTGTATACCAACAAATTATTTTTACTAAGCCTTAGGTTTATCTTGTTATGAAAAGAAAATGTTTATTTCCTTTATTTTCTTGGTAAAACCATCCTTGTTGTCTTTTGAGAAAACTTGAGAAAATATTGCAAAAATTCATTTTCTAAGTCGTTGATGACAACTCCTCTATTTAGTGACTAGTTTCACAATAAAAAAGTTTAGGTTCAAGTTCTTTTAGTGGAGAAATGTTCCACTTTACATATTGTTGAGATAACATCATAATGAAGATGCATGTATCATGAGCATGTAGTATGTAGATGATGAAAATATAAGATAAGAAGCAAGATAATAATGAGCAAGATAATAATAATAAGTAAGATATTATGGTTAAGTATTGGGAACCTTAGCTTCATTAAGATAACCCGATCCAGTATTGGGAGCCTTAGCTTCATTAAGACATCCCGGGACTAAGTCCCAAAAAAAGAAAAAGAAAGAAAAAGAAAAAGAAAAAGCAAGAATAAGGGCAAATATAGTAATAAGCTTGTTAGTGAGCATTTATGCTCTAAAATATATAGATATGCATATATAGATAGTATCATTTATATAAAGTTAGGTTAGAGACATGATAACAACATTAATAGTATGTACATAAGCAAAACAATATAAGAGTAAAGCAGCGTAATATGAAATTATTCATGAACAAGAACAAAACATGAACATAGTGTTGCTTCTCTAACATGTGAATGCTTAAGAAACATACACCATGGTCATGTTAAGTTACATGACATGATAGAAAAAAATAGGTAGAACATTTACCTAAAAGAAAAATATGGAAGTGGTAGAATAAGAAAAGTTTGAATAGTGTTTATGTGTGTAGGAAATGTGTAGAAAAATTTGGATAGTAAAGAAAAAAAAGAGAGATTTTTGGAGAGAATTTGGGAGAGTTTTAGTAAGGTGAGTGAATGTGTGAAAGAATCGAAAGGAGATGTGGTATTATAGAACTTTTGGAGTAAAAAATTATGTGAATTAAATAAATTGAAAAAGAAAAAAAAAGTGTGGGTAGGGGGGTGGAGTGGCCCGCGTGATTGAGAGGAGAGGAGAGAGATTGTGTTTTGTTTTGTTTTGTATTTTTGTTAATTAAAAATAATAAAATGTAAGGTTTCATGTGAATGAAGATGTATGGGAAAAGTAAAAAGTAGATATACGTATGGTAGTGTGTAAGAATAGGTGTAGAAAAGTAGAGATAGATGAATAGTAATCAATATCTTAGAATATTACTATGAATAGTACTATGAATAGTATATAAAACAATTTAATACAGGTAGTAATGAAAATATACGTAATTAAGTTATATCTGATATTTTTAGATACCAAAAAATTATCAAACTGATATTTTTGAAATCTTTGTATTTTTATGAGTTTATTGGTATTATTAGAATATTTTTGTTGTCGGGGGTACCAGAGCACAGTTTTCGAAAACTGATATCGTTCGGATCTGAAAGATACTAAAAATTATCGAATCTAATATTTTTATGCATCCCTAAATTATTACGATCTATTATCCACTACTATGTCAATTTTGTTTTTCCAGGGTTAAGAACATGGGATTACCGGATCTAATCTACTATGGTTTTATGTATGTTCGTTGACCTTATGATTTCCGGTTGACTTCCGGTTTAGGGTTTAAACATAACCGTAACATAAAATCAAGGGATTACAAAAGTAATATTGGTAATGTTAATGTAAGAAATAGATTTATAGGTTGTAAGAGATATGTTGTGTAAGGCCCGGAAAATTTCAGTAAATAATTTCAAGATGAACTTCGAAAATAAACCCTACAAATCACTCTAAATTAAAACCGAATTTCAACTAGTTCAAAAACACGAGTGAATCTAGAAATTTTCGAAACTTGAGGAAAAAAAAATTTGAATCCTTAAAAACAAAATAAGAACTCATCAACTTCAATTCCAAAACCACTACGTACGACAAATTCCATACGTAACCCCGACTTATAAAATCGGGTAATATAAAGCCCAAAAACAAATTATGAAAAAGTAAATAACGATTAACTTTCGGAAATGAAACCCAATTCAAAGAATTCCGAAAACATCAAGAGATATTAAATACTTATAGAAATCAAATTTAACATAAATTTATGAAATCAAATATGTTGTATAAACATAAAATATCAGTTTCCAAATTGACAAAGATCTAAACCGGAAAATCACCTGGAAACCCTAAGTGGAATATAATAGTTCAAGTCCGGCAATCTAGTGCCCTTAACCCTAGAGGCCGAGGTGTAATTTAAATATGTAGAATAGCTCGTAGTAATATAAGTTTGTTTAAAAATATCAGATTGGTAAATTTTTGACCTATTTTGAACCCGTTCGGATACAGACTTCGAAAAGCGTGTCCCGGGGCTCGAGATATCAAAAATATATCAATAGTACCGTTAGACTCATAATTTCATAAAATTTCCAAATATATCAGTTATATAATTTTTCGGGTTATAAAAGTTACAATTATAATCTTTTTATCGTGTTTCCATTATTACCGGTAATTGATTAGTTTTTTACACTACTCACTTTTATTTCATTACACAATTTTATTATTCTTATAAAGTCTTATATTTTTAGATAAATATTTTATATATTATAGAAAATTTGTTTTTCTAAAATTTAGTTAGTTCGGGCATTTATGGGATCATATTCTGTTTAAGACTCGATACTAAAAATAAAATAAATTAATTTAATAATTGAAAAATATTTTTATTTTCATAAAATAATTTTTTTAGAATTTTTCGGGTTATAAAAATATCATTTATAGCCCCTATTCGCGTATTTTGATCATACCGGTAACATATTTGTTAAAATACTAAAATAATTCAAATAATTATTTAATTTTAATTATGAAAAATCTGCTACAAATATTTGGAATAAATTTTCTAATTTTATTTTATTTTATTAAGAAAGTACTTTTACAACCTATGCCTTTAAGTACACCTTACACATATCACTTCCTTTTCACTTCAATCTTTCTACACATTATCCCACACTTCATGGCAGATTTTTCCCCTTCTTTATGGCTGTCATTGTCCTTTATTTACTCCAATATGACTAAATTAACTAAATTCTACTCCTTCTTAAAGAAGTTACATTACACATTAATTATATAATTCAATTTTGTGTCAAATTTCAAACAAACCCTCTCTCTCCTCTCTCTCTAATTCACGTGGACAGCTTCCCCCCACACCCCCCACAACCATTTGCTGCCTTGTTTTATTTTTTTCTCTCTCTTTCATTCATTTAATACACTCATTTTCTCTCTCTCCTTCATTTACTTATTTTTCTTTTTTCATTCTTTAGCTTTTTCTCTCTCTTTTCCTCTCTTTTCTTCTTCTTCTTGCCCTTGTTCATACAAGGAACAAGCTGCCCCCATTCTTCCATGAGCCTCCATGCATATTTCTTGAAGATTTTTAAGCGAATCTTCATCTCAAAGCCTCCATAGGTGATATAGGTAAAGTGTAATGAAGGTTTCATGCATCAAATGACCTTCCATAAGCTTAAAAGCTTAGGATGATGATGCCAAAAATGAAACACTCCTCTTCTCCACTATTATTATCTTGTATCATAATTATTTTCTTGTTTAAAGTTGATATATTTTGTAGATCTAACTTTTTGTAGCTTTGATTTTTGTTTATGCCATAGATCTTGCTATTTGAGTTACTATTTTTGTTATCTCTTATGATTTATGCATATATTTCTCATTCATATGTGTTCATGCATTTAAAACTAGTTTAGAAGACTAGATCTAGTGTTTTGAGTTCACAAAATGCATTAGACTTTGTTTTATGTTCATGAACAACTTGTAGTAGCATGATGATAGTAGGAATGTTTTAGAAAACTCAAGATCTATTTTATTTTCAACAAAAATCATTTTTGGAAATTCGGATGAAAAATTAACCATATTTAGAAAAGTTATTTTTCAACTTCAAAATGTGTATTTTTCATTTAAAATGAAGGGCTTAGGGTATAGATAACATAAATGAAAGATTTTGATGAGTAAAGTTTAGATTTATGAGTTTATTATGCACTACCATGGGTTTCATTTAGATGTATGTTCATATTATGTGTAGATCTTAGATTTGAACTTGAGCAAAAATTGTGAAATTCGTATTTTGGCAAGACCCCCATTTAAAAACCACTTTCCAAGTGTTAAAATGTAATTTCTCCTTAAATAATGAAGGCTTAATATATGTATATCATCAAGACTTCTTTTTACAAGAATCAAAGGTGATTTTCAAAATAAAAATCTTATTTTCGGATTTTGGCCAAGGCATATTTTAAAAACATGTTTTCCAACTCAAAAAAATGAAGTTTTTATTTAAGAAATGAAAGACTCTTAGGATAGATATGTAAGGAATAGATTTTCATAAGTTTAGATAGATTTTATCAAAAGATATGTCCAAAAATAAATTTTGTAAATTCGGATCCCAACCAAGACTAATTTTGAAAACCTATTTTCCAACTTCAAAACAAGACTTTTATTAAAGAAATGGAAGCCTTAAGGTATATGTTTGATTAGGAAATGGTTTTTGAAAGACTAAATGAGTTTTACAAAGAAAACAAGCTCAAATGAATTTCTCTAAATTCGGATTTGAAAATAGCCACAATTTAAACACCTATTTCCAAATGCCAAAATGATAATTTTGATAGGAAAATGGGAGTCCTGGGGAATATATGTAATAAAGACTAAGTTTTGATAAGATAAGAGAAGTTTATCAAAATATAATCCTAGGATAACAAATGGTTTCCAGAATAGGATAAACAATGTTTTCATTCTTCAAAAATTTTGTAAAATTCGTACTTAGGTAAACCACCAATTTAACCATCTACTTTCTAACCCCAAAATGAAGGTTTTTATTAAAATAGTGAAGGTGATGGTTATATAGATCATCAAGGTTGTGTTTTGATTAAACAAAGTATGATTTTACAAGAAGAAAAACTATTTTTCTTAAGTCTAGTATAATTCAAAGTTTTGCAAAGTAAAAGTATTCAAAAAAAATTCTTGGTATTATATGTATACATATAGGTAGATCATCTCATAACCATCATGACAATAGCTTGTAGGAAATACATATATGTATGATGCATTGTAGAAATAAGGTATGAAAATTGAGTTTATCCAAAATTTGTAAATTCGGATGATTTCAAAACCATGCCTTAAAAACTCATTTATCAACTCCAAAACTTGTGTTTTATATGAAAAATGAGGAGTTTAGGTCATAGGTATCATCAAGTGATGATTTTGATAAATTAAGATGGATTTTTTAAGAAAAATATATAGAACAAGGAGTAGAAACAAAGTAGGAAAAATTGAGTTGTTGTCAATTTTTATGAAATTCGTAATAATTGAGTAATGGCATGAAAACCCATATTTTTCAAACTCAAATTAGAAGTTTTATCAAAGAAATGAAGTCCTTAGTGGCTATGTATGGTTGAGCCTTGATTTCCTAAATATCAAATGATTTTTACCTAAAGAAATCACTCAAAAACTAATTTTTACAAAATTCGGATTTTGGAATCAACCCCACTTGAAAACATGTTTACAAAGTGAAAAATGGAGATTTTTATGTAGAAATGAAAGTCATAAGTAATAGATATAAGGAAGACTCAATTTTAACAAAAATAATTATATTTTCTTAAGAAATAAATCCAAAACAAATGGAAATGATCAAAGTTAGGAAACTAGTATTCTTAAAAGTAGTTATCCTTGAAGTCTTGCAATATAAAGAGTTATAAAATTTCCTTTTAGCAAAAATCATCAAGATCATGCATACATTAAGCTCATCTCATGTTATTCATGTTAGGAAATCACTCATATTGCATGTGTAGCTAATCTATATAGTAGAAACATTACAAACATTTACAAAACTATTTTTTGGAATCGGAAACCGTTACTGATCAGATCTGATCCCTCTATTCTGACCTAAATGTTTTCAAAACTTGAAAATAATATTATAAATAGATAGATCTTTCAAAGTAGATAGAAATCGATGTATAATTTGCGAGATTCCGAGTTAAAATGACCAAGTTATGGCCATTTTAAGTTGGAATTCCGCTTAGGACGAGAATTACAAATTTGATAGTTCGTCTGAAATCGTTTGGATTAGTTTTAGTTGAAATACTTATTAGAGTATTTATTCCTTTTAGGTGACCCCGATATCAGCGATTCCTTACCACCGGGTTACTTGTACTAGAAGACTGGTGATCCAGTAGCTGAGTGAGTTTTCTCCTTGTTTTGTTATCTTGATTGTGCTTGTAGTTAGTTGCATTAGAATTATAGGAACAAGATAAAAATCGATATGAATGGGGATGGGATATATAATGAGGCTGTGATGAATGTATGCCAAAGAATACTAAAGCATATCGAAACCACCATTTGATTGGATAACTACACTGTTCATATTATTTCTATTATGTGTATGATATTGGCTGGTCACTCTAAAGAATGTATAAATATTTTAACTTAAGCAAAAAAAATTAAATTGATCATGCATCGTATCGGACATATTGCATTTGGTAGCATGCTACTCCTACGCAGGTCGATCGGTATGGTCCGTTGATGCCTCGTTTGGATAACGAGCCCAGTGCCAGAGCTCATTCAGGGGCACTAAGGCGCATGTGGATGCATTCCTTGGATGAGCCTACCCGAGTCGAGTGCTAAGAGCTGAGGGCTTGGAGACTAGATGTGGTCGTGTAGACTTCAATACCATTCTAACCCAAGATACGGAGGGCGTAAATCCGTTCTGTGTGTGGGTTCCGAATACCCATGCATAATTGCTTGCTCACGTATTTGTTCATGCATAGCATATGATTAATTATAACTTGCTTGTTATGGTATGGAATTAAGGAAATTCTCACTAAGCTAATGTAGCTTATACCCCAATAGTTGTTTAAATGAACAAGTTATCTCAAGAATGCTAAGTGGGGACCGAGATGGTTGGAGCCGAGAATGACTTTGGGATTCCAGCAAGAAATGAGAATGCTTGAAATTATTAGCTAAGTTTTATTATTTGCCTTATAATAGTTTATGTAGGGAAGTCTGTGGATGAATATAATTGAAGTTGAATGATTTATATTTTGAAGTATAGCGATTCGTATATGAAGTATAGTGATTTGTATCTGAAGTACAGTAAATTGTATTTCCCTTACATTGTTACTCAAGTGTATCAATATAAAATGTATCTTTCCGATGTGTCTTCTCCATGTATTAGACTCCTTGTACATAGTATGGAAGCCTTCGCGTGACTGAGGTGGTCATTTGTAGGCTTTAATATTGTGTATGGTGGATTGCCACGTTTAGGGTACCCTTTGGGGCATGACATATTGTAAGAAAAATTAGAGATAGATGAATAGTAGATAATGGTAAATGAATAGTAAACCAGACAAATAAAATATAGGTAGTAATGAAAATACATGTAAACAGACTATATCTGACATTTTTAGAAACCGAAAAATTCTAAAATTGATATTTTATTATTTCTTATCTCATTACAAGTCTAAATATATTGTCAGAATATTTTATCGTTTTGTGTGTCAAGACCACGATTTTGAAAACCAATCTCGTTCGAGTTTGAAACGCGTGAATTTTTTATGAATATGATCTTTTTAGATTGTATCACATTATTTTGAACTAGAATCTATGGTTATCTCATTTTTATTGTTTTAGGGTTTCACATGCGGGATTGCCGAATCTAGGTTCACTAAGTTTTGTTATTACTCTAGGCTGACTTTAGGGTTCTGATTTGACTTCAAACTTTTAAGTTTTATTCATAAGATTATATAATCTAGGGGTTTATGATTATAATATATTTTTGGTTCAAAATTTGAAGTGTTACTTTTCTTTTATGATTCATTTAATATTTAATAGTTCTTAAGATTGTATAGTTGAGTATAGGATTATGTGTTGACTCGACTTGACTTTTGGTAGTAATTTAAAATTTTTATTTAAAATTCACCAAAGAGCTTAGGTTTTAAAATTTTTTTATTAAATATTGCTTGGATATACTATCTCGATTTTTGTGTTAGAAGTCAAGTAGGTGAATTGTTTAGCATACAATTTTTGAGTTGAATGATTATTGATTTTTCCATTTTGTTTTTGGAGGTTCTCATTTTCTTCTAGTTAAGAAATTTCGTATTTGATCTTGTTTAGAATTTGGTTTTAACTTGGGTCTGTTTTTAGAGTTTTATTTTTGGTATTTAACTTAAGATTATTGTATTATAAAGATAAATAAATTATAAAGAAGGACAAATATATCATTTGGTTAAAAATAAGAGGTTTTTATGATCAACACTAATATATGATTATAAGTTTTATTACATGGCAAACAGATGATGGAAGATAGGAAGTCGTAGCTGAAAGCCAACATTTAGGCCGTCGGCCTACTTTTCTACGTGCCGGCGTATCTTTCCTGCACTGGCAGTGTAGTGGCCGGCGTAGGCTACGTTTTTCCTAAGCAACTTACATCTATAAATTGATCCCTTGACCTATGAATTTGTTACACCATTTCTCAGCCAAAACCCTAAGTAAGTGGGTCTATCTCTAGTCTATTTCAATCAATTTCTTTAAATAATTATTCTAATTTAAGTCTTTTCATATGTTTGAAAGAGATTCAAGATCTAATAGAGAAACCCTATATTGGATTTGGAGAGTTGTGGTTTCGAATCAAAATAAAGGCAAGATCTCTATCATAGTCTTGTGATTTCTAAGATTTATAGATTGTAGGAATATGATTATAGCGATAGTCAATTACTTGTGACAGGAGAATTGATTGAATTAAGGTTCTATTGCAAGCGAGATCTACTAGTTCTAGGTAAGTGTGAACCCGTCCCATCTTTGTAGATTTAAAGTTATGAACTTTCATAGTAGTTTTATTCATTAAAGATTGTAAATTTATATTGAAGGAATTTTGGAGATAACTAGGAACTTTGGAGGAACTGTGTTAAAGTTTTTGTAGTATTGAGAACAAACGAAACAGGTGTGTTAATTTCTTATTATAGATCTATGATTAGGTTATAGATCTTTTGAGTGAGATCACGGAATTTAGGGTTAAGGTTTAATATTGTAGTTGCAATTGAAATTATGTGAAATGTGTTAATGGTCAGGGATACTTGTGAGGTTAGGGTTCCTATTCTATTAGAAGTTTCTATTGGTGATTGGAGTGTTGAAAGCAAATCCAGGTATGATCTTACCATGTTTGATTGTTTGTGCTTGTAGGATTAGTTGTTAAACTAACTTAATTATATTGGACTTTAATTGAATCGAGTGTTGGTTGTGAGTGGCTGCAGTTAACATATAACTCATGGTAGAGAGAAACCATGGTGGAGGGTGATACTAACGCTGGCAATCTAATGATCTTTGTGTGCATTGTCCCAAGTAGAGTTGCACTTGGAGATGATTTCAGTAGATTAGGAGTTGTTACCAGCTTATTTGTAGAACACAACTATATATATATGTATTATACTGTTGTTTTCTTCAGGGCCATGAGTTACTGGGGTTTAGGATTAGTGATCAATGGTCCTAAACTGTGTTGGTTGCAGGCTAATGAAAAGATAACAATTTGTGCTTGTTGCATTAGAATCTAAGTCGTATGTGCTATTGTGTTTTGCATGATCATGTGCATGTGTTTTCGATTCGGCATATTGAGCGTTTTTCGCTCAATTCTTATTTTTTCCACAGGTACAGGTGAAGATTCTATTATCTATGATTTGACGGGATACGACGTATTCGTAGACTATGGAGAAAGCGATAGTGGATTTGATCGTTTTACCAATAGTTGAGATTAGTGATCTTGGATCTAGTGATTTTAGAAAAAAAAATGATATTTTTATGATTTGTTTATTTTGGGAGATTTTGCTATTTCTTTAAAGTTAAATGGTTTAGTTTTATGATTAGAAGAATTGAGGATATTTTATTTCAAGTACCCTTTATTTGAGTGATTTGGAAATATTTGAGTTATGCAAAATTATGGTTTCGAAAGTATAGCCTTTACGTGTCAATCTTTGTTAATGACACGTGGCGGGCTGATAACACCTATAGGTTAGGGCATTACAATTATTTTCTAAGAGTACTAAAAAATTCAGGGTTTAAATTTGGATCATTCCTAGAGATTCAATAGCTGAGATCGAATCCTTCTTTTCTTCAATAACAGGGTAGGCTCGCAAATGGGTCTAAAGAGAGCTCAATGACTTTTATAATACAAAAGAAACCCCTTATTCTTTTGAAATAACCCATTTTTAATAGGGATCAAAACTTATTTTAATCTATGTAAGCTTTATTTTAGTCAAACAACACCTAAATTATCTTAGAAAGATATTTTTAGAGTATACTTTTCTTGCGAAAGCAACTGAATAAGGTCAAGAGCACAATAAACCAGTCTAGCAATCTCTATTATGAACCTACCAAACTAAATTTCCTTACAACATAGCTTATTGGACCTATCTTTCGACCTTGCCACTACCCTAAAAGATCGATTGCGGGCATTAAATTGGGCTCTAATTCTAACTACCGAAATGATCCTTTACAAGATGTATTTGCTGTTTATGATCCTTCCTATTCTTGCATCTTCTCATATGTTGCCAATGGTATAACCATTGCTTTGTAATTATTCATATTAAATACCTTCAATATAAATATTATATGTACTTCTATTGGTATTTGAATATCTCATATTCTTTATTTCACCATTTTCAAATTCTTGAGACTTGAAACTTCGTTTAAGCTGAATGGCAAAGCATTCTCTAGTGTAATGTTATCATGTCCATTCAATCTTATTTCACATACCTTTAGAAAGTCAATTAATTTAAGAATTACTAGGACAGCTAAATGTTTTGTTTCATTAATAGTGATCACTACCGATTCATATTTTTTCTAGGAGTGTGGCCGATAATTTTCTTAACTATTCTTTTATTAAGTATAGTTTCTTTATAGTTTTTATTTGAATAACCATTTCATTAATTACAGTATAATAATTCTTTAAGGTCTCAAAATCCCCTATTATAATATTTTCAAAATCTTAGAATGTAGTCTTACAAGACAAACCTTTTCATTTCCTTGAATCCCCAACTTTAATGTATCTATGCTTACTTTTCACTAGCAGCTCCACTAACTCTAGGAAAAATTAGATTTGCCAATGCTAACTAGATATCATACAATGCCTTCAAATGTGTCACTCTAATGGCTTTTATGTTAGTCAACTCAAACTCTAATTGAGCAAGGGTATTTTCTTACACAATAACATCAATTTTATAATGCCCAATAGCCTTGTGATAGAAAGTAAGTCCTTATTTTATAACTTTAATTTTCTTTAGAAAATATTGGAAGTAATTTTTGATTTGATGGTTGCCATAATATAGTTCAATGGAGTGGAATTAAAAAAAAAAAAGAGGATTATGCTCAATAGATGACTAGATAAAGGTTTGATACCACTATTAGCATGTAAGAGTTTATTAGATTAGAATAAAAAAAAATGTGAAGATGGTACTTGTATAAAAAATTATTGAAATAAGAAATTATTTACAAAAGATGATAGAATAGAAAGCACCTAGAAATGGAGAAGACTTTATATATTCCTAAGGTTTTACATGGTTACAAATGAGTGGGATGAGCTTTCTTTTCCTTAATGGATGATAGGATTAAATCAATCCAATGTATCATGTGGAATATTGCAATTATCATCTAAAAAGTTTCATAAAAAGTATGCCGACCAACAAGTTTTATAAATTGAAATCAACATGTTTTTTAGGATGTAAAAATTGCCATGGACTTGGTTTAAAAGATGGGCCAACATGGTAACCATACTGTGATGCTAAGTTTGAAGGCAAAGATCTATAAAAGATAATGAACCTAGAAAGAACTACATTGATGATAAAATAAAACATATTACATTTGGAGACAATCATAATTATTGCATAGCAAGAGACTAACAACTGAAAATTCGAGTTTGACGTTGATACAACATGCAACCGTGACAGATGCTTTAGAAATTACGAAGCTTTCCAATAACATTAATTGTTTCATTTGAAAAAAAATACCACACAGACATAGATAAATACAATTAAAAAAGGTGTACAAATACAACACAACTGAGCTAGAGTAGACTAGACTTGCCAAACAGTATATTAGGATAGCACAGTAGTCATATAGGGTAGACACAAGTAGCTGTATTGTATCGATCAGTCTTATGAGATAAAAGAAGCCAAATGGGAGTGATGAATTCACCACCACGACGGAGTTGCTCTGCATGGCTATACAACGTACACTTATCTGCTGCATAGCATAGCATCTCCACCCATACGCTTAACATAAGTTCCCATTTATCATTCTTGTTCCTTAATCCCACTACAAGCTTTTTAGCTTCTGGAAGTATGGACCACTTCAGTTCGTTCACAGGGTCATTAATTTTCATCCGCTTTTCTTTCACTTCATTTGGCTCATTATCTTCCTTCTTTTCGTCGAAATATGTTTCAGATAGAACTTCATAGGCCCATTTTGTGTTGGTTGAAGATGAGTTCTGTTTTGCTTTGATTTGAAACAGTTTCCTAAGGACTTCACAGAGGTGACTGAAGATGATGGGCCCAGAAGGTATAGATAACATGTGTGGCACATTAACTAGAAGGTGCATCATATAGTCAGATAGTGCTTTGCTCAACTTTTTCTCTTCACATGGATTGGAAGTTGAAGCCCCTTATGATGATCATCTTCCATATAGAAGAATATATCCGTAGCTAGGTGCCATATCGCGATACTTCTTCCAAATTCTATGCAATAGTGTCCTCAATAATTTGATCCTTTCTTTAAATTTACCGCACTTTGTAAATGGTTTCTGGACTCGGTCTCCATCAAATATATGCATCTTCTCAAGTACTAATTTCTTCAGTGACAAATCCTTGTCAATATCCTTTTTTTCTTTGAATCTGTGCCTTTCCCATCTCTCATACAGATGACATCGTCTGAGGAACTTTGTCATACAACTTTCTTTCCGAGTCTTAAGACAGAATTCTACTATATTAAATTGATACAAGCAATTAGACCACCTCTTCCTTTTCTCCGAGCGCCTAGCAAGAAATTGCACTAACTTCTCTAGTAACGGGATGTCATGGAACTTATTCATCGTCATCCACACGATTGCCTTGTCTGTGAAGAGCAATCTTGCATCCGAATACACTTCGACACCGACAGCAACAAGGAGCACTCCATATGTGAAGGTGATGTCCCTTTCATGCAGGGTTGGTTTAAATAACAACGCAAAACCACAAAAGGTTTGAACTATGCCAATGAAAGCAAAGAAACGCAGAACAAAACCGACTCTGCTATAAATGAGGGGTGACTTCGTGTAGAGGGCATCATACATGAACCCCAGCTCGATGTCTGTAATTTTGAAAATTTTTTTAGAGTCAAGGTAATCAATATTTATTGATTCATCTTCATGGGACAAGTAGTAAGGGCGGTGCACCCAATTTTCCAAGTGAGGCTTCAGGTGATCAAATCGGTAATAGGCCTTTAATATCAAGCTTCCATTACCATTTTCATTAACTAGGCTTTCGAGTAATTCAGGGATGTTATATTTTTCTTCGGCCACTGACGTAGTTGCACCAACATCTTCATCAAGTGCAGACCACAAGGACCATGCCCTCTCTGCATATTTGATCAATCCAGCAAAAAACAATGGTACAGTTAAAAATGAAAGCCTGGTGTAAGTCCAACAATTGAACACAAACCCATATGACAAGTCCTACTTGAACCATGGCTCCAAATATCTCTCTAATACCCAATTGGTTATCTTCTATGGAATAAGCTGTAATGGTATCTGGACTCCCAAGGTGAAGCAAGAACAACGGTGCTAGAAGAGACTTAAGTGCAATATCTCTATTAGGAATGTAGGGATTCTCCACATGAAAGTCACTTAGCTTACCGATCCCAACAGTTGCTATCCAATCAGCTGTTAAGTAGCTCACCCACATAATGAACCTGAGCCAAGAGTTAGTCATTCGACTTCTACGCCGGCCTAAAGTAAGAAGAATTAGTTGCACGGTCATGCTAAGCAATAGTATTGCTTTGAGGTCCCACACATTCCATGTATCTTTTGCCCATTTAAGCAATGGATCCCAAAACATGGTTGATGAACCGTTTTCTTCCTGGACGTTTTAAAAGTAAATCAAGTCTTTCTCTTAAAGTAAGGAACAAACATTTTACCCATGCTTAACAGTTCTCATATATGTATTTATTATCTTACCAACACACCTATCAACACAAACTGGACACTAAAAGAAAAAAAAAATCTTGAATAAGACATAGCAGTTGTATAAAAGTAAATTGTTGCAATTGCCAATTTATAATATCAGTTTTATCTTTAATAAGCATCCACTAGAACAATTATTACACTATTAAAGTACTTTTCATTTTTCATTTTGCCTTTTTTTTTTGGAACTTGAAAGTGCAACAACAGCAGCAGCAGCAGCAGCAACAACAACAATAATAATAATAAGCTATGAAATTTACTTTGATAGAGTAACATGTCTAGGACTTTTAAAGTGCTAGTAGACAATATCGATTCAATAGAGCATCGAAAAATACCACATTGTAAGATACATTATGTTACAATGTTTTAGAAATGTCTTCAATGTTATAGCTATTGCTTATATATGAACAAAATTGCAATGGAGGTTCTTTCTATAGAATTGTCATTATAAATTATTAGCTGGGAATGATTGGTTAAACTTGTTATATCTTATAGCCACTCTATCCCATTTGATTGGATCGGTTTTTGATAGGTATTAAAGGCCATAGAGTAAGTTTTAAGTACAATTTTCTCAACCTATTTTCACTGGATAGAGTCTATATTTTAATACATAAAAAGTATATATTTTAAGTTATCCCATGATTATAGCCACCATTTAAAAATAATAAAATTATTAAATAATACATTAGCATATGTTTACCTTTTAAATTCTTGTCAGAGGGTGTGCCTTTTTAAATTTGGGATATTTAGAATGTGAAAATTTCTAAACTTATAGAAAGTATTTGTTCTTCGTGAACAGGAAAAGATGCTTGTAAATAACTCAATTTTACAAGAATGTACTAATCATAAAATCACATTTATATTGACAGGTTGTTGAAATTTTACCTCAAAATTTTAAAATTATAAAAAATTAATTGAAAAATTTATAAATTTTACAAGATAGCTTGTATTTTATAGGTTTTAGTTGTCTAGTTAGTACAAATTCCAAGTGATTTTTGGATATTGCATAATCCTATGCTTCTAGCAAATACAAGTAGAACATCATTCCCTATCCTTTTTGTACCTCTCATCTCTTGTAAATACAATTATTGATTATGAAAAATTATATTCATTTACAGTTGAAATTACTCTTTTTCTTATAGCGTGGACTTTTTGGATGATTTGCCTCTATTTTTAAAAGTTAGCATGATATCATCGTACGGCTTTGTATTTAAACATTGTAAGACATTCGATTTAACAATATACGCGGACGCATGAAGAATTGGAAAGAAGCTAAAAAAGTATACAAACAATATTGTGCATCGATACTCTACTAACATCTTTAATTTTAAGACTCACTTGTTGTTTTCACACCGCACACATCAATTTCTCAAATTTTCTTTAAAAATCTTCTCACGTTATCCATAGATTCTTTAAATAATAATAATAGGTACTTAATTTCTCAAATTTTACTTACATTATTTACAAGAAACCAAAATTATGCCAAAGTCATGGGAAAAAAAACCCAAACAATTGAAAAACCCTATTATTATAGTGAAGGACCTCGTAGAGAAGATCCTTTACCTTGGGAAACAGGAGAAGAATTCAGCATTAGAGCTGGTCTCACACGCCATCCATGATGGGATGTACAAATATAAGGAAAAGAAGACTAGTTCATTGTAATGACATAACTTGTATGTGTTGAATATAATCTATAATTAAAATATTTAAAATTTAAAAGTATTAATTTAATACCTAATTTTTATTTTTAAACTATTTATCTGAATTTTGCTAAATATTGCAATTAATTACTTGAACTTTATGATACTTGAACTTTATTTATGCTTGTAATTAATTGCATTGTCTAGGTATTATAAACAGAATAAGAAAGTTCCTAAGTAGTAAAATGACACTTTCAAAATTTAAATTGTTAGTTGCACAAATTAAGAAACTTTAGGTACCAAATGTGAAATTTGATCTTATAATTATATACCTACATATAATATAAATATAACTATTATATACACACACACACACCATAAGCTATGACAAGCTAAGCTTAATTAAAATGATTCAATAAACTAGAAAGGTTTAATTATGAAGAATCTACGAAAGTATGAACTAATTTAGTGAATAGAAACCCACAATCTAATTTCTATTTCTATTTGTATGAGTTAAAATAGAAATTAGATAATTAAAGTAACTATTACGGTGTTCTATTTTCGCATATGGAATCCTTGTACTATGGAACATGTTTCTAACTATATGCAACATGCATATCAATGTTAGAGAAAGTTCATGAGAAGTAATGCGAAAGGATCAGTAGACAAACCATGTTTTAAAGAATCCTTAGTCACTAGCAACGTACGGCCGCTTTCCGTTCAAGGCAGAAGCAGAGGATTCAGTAGAACAAAGACAACTGATGTTTAGGTTAAAGAACATGTTTTATGATACTGAAAAATGAAGTATGACGGCCGGACTATTTCTTTCAGCAATTTATAACAGCTGTCTGTACTGTACAAGCCAGACAAAAGAACTTATTATTACTTACTTGACTTTTATTCTACTTTAAGTCCTTTATTCTGTTCGTGGTCTTTGTTACAAGCTCGGGCAAGGTACCAAATAAAGTGATATTCTCCATGCGATTTCTTGCATGGTATTTATTACATATTGAATTCACATAGGTCTATCGACACTTTTTCTTTAATCTGATACAATTTCAATAAATTGATATGGATACTTCTCTTAATCCAAAAGTTACACTACTAAGGAAGCTAACTTTTCTTATTTGTTGCTTTCTTAAACTGCAATTTAAAAATAAACTGGTTTAATGCTAAAACACAGTGAACAAAAGACGAAGATTATACCTTCTTATGTTGGTTTTTTTTTTTTTTTTTTGGCCATTATAAAAGGAATAAGGATTCGAATATTGATCTCTTATTTGAGAGATTAGGGTAGTGCCATTAGATTATAAGTTATTGGCTGTTGTGTCTGGTTCTTTGTCTCTTTTATCAGTAACATCCTTTGCCTAGAACCAATGAATTGAATTGAATGGGCAAAAAGGATAAAATGTGCAACAATATGATAGCATCGTTTCAGCTAAATTGATGTGTTTGTATAGACTGTATGATGCATCGGCCAGCTATTCTTGTCGGTCAAATGGTGTCAATGCATGGAGTATAATGCAATAAGAAAACAGTAACTTTAAGTATTGAAATCAAGAGTTCCTCAAGGCATTGCATATCACATTTGTTAAAAGACTTCCCTCCACTAAATGTTTTATTTGTTTTTAGGAGATGATCAACACTGTAGTCTGTAGATAACGATATCATCCCTGCAACTTCCCTTTCTTTATATCCATAGGTCGTCTTCTTGCGGATAAATATTTGCTAGGGCTGATTTTTGCTCCTTTGTCTTGAGGTATGCCCTTTTGGTGGATTTGTTTCCTCTGCCTTCTACATATATTGGTATACAGAGTTCGTTCTCGATGCTACAAGAACTATTCTGAAAGCCATAGTTTGCTTCTCTAGTTGGAAGTTTTATTTTCCTAATTTTTTGACCCAATTCTTGATGATCGATCCAGCCTCTGATAAAATCAGTAACCTTTTGAAAATGATATCAGCTTGATCACCAGGTTGCCATTGCCGCTTTATTTATTACACAGGAATCAATCGATCCGATCATACCACGCAATGCCTTAATTCGTCTTCTGAGCGGGTTATTCAAACTATCATGCTTTTTTTTTTTTTTCTTTTTGAATTCAATAGTCGTGAAACATAGTTAACTTGTCCGACCGAAGTTATCATTCCTTTAATGTATTTCATTTTTTCCTTGTGAAATAAGAATGAATTTGAAACGAGTCCAATGGGTACCTTTTTTTTTTCTTGTGCTCTTAGACTGCCTCACATTTTAGGTCATTAACAGATTAGAATGTTGCAATGTCATACATTGTACGTGTTCCATCTAATACATGAAACCAACATAAAAGGACCACATTGATGAAATCATTTTGATTAAACAAGCCAAAACATGGAAGCATTTCCAAGCTTTTGTATAACAGAAAGTGGAATTATGATTCCTGGTATCGCCAGTTACGAGAAATAGAAAACTGAATTTAGTTTTCTCCTACTCAAAGCTGATCGAACTCAGATAATAGAAAGTAACCTGATTTTTGCTACTCTAGAATATATAATCATTGTGAATAGCTTTATAAGGTGTTGTGACGAAGAGCTTGATATCTTCTTCAAAACTCTTTTCAGAACTTAACAATACATCCTCTTTGTTTCATAGGCAGGCTTGTCAGTCTCTGTTTCAAAATCCTCACAGCGCGTAAACTACATCCTAACTAAATTGCACATTATGTACACCAAATGATAAAAAAATCTTAATAGAAGCCAAAACAATATAACATAATATTTCCTCTCCTGTCTAAAACAATCAACTTTAACATAAGAGCAAGATCGTCAATTGAACTTATACAAGAAAGAAAACAATATGACTTCTCTACTGTAAATATAAATCAGAAACATGTAAACCATAAAATAAAAGAGCAAAAGGTTAAATGTCTGAATGCATTGATATATAGTCAATATGATGGCTTAAATGCTTTGGCGATCAAATGTCTTGTAGCATGAACCTCATTAAAGTCTTGTGGTCTATAGTATCCATATATGAGTAATGAGATCTCCGCCTTTCCTAAGTCTATCAGCATGGTGATACACCTGACAATTACATGCCGTACAAAAAACCATCTCCACCCACACAGTGCTTATAAGGTCCCACTGATCTTCTCTTTTAATCAGTTCTGCTGCTAGCTTTTGTGCATCTGCAAGTACATCCCACCCTGTAATGACCGCAGTATCCATGCTAGCCTTTGTCTTGCTATCTTGCTCTAGCTCGGACTGGATTAACGTCTCCAAAGCATCACCTCTTTGAACCAATTCATTTCTTCACCTTTAGATAGGCATATTGGTTAGTCATATCAGTAGTGTTTTCGGATAATGATAATATGTAAGGACAATTTGTCAAAAGATACATCATGTAATCAGAGAGCGCTTGGCTGCCTGAGCATTTGATACTTTCTTCACGGATGGAGTGACAGCAATTGTCCGTAGCAATGTGCCATGTTATTGTACTTTTTGTTAAGCTCGGATTTTTCATTTATGGCTCAATTTTTTTTAATTCTATTTTTATCAAAACCTGACACATTTAATACAAACTCTTAATTAAAAATTAAAAGAAATTTAATTTATATAAAAAATTTAGGAGTTGTTACCTAATTGGAATCGGAGAAAGTTTGTAAATTACGATCAATGGATTGGTTAATCCTAATTTAGCCTCTAATCTGCAAAAAAATTGATTTAAAACCAACTTTGTTAAAATAAAGATTTTAGGATTCGAAGGTTACCTTATTAAAATCATATAGTTACCACTTTAAATTCTTTATTTAAAGTTTATTCCTTTAATGCCCTTAAATTTATTGAAATTAAAAATATTTACAAAATTAAAATTTTCAACTAATTGGAGTGGTATTTACAAAATAATAGTAACAATAATGTCTTCTATATTTACAAGTTTGTAAAATTTATGATATAATTACCAAGTAAATAAATATTTACAAAATAAAAAGAATTTTTCATTTTTTAAGTACCCTCGTAGGTGCTTATGTACTCCCTAGTTGGAATCAGACATCACATAGTTTTTTTTTTTTTTGAAAAATTTAGTGGGTTGTTATCTTTTATGTTTTTTGAACTCTATCACTATAAGTTTGTTAATTCTTATTATTTTGATACAAAAAACAAAATTTTGAATATTGCATGCTATATTACTATTTATTTAATTTTTATTTCAAAGGAAATATTTTTCTAAAGTGACAAAAATTCTCATTCCATTTTATTAGATTGACATGGAATATAAGCCAGGACCCATTCAGCATACTACCGCCAGAGGGCTCGAGAAGGGCTTAGAAGATTATCAAGACCACTAGCCCATGAAGAACCCATAGTAAGTTATGCCTTGAAGCCACGTCCTGAGGAAGGGCGATCAAGCTTAGGATTACCTCGACCATGAGGAGAGCTAGGGAGCTTGACCTCGACACCAACTCTTGAAGATCTCCATGTATCCTAGTCTCGACCTGAGACCTGAGGGGACATGACCAACTTGGCTACACTCCATGCAGCCCCAATTCCTTCACTTCAAGCACCCTGTTTACCTTAAGTGCCAGCTCAGCTACCAAGTGGAGATTCATCCTAACAGAAAATATTCGGCAGACCCAACTCTTGTATGACCATGAACTATAAATAACCTTTCATTTTTTTACTTAAGTGAATATCCTTTTGATAGATCTTTAAAGAAAGACCCATGGATTGACTTAAGCATAAGAGTGGTTGTGCCGAGGAACCCCCAGATGCTCCTTTGATAATTTTTTTTGTATTTCCAGGGAGCTAATCTCTACCGACGGAATTATATCGTACAATACATGGTGCTTGTTAAAAAACCATGCATCACTAGGCTTAATTACATGCACATCTTAAGTTATGAGGTAGGTTTTTAAACTAATTTTAAGCTCACTTAATCAACTATTATCTCTTTTATCTTTTTACGCATAATTACAATAATAATAATAAAGAGGTAAGGGAAGGAGAAGATTACAACAGATTTAATGTGGAGTTTCACCCACTCCTTAGTCTCCACATTCTACAATTTGCCTCACTCAATGAGGACTTCACAAAATTCATTCAATCAAAACAATTGTCTCACAAAGAGGACTTCACATTGCCTCAATAGAGAGAATTTCACATAATACCTGACAATGAGGAATTCAGTTAATGCTTACCCAACACGTACGAATTCACACATATGCCTCAACATATGAGGACTTTACTAGAATACTCACAAATAAATGCATGGATAGTGCCTTACAATATTTAGCTCATTAATCTCATGAATGATACTATTCACTTAACAGAAACAAACATAAAACAGGAGTATTTTTACATAATATATGCAAGTGAAGCTTTACTCTCTTCTCTCTCCTTTAATCTCTACTAAAATCACCCCAAAATATTATATATATATATATTAGTTTTAAAAATATAGCCGTTCA
Source organism: Combretum micranthum (assembly GCA_024138025.1). NCBI lineage: Eukaryota > Viridiplantae > Streptophyta > Magnoliopsida > Myrtales > Combretaceae > Combretum > Combretum micranthum. The sequence continues at coordinate 228,298 of JAMXBD010001383.1, forward strand.
CCGTAAAAAAAACCTCCAATAGTAGAATTTAAAGGTTTGCAATGGCTATTTTTTAAACTGTCACGCTCTAGACATGTTGTGCCTCAATTTACCCCTTGACCAAGTCTGTGTTTGACGAGCCCAAGATTTAAACTTGTTGTGCCATAGAGTTAAACTTGTTAATCCCTTGATGTGACTTGCGATCAAGTCTGTGCATCTCGTTTTGTTTCATTTGTTGCGCCTTAGATATATACCTTGATTGACCGATTGCACCGTCGACGAAGTTTGCGATCAAGACTGATGCATGACAATTTGTTCTTGTACAATCTACAAAGAACAACTCACATACAAATACAAACACATCTATGCACATTAAAGCTTAAACATATCAAAAACAAGTTTTTATTATTAAATGTAGATTAACTAAGTTGCAAGCATTTGTGTAATATATTTTCTCATCAAAATAAGATTGTAACCATCCTCGGTTCATTAATCTCCTCCTTTTTGACAAGAATAGTTATTGCACAATATTGCTCCCTCTCAACTTAGCATTACCCCTCAATTAAGTATTCGGGTAAAAGCTCACTTGTAAAAGATATAATGCTCAATTAAAGATCCCCAAGCTATATATAATAAATAACTTATTAAATGTAACTTAACTTGCTCAATTAAACATTCCAAGTAAAAGCTCATTTGTTAAGATATGATGTTCAACTAAAAGACTTAAATTTCACTTAATAAATAGCCCATTTTTTAGCACACAAAAATAGGTAAGCCTAGTGTTTTTAAAAACTATAGAAACTTTTCTCTAAGATGTGGTTAAGCATTAACTTTAGAGACTTGCTTTAATACTAATTGTTGAAAAACCATGCATCACTAGGCTTGATTACATGCACATGTTGCAAAAGCAGAAGCTTTGAGGTAGGTTTTTAAACCAATTTTAAGCTCACTTAACCAACCATTATTTCTTTCATCTTTTTACGTACAGTTACAACAATAATAACAAAGAGATAAGGGTATGAGAAGATTACACAATATTTAATATGGAGTTCGGCCTACCCCCTAGTCTCTATGGTTCATAATTTACCTCACTCAAGGAGGATTTCACTGAATTCATTCAATCAAAAAAATTGCCTCATAAAGAGGACTTCACAATAATGCCTCACTAATAGAGGACTTCACACAATACCTTCCAATGAGGACTTCACTCAATACCTACCCAACACAAAGGACTTCACACATGTGTCTCAAGACATGAGGACTTCACTAGAATACTGACAAACAAATGTGTTAATATTGCCTTACAATAATGCTCACTAATCTCACGAATGATGTTATTCACTTAATACATAAACAAACAGAAAACATAAAGTATTTTTATATATTATATGCAAGTTAAGATCTACTCTCTTCTTTTCATTTAATCTTTGTTAAAAATCACCCAAAAACTCTCTCTATATGTCAACTTTTAAAACATAGGCATTCCCCCTCAAAAGAACCTCTAACAGTCGAATTTAAAAGTCTACAATGGTTATTTTTTAAACTATCGTGCCCTAGACTTGTCACACCCTAAACTCGTCGTGCCTCATTTTTACCAATCGACCAAGTCTGTGCTTGTCAAGCCTTAGATTTAAACTTGTAGCACCTTAGAGTTAAACTTGTTGAGTCTTCAACGTGACTCCAATTAAGTTTGCGCATCTTGTTTTGTTTAATTTGTCATGCCTTGGATTCACACTTCGATTAAACCAATCAAGCCTTTGATGAATTCTATGATCAAGGCCGCAATCAAGACTAAGGCATGACAATTTGTTCCTGCATAATCTACAAAGAACAACACACATACAACCACAAATACATTTATGCACATTAAAGCTTAAACATATCAAAAACAAGTTTTGCTTATTAAATATAGTTAACTAAGTTGTAAAGCATTTGTGTAATATATTTTCTCTTTAAAATGAGATTGTATGGGAATACCTCCTCCTCTTTCTTCCTTAAATCATCATCTTTACTTAACCCTCTCATAAACCTTAGCCTTCTCACTAAAACAAAAACCCTTAATAGATAAAAGATCAACTTTTGATACCGGTCATGCCACATCAATAGAATAAGAATAAGCTTGATCTTGTAATTCCCCTAATTTTATATAACTTGGTTATTAAAAATACTATATGGAATCATGAAGAACTATAATCAAAAGTCATAGAAATCACTCTCAATTTTTTGCAAATTAAAATTATTAAAGTATGAATAAATAATGATCGATGATAAAGAGATTGATACTGTAAAATTTAAAATCAATTTCCTTAAGTTCAATAAGATTCTAATGATGATATAATGATTATCAAATTATCTTTAATATTTTAAAACCATAAAATAGCGTTAGAAAATTTACTATTATAAATAGTTAGGAATGAAAATCCTAAATAGTAAAAGATAATATTCTGTGACAAAAATCATAATTAGCAAATAATTATATTTGAGCTTAAATTTCAATTACAATAAAAGATGATTACTTTTTAGAACCTATTGGTTATAAAAGATAGTTTAGAATAAAGTACACGAAGAGATAAAAAACTGATCAATACTAAGAATCTAAACCTTTATTGATTACTTGAATTATACCAATATTTAAGTTAGAAAATTTTCAACCTATAAAGACTAAAATCCTGATTTAACTATTGTAATCTGAGAATCTTTATAACTAGTAAAATAAATAGAGTAACAAATGTAAAATAGATATTAAACATAAGACCAAATAAAAACTCTAAAATAAACTTAGAGTAGTAATAAACTTTTTTATAGAAAATTCTTTGACCTTAATAAATACCAAAGACAAGATTTCGTATCTTGAGTAAATTACTCAAGATATAATTAAATTAAAAGTAGCTCTACGTTTCAAAATCAATAAAAGGCAACTCCTTTTATAGAATCCATTGATTATAAAATAACAACTAAATGACGAACGACTAAGATTATAAATATGCGATAGAAATAAAAGCAAATTCATAACTAATAATTTAGACTTTGGAAAAATATTTAGATTGCACCATTGTTTTAGTTAGGAAATTCGAGCCTATAAGAACTAAAAACCTAATTTAGCTTACCGGACCTAGAAAATCTTAATCACGTAAACTTTAAACTCAAATTTGAACTTAAAGACAATCAAAAAATTTGTAAAAGTTTTAAATAAATTTTTGGAGATAGAAATCCTAAATAACTAACATATTTATACTTTTAACCTAATAAACTACCCTAAAACTAAGATGAATGATTAAATAAATAATATTAAATTAATTCTCCTTCATTTTTAGTGAAAATGGGACGCAATACATAGCTAGGATCTTTTTGATTTTTGCAAGCCGAAACTATGAACAACTTACACCCAAACAAGTCGATTCGACCAAAAGTAAAACCAATCAACACTCTCCAAATCAACAACACAATTAATGCAACCATACTAAGTAAAACAAAGAAGAACTGGTGGGATAAAATTCACTCATTTGGCAGAAAAAATTTACTGCTTCTTGCCTATATATATAGGCATTAACTTAGATACAAACAAAGCTCTTAAAAGCATACCAACAACAACAACAACAACAACAAACAATAGCATACAACACAGCTCAAACACATCAACAAAAACACACCAACTCAACTCCATAAAACAAACTTCTAGACACAACCACAAGCTTGAGAAATCAATAAACAAAGGTAAGTGGAATTCGTTTTGAGTTAGTTTAAGTGTTAAACTTTAACCTAAACAATGTTTCCTTTAACTTAGGATTCATATCAAGCTTTTAGGGAAGGGTTTAACACCTCAATGCCAGCTATACAAGGTAATATCCAACCTTAATCCTCTATTTTTGTCGTATAATACATGTAGAAGATAGAAAAACATATAGTATGACGACTATAGGATGATATAGGAAATGATATGTCACGAAAATTAGTTGTTGATCATTAAAAAACACTTAGAAGTAGCTTAAACACGAGTATAATTCATAAATAAAATAATAAAAGTAAATTACGAATAGAGAAAAAACGAGGAAGATGATGAACAGTGTCTACACCGACACTACGCGGTGGCATAAACCATTAAAGCCGGCAGCAGACAAGGATAGGCCGACATCCTTTGAGTTGGCCTTCACTAAGCGAAGCTATGTAAAACTTTGTTTCGTGTAAAATTTATACAAACACCAGCGGCGTTGTTGCCATGTACATGCAAATTTCTCACGAAATCTGTTTTTGTCCAGATTTCATATATATATGTATATATATAATAACAATAATAAAAAAGAAATATTAATTTGATAAATAAATGTATGTTTAAATAAATGATTGAGTGTTAAACTTTAGTAAATATTACAAATAGGAAATACTTTTGTATATTAAACAAAAAGATTAAATTTATAATAAATGTATTGTATGATAAATATACAAGAATGGAAAATGTAAATAAGTTTCAAATAGGAATAAAATGATTCCCATAAATAACAGATAATAAAATAAAATGAGATCAAGAGAAACACGATGAAACTAAATGTTAGAAAATAAATATTCGTTGCTATAAGGTAATCAAAGTAACAAACGATATAAAAATAATAATGATGATGAAAATAAAATACTGAACTACTAAACACAAACTCTATAATTACTTGATGAATTTTTTTTAATATTTGATATATATTCAAACTCTACGAAATCATGAATATGTTAGAAAAATAATTAAAGAACTAAATACTACATATAAATATATAAATAGAAATTTCAATTAATATAAAACAAATAAAGTTGATAAACAAAGAAAATAATAAAATTCACTATCAGCATGGACACTAACGAAAGCAAAACTTAAATAAATTTAGAATAAAAAAAACACCCTAAATAAAATATAATTTTCAATTAAGATCGTGACAAGCAAAATGAAAATAAATAATAAATACCAACTAACTTAAGATAGATATATTAAAAGGACAATAAATAAAAGCTTAATAATAAAATTATTAAGCAAAACAAGATTCAAAAGATTCTATGACAATTATTGGTACTCATAGAATAAATAAAATTTATAGATTAATAAAAACACGTCAACTATCATGCAACACTCTAACTAAGTTATCTGAATGCTTGATCATACGCTAAGATGGAGTTAAAATGAAAATAATTGACCTTATATAAAATTATGCAATTAAAGTTAATACCTATAATTTTATGAAGACTTCTCTACATAAAATGTGTTTACATGAATTTTCTAGTCTTGTCAAAGAAGACTAACCCTTATAAAAATTAAAACTTTTACCTAGAGAAATATAGTGAATTAAAAAGAATGAAACTTAAATTTAAGTCATAAAAAGTATAACAAAAAAGTATTATGAACAACAGTGCAATAATAAATAACTGTTATCTCATTTCATAGGAAAAATAGGTCAATTCTAGGATTTCCTGTAGCATATTACGACACTTTAGCAAGGACGACAGGTGAGTAATTTTGACCTTATCACATTGTTTGTGCTTGTAGTATAGCTGCATTTAAAATAATATATTTAACTGATATGCATGCAAGATTGGGTATGTTGCATGACGCTTGGTGTATGATTGATTGCAAATTATCATAATATAAGCGATAATTCCATTGTATGATAATTATTATATGAAACATGTTGATAATTTTCTATAAATTGTATGATCACCTTAAATTTTACTTAAAACTATCGGTACCATAAATAAAAACAGAACATGCATTGCATCATACATATACTGCATTTTAAAGGAGTGGTGATCCCGCTTGTATTAGCATTTGATAAAGTCATATTTTACTCAAATTTCTATTAGTCAAATCATGTTTATATGTTATAGATTTTATAGAAATCAATTGAAAATGGTACTTAAATGTTTGTAAATTATTATTTTAGGTAATTGAGGATTTAGAATACAAATTCAAGCAAATTAGAGAAGATTTGTACAATTTTAAGCAAGATTAGAAGCAACACCAACACTTTTGCAATTCAGGGCCGCCAGCTTTCAATGTGAATTCACCAGCGTCTGCAATTTTCAAATGTACACTGGCATTTCTCCACTCTACGCCGCCGGCTTTGAATCAGTGTTGAGCGTGAACAAAATGCAAATTATTAGAGTCGGCATTTGCACTGCTAGCTTTCACAAGGGACAATCATGCAATGTGTGACTTTTCATTGTATGTTGGCAACTGGAATGGTTATGCCGCCGATGTTGAAGACAACATATATTTATTGTTGCTCCCGGAAATTAATTTTCAAATTAAGGGCTGCTCAAATTTAATTGAAGGCTACTGGCCTTTAATGCTGGCGTAACTCCCCCGCAACGCTTCATATATATTCATCATGTTGTCATTTGTAAAAAAAAGAGAAGAGAAACCCTAGGCACGAAAATCATCCTATTCCTTTTTGCTCTTAGATCTAGAATTAGGGTTTAAACACTAGTTAAATTATCTTGTTGATTGAATAAGGATTCCACACCGAGATTCAAGTGGAAAACGTTATTTGGATTTGGATTTCAAGAACAGATTATATTGACAAGGTGTTTTGTTCTTTGTTTCATATTCAAATGTTGGATGATGTTTAATACTTGATTTCTTATGATCTTAATTAGGTTTTTAGTTGTTGATCTAAATTATTTGATTGATGATCCCTGTTGTTGATTGAACAATTGTCTATATTCGATTGTTGATGTTATTTCACAAATCATGCAATTTTGGATTAGATTTGGAATTCATGATAGATTAGGATTGTAATTGGGAAATTCTTTTCTAATCATCTTGGTGAAATCTAATTAGGATTACATTTCACATAGGGATATGGGTTGTAATTCTATTAGGGTTAGGTCAATTAGAAAATAATTGTCAATTAATCACTTTCCTAGGGATAGGGAACATTGATTGGTAATTTTAGGGTAATAGTTCACTTTGGGAAAAGGAATTGTTATCTTGTTATTCATTGTTGAAAAACTGAACCCATTGATGATTTGGATTGACAAGTGCATTTTTGGTCAATAGCAAACATTCAATTTATTTCCAGATTTGATTGGCTCTAAACCTAATTTTATTTTAGGTATGGAAATCCAAAATTTTTACTAGTTTAGTTATATTAAAAGAAAATCTAAAAAAAAAAAAAGAGAAACAAAGTTTGATTTGCCTAGCTATGAACTTGAACTGATATAGTTGATAGCTAGTCTTCACTCCCTATGGATTCGACTTGGTATTCACCGATAATTATTACTGCACACGCACCTGATACACTGTCAGTTAAAGATCTGCTTATTTAAAGGAAATTGAATATAACTAAAAAGAGTTTTAAAAAGCACATATAGAAAAAGCGTGATCAGTTTTTGGCGCCGTTGCTGGGGAACTCAAATTAATATTAGATCACTTTTAGTTTTGCTATTAGTTAGGTGTTTTTTTACGGATTGATTGTTTTCTTTTCTTTTTGCAGGTTACATGCATAGGAATCAAAGTAGGGAACTTCTACCAATTGATCCCGAAATTGAAAGAACCCTGCATCAGCAAAGAAGAGAAAACAGAAGGCAAGAAGTGCTACAACCCGAAGAAATGGCAGAAAATGAACCAAGAAACAATGAGGGCAACAATGATCAAAACAACAATCCAAATCAGATTCAAGTTGCACTCGTTAGAGCACTTTGGGATTATACAGTACCTACTGTTCAAGGTCCTGCTATGAGGAGACCTGCAGTTCAAGCCAACAACTTTAAACTTAAACCAGCATTGATTCAAATGGCTGAATCACATCAATTTAGAGGATATCTTAATGAGAAACCAGATGAACACATTGCCAAATTCCTCCAATATTGCAATACTATCAAACTCAATGGAGTAACAGATGAGGCCATTAGAATGCAGCTTTTCCCTTTCTCTCTTAGGGATAAAGCATTGGCTTGGTTTAATTCTCAACCACCTGAGTCTATTACTTCATGGGCAGATTTGATAACTAAATTTTTGAAGAGATTTTTCCCTCCTGCTAGAATTGCCAGATTAAGAAACGAGATCACCAACTTCACAAAATTCTTGGAGAATCATTATATGAAGCTTGGGAGAGATTTAAAGAGGCAGTTAGGAAATGCCCATATCATGGACTTCCAGATAATCTCTTGATTGAAAATTTCTACCTCAGTCGAGATGAGACTTTGAGGTCATTGGTGGATGCTACATCAAGATGATCACTCATGGGAAAGACATATGATGAAGCTAGTGCATTAATTGAGGAGTTAGCTTCTAGTGCTCATAACTAGAGCTATGAAAGAACAAGATCAAAGGTGGGATCTATTCAAATAGTGAATCCATGCAACAGATCACTGCTCAAGTTTCAGCTTTAACTACACAAGTAAGTAAACTTGTATCATCTAGTTCTTTGAATACTAATCAGGTTGCTACTTGTGAGTTATGCTTAGGACCATATTCAGTTTATGATTGTCCTCATGGTACTACACCATCATCAAGTGGCGAGCAACTCAACTATGTTGGAAACTTTGGAAGGGTTAATTATGGACTATATTCAAACACTTATAATCCAGAATGGTGTAATCATCCAAATCTATCTTATAGAAATGAAGCAAATGTTTACTGACCACTGGATTTCAAAAACAAGGTTGTAAGAAATACCCAGCCTCCATATCAGCAAAATCAACTTTCAACTAAAGAGTTATTGAAGACTTTTATACAGACCACACAGATCACACTTAATAATCAGCATGCAATTATTCAAGATCTTGAAGGGAAATTCCATAAAATTGCTTAGCAAATTGGTAATAGACCATCTGGTTCTTTACTGAGCAACACTAAGGAAAATCCTAAAACCGTGAATGCTATAGAGAAGTGGCAAGGAAGTTGAACCCGTTGAGGCAAAAGTTGAAGAAACTAAAGTGATTCCAAGGAAAGATAAAGGAAAACAAAAGATGGAGTCAAAAACCTCCCAAAAAGAGAATAAATGCTTGTATGAAAAGAAAAAAAAATGAATGCAAAAGAACCAAATGCAAAGAGACTTATAATAAAAAAGGAGACAATCTAGAGGAAGGTTGATACCATATGCTTTCACTATTTGTTGCTAAGAGTATATGCATGCTAAATGTCCAGTGAAGTTTAAATGAGTGTTTTTCCTTAATGGATTATGTATCTATTTTTAGATGGAATATTCTTTTGTTAAGCACTAGGATTAAAGTTTGTTTTGTCTAGATTAGCTAGTAAATTTTAATTCTAGTAATCTAATTATATAATCCCAGTTTCGTTTGAGCAGTACGCACAAGAAATGCAAGTCATGTACAATGAAAAAGAATGATGCTTGAACTTTGATTGTGAAAAAAGTGTTGTACATTCTATGACAGATTTCAACTTTGAGCTTATTTGTTTTGCTTGAGGACAAGCAAAAGTTCAAGTGTGGGGGAGTTTTCGGTTCTTTGGTGATGCACCTGGTTTTTCTAGATGTCATTTTCTTAATTCTTCTAGGAGCACCTTTGTTCTATTCTATTCCACATGATCTAACTGGCATTAAAGGAGCATCACTCGTGGTATCGACATGAAATAGCTAATACTTAATGGTATTTTTTTTATTCCAAGAATAAGAGTGAAATGTTCTAAATTAATTTGTGAGAGTTTATGGTACCCATTCTTCCTTGGTTCTCTTATTCTCCTAGGCATGGTATATCACTCTTCATAGCTTCCTTCTAACCCCGATGAGAAGGCGTAAATCTATATCTTATTTGGATTTCGGTTATCCAACTTGTACTTGTCATATGATTGATTGTTGCATGGCATATGCTTATTAATTAAACTTGTTTGTTATTGCTTGATGTGTGGTCTGGTCAAGTTATTTCACTAAGCCCGTGGTTCGCTCAACCCTTCCCTTCCTCCCCCCCTCCCCCCCAAAATAGTTTTTATGTAGGATTGACACTAGCTGGGAATGTTAAGAATGTGTGAAGAGTGCTTCTCCATTAGACTCTATTAAAGCTAGAGATATAGGAGATATATATATATATATATATATGTATATATATTGAACATAGAATGCAAAATAGATAAATTGTATAAACATTTGAGTTTTGCATTTTATAGGTTTGAAACCCCATTTTTACTATTTGATAGGGGATATCGATTCTCTGTGATCTTGGAAGAGTGTGGAAAAATCAGATTTCATAGTTGAATTCCAGTAATATTATTATATGTATATTTACCTTTTAAATAATATATATTAATAAATAGATAAAGTCTTTTGTAAACTTTGACTTGCTAGACGGTTCTTATATTATGGGTACACACGTAGTATAATAACTTTAGATTAATCTTACTAGGCCCCCTTTTTGTGGCGTGAAAGATCCAGCTTCTACTTAGCTACCAACTTCTTCAATAAACGATGGAGATCTTGATCTGCCAAAGCTAGAATAGCTTATTATGGCAATGCTGGTTTTTTGGACCCGAGATGTATCCTAAAACACGAGAACCTATGCAAACAACTTGTCCATAAGAATGTGAGAAGGAGCATTCTAACACCGTCCTACAAGCTAATCACAGAGCTAGAAGGGTTGAAGAATATGTGTCAGGAAGAACAAGCTTCTAGTGCACAATGGAGTGATTCCCCAACCTGGTCGCCCTTAAAACGTGATAGGGCATCATCTTGGAGAAATCATCAGTGTACTATGACCCCATCGTAGGCTAACACCTCCATGAGAGCTCGATCCTATAACTTAAGACCAACTCTGAATTTGTATCGGAGACCCACTGCTTCTAGGAGCTAGTGAAAGTTGCCTTCCATGCTTCACGAGAGCAAAGGATGTCTCAACACTCGACTCAAACATCTTTGGATCACCCTATAATAAACGAAGGGCATTTGAAAATAAATCGCATAGGTCCTAGCAAGACTCGAGCTTGTGAGCACCACGTGTCCACACTCCTTGCTACTGAGGCCTAATTGAGTTCAAAGAAGGAACGTGCCCTTGAGGAGATAAAAAATAAGATGAGAAGAATGCCAACTATTAAAGAAAGCTTTGGGAATGTGTCCATTGTTAAGATGATACTAGGAAAAACACCTTTTGTAGCTAAGATCCAGTTAGAGGTGTTTCTACTAAAGCTTGACTTTTGAACTTAGAGTGATATAAGGGGAATAGCGACCTCAAAGATCACATTGCCTAGTTCCAATGTACCATGGCAATACATAACTTCTCAAATGTCATTTAGTGCAAGTCCTTCCCCATCACTTTTCAAGGTGCAGCTAGAATATGGTTCAACAAGCTCAAATCTAATAGATCGGTTTGTTTGACTAACTCAGTGAACTTTTAGTGGCTCATTTCATAGCAAGCAAACCACCAAAAAAGTATGCCTTGTATCTTTACACCATGCAACAAAGGCAGGGAGAACCCCCTGAGAGACTATCTAGCAAGATTCAATAAAGCATGCCTGGAGTCCTAAATTTGAACCAAGGTATAGCCCTTGAAGCAATTAAATAAGGAGTCCTTGTGGCCAACCCTTCTTTGACTCCATTTTAAGATGCCAACTCACCATACTATAGTAGATAAGAGAAAAAGCACAAAAATACATTCGATAGGAGGATACTACAAATGCTAGAAAGTAACTGAAGCCAAGGCCGAGCTCGCTTGAGTTGAACAAAATCAACATTGAGACAAGAGGCACCGAAGAGATCGTTGTAACTTCAATAACCAAAACGACATCAATCATGGTCATATGGACAATGATAAGAGGAAACTTTTTCTAATGTATGTTGACTTTACCCCTCTGAAACTACCTATGCATGATGTGTTTCTTGAAGTAAGAAACTAAGGCCTCCTGCCAGCACCTCCTCCCCATGAGGCCTAGCTTAAAAGTGAAAAGAATCAAAGGAATATTGTAAATATCACCGCGATTGGGGGCAATAAAGAACTGCTGGCAACTAAAGGGTGCCATTGATGACACCATATAATGTGGGTGGTTGAAATAGTACATCGACCATGATGTGGCTAAACTTGAGGCACTAACTTGGAAAAGGAGGATCGATGAAAAAGAGAAAAACCAAGAGGTCGATGCTCGAGACAACCCGATTATTTGTGACCTACTCGAGAGTGCCATAGCAAGATCAACACCATCGTAGGAGGACCTTTGACTTCAGCCTGAGTAGGATTGCAATCAAGCCTGAGCGGATCGCGACAAGTGATGAACCTAGATCTTAAAAGAGCTAAGGTCGACACCACCGTCTCCTTTAGTGACGAAGATTTCTGTAAGCCCCGGAAAATTTCAGTAAATAATTCCAAAATGAACTTAAAAAATAAACCTAAAAATGCTCCAAATTAAAATTGAACTTCAACTAGTCCTAAATCACGAACGAATCTAGAAATTTCTTAATCTTGAGAAAAATAAGAATCCTTAAAAATAAAATAAAAACGCAACAGTCTTCAAAAATTCAAAACCACCACATACTACAAATTCTATACGTAACTCTGACTTATAAAATCGGGTAATATAGAGCCCAAAAATTAATTATTAAAAAGTAAATAATGATTAACCTTCAGAAATAAAACCCAATTCAATAATTCGAAAACGTTAAGAGATATTAAATACTTACAAAAAAAATTTAAAATAAATTTCTCAAATTAAATATGTTGTATAAACATAAAATATCAGTTTCTAAATTGGCAAAGATCTAAACCAAAGAATCACCCGAAAACCCTAAGTGGAATACAGTAGTTTAAGTCCGGCAATCTCGCGCCCTTAACCCTAGAGGCCGAGGTGTAGTTTAAGTGTGTAAAATAGCTTGTAGTAACATAAGGTCGCTTAAAAATATCAAATTGGTAAATTTTTTATCTATTTCGAACCCGTTCGGATATAGACTTTGAAAAGCGTGTCCTGGGGCTCAAGATATAAAAAAATACCATTAATACTGTTAGACTCGTATTTTTATAAGGATTTCAAAAATATCAGTCTTATAATTTTTCGATAACTAGAAATATCTGATTTTGCAATTATATTCGTATTTCAGTACTACCGGTAATTAACTAGTCTTTTAGCACTATTCACTACTATTCCTTAAACAATTTTATTATTCTTATAAATCCTTATATTTTTAGTTAAATATTTTATATATCCTAGAAACTTCCGTTTTTCCAAAATTTAGTATGTTTCGGGTTTTTGGGATCAATTTCTGTTTACGACCCGATACTAAAAATGAAATAAATTAATTTAATAATTGAAAAATATTTGAAAAAATATTATTATTTTCATAAAATAATTTTTTTGAATTTTTGAGTTATAAAAATATTATTTATAGCTCATATTCGCATATTTTGAACATATCGGTAACATATTTATTGAAATACTATAATTGTCACGCCCCGAGGGGTACCCTAAATGTAGCAGTCTGCTGTACACAATACTAAGCCTAGGAATGACTACCTCACTCAGGCAAAAGCTTCCATATCATGCAAAAGGCGTACATCACAACCAATGGAACGTATCGAAGTAGCGCAATTTATATTGATAATAAATAAGTGACAAGGCAAAGAGAATACTTATCATAAAACATAAACGTATTTCATTTCAATTCTTAGGGGCATATTCCTTATTATCTTCAAATAAATAAACATCACTAATCATATAAGTCATTACATATAAAGAACCTTACAAAATTACTTCATCTTATGATTCCATTTTTTTCATAAAAGCTTAACATCCTTCCATGACTTCCTTAATGTCATGATCCTCAATTTAAGCGACGGGTATACCTGTTTCAACAAAATCTAAAGGGGTATAAGCTACAACTAGCTTAGTAAGATATTCCTTTTCATTCGCACCATATTTTCAAAGAAGTTCATTTAGACTTTTCACACATATGCTATGCATACAATGCAATAATCATATGATTACGCAAATATATATAGTTATCCGGAAACCATATAGAGAACGGATTTATCCCTCTGTATCAAAGGTTAAGGAATCAGGGTTGAAGATCCTCGATCTTCTACTATTAGTCCCTAGGTCCTCACCCACAATGTTCGGTTGGCTCGACTTTGAACCTAGAGTTGCTTTTCCTGAGCGATTTGGATTCTCCAGGAAGGAACATAGCCCGTGTCACAGCACGATCACAGCCAATCCAACTCTACGCGTAGGAGTAGCAGCCTTCTGAAAGAGATGTAACTCGATGGATGCTATGCGTGAGTGTTTCATTTTTCTTAAGCCAAACCTTATTAAGGTTTATTAGGGGGTGACCAATCAATTTAGCAATTAATAAGCAGCCATACAAGTAAGTAAGTAAAATTAAACAAGCAGTTTGAAGTTGCGATATTCTTAATTCTTATTTCACGCATAAACATAGAATCACATATATACACATAATCCCGAATTTCCCAAATATATATCCATTTTTATCTTTTCTTAGTATACTAATACTACTACTTTACAAGCACAAGCAAAGTAACGAAATTAAGAGGAATAACTCACTCGTCCATTTCGCGATCTTCTTAGTCGTAGTAATCCTTAGGAAGTGTAATCTCGTATCTTTCGTCACCTAGACAAAAAAAATACTCGGGATGAGTATTTCATAGAAATTCTACTTGAACTTTCTAATTCTATTTCACTATATCGTCAAATTCGTATAGAATGAAATTCCAATTTAAAATGGCCATAACTTGCTCATTTTAACTCGGAATTTCGCATATAATATACCGTTTTCTACCTATTCGAAAAGATCTATCCATTTCTAAGGTTATGTTTGTCATATAATGTCATTTGAGTTCCGAAAACATTGGGTACAGATTTAAAACGAATATTACCAAACTTTTGCAAATCCGTTTTCTAACTCAACTTTATTTTAAAGAAAATCCTTTTGTAACAATATATATATATATATATATATTTGATAAATACTTTGAGTATATAGATAAGCTCACTTTATATGGAAAATTTCTAATGGTAGTGTCTCAACAATTTATTTCATAAAACAATTCATTTTTGAGTTGTTAAAACTTTAACTTTGACAATTTCTTTTCAAGTCTTTTGAAATAACTTTATATTTTCATAGGCTATTATTCGTGAGTATATTCTTATTTTATTTTCTTCATTCTTTTCCAAAAATAAGCAAATTTTCCTTAGTCTTTCATAAATTTTACTTCTAGTCATAAAAAATCAAAGTTATCGAAGTGTATTAAGTTGTTGAAAACCTTTTTATAACTTTGTATTTAAGATGGTTTTAGAAAATGAGTCTTGTCTTCTTATATTTATTATCTAAAATATGAGTTTTTTGTTTTCTAAAACTTGTTCTTTTATTTTCTTTGAAAAGAATTCTCTTTATTGATAAAACACTTTGTTTTTAATCTTATCTATATTCTTTGAAAATAAGTCTCTTCTTTAGGTTAAAAATCATTATTTTCTTAAGTGGGTTCACAACTTTATGAGTTGATTTTATCTTAACTTTGAAAACTAGTTTGTTTTTTTTGTTTTGTCATGGAGTTTAAAAGAGTTTATCCTTTAAGCTTTTTGTAAGAACTTTGAAAACTAACAAATTATTTGATTAAAACTTGGGTTCCCATAATAAACAATGAAAATATTTATTTCTTATATTTCTTGGTAAAACTATCTTTGTTATTTAAGAAAACTTGAGAAAACTTGTATTACTCTATTTCTATGTTGTTTGATAATAACTTCATTATTTTGTGACAAATCACATAATAGAAAATTTGGTTTTAAGTTCCTTTAGTAAAGTAAAATTCCACTTTTAAATTAGTTGAGACAATATCATTATGTAGATGCAAGTATTATGAGCATATAAAATAATAAGAACATAAGAAAATACTAGAAACAAATGATAAGCAAGAAAATAAAATATTAAGTATTGGGAACCTTAGCTTCATCAAGGTATCCCAGTCAAGTATTGGGAGCCTTAGCTTCATTAAGGTATCTCGAGACTAAGAATAGACTAGTCCTCAAAAGAAAAGAAAAGCAAAAAAGAAAATTGTTTTGACTTGATATGGACAAGTCTAAGACTAGAAAGACTAGTCTTAATAATAATATAAAATAAATAAATTGCATAACTTGAAAGTAAATAAATAACAAATGAGCTTATATGCTCTAAATAAATATATATACATAATATACACAATACTTTATATAAGTTAGATTAGAAGCAAATAATAACAATAATAATAACAACATAATATTAACATAAAGAAAAGAGTAGAAACATGAACAAAAACAAAACATGAATAAATTGTTGCTTCTTTAACTCTCATGAGTCCAAGAAACATACACTAAACTCATGTTAAGTTATATGAACATCATAAGTGAATATGAGAATTTTTACCTAAGGTTTATGTGATATGAAGATGGTAGATGAAAGGGGTATTATGTAAGTAGTGATATGTGGTAGATAGTTTATGTATAAGGAATGATTTTCGTGAGGAATTGGTTTAAGAGAGTTTTGGTAGAGAGAATTATTGAAGAGAAGATTTGTGGAGAGATTTTTAGAGAGTTTTGGTAGTGAAATGAATTGTGTGAAAGATTGAAGAAGGAATGGGGTATTTATAGAATTTTTGAAGTGAAAATTAGATGTAATTAAATAAATTAGAAAAAAAATAAAATTAGATGAATGGGAGGGGGATAGGCGCCGGTTTGCTTGTTATAGAAGGGGGAAATTGATTTATTTTATTTTTTTTTGTAATAAAAGAAATAATGTGTAAGGTTTGATGTGAATAAAGTTGTATTGGAAATATAAAAAGTAAGAAAATAGGTATGTAGGTAGTAAGAAATAGATGTAAGAAAAAGTAAAGATAGTGAAATAGTAATGAATAGTAGGAATAGTATTATGAATAGTAGACTAAACATATAAAATACCGGTAGTAATAAAAATACGCGTAAACGAGCTATATCTGTAATTTTTAGCTACCGAAAAATTCTAAAACTGATATTTTTGAAATCCTTGTTTAATTACGAGTCTTTTGGTGTTAATGAAATATTTTTAATATTCTGAGCTTTAGGACACGTTTTTCGAGAACTGATCCTGTTTGAGTCCGAACGACACTCGAAATTCGCGAATATGGTATTTTTATGTTACCCTATATTATTACGAACTATTTTAAGCTATTAACTTAATTTCATTTTCTAGGGTTTGAGAATGCGAGATTGCCGGATCTTAAACACTAGGGTTTGTTATAGGCTTCATTGTCTTTTAGGGTTCCGGTTCGACTTCCGGTTTTGTCGAGTTATTCGCAAGATCATATAATTTTGGAGTTTTGTCCGTTTTATATTTTTAGTTTGATATCTATGGTTTATCTTATTTTATTTGTGATTATTTAATAGTTTTTAGTTCTCAGGATCGTTTAACCGAGTCTATGGTTGTAAGTTAACTCAGTTTGACTTTTGGTGAAAATTGAAATTTCTGACTCTGAAATTTACCAAAGGATGATCTTATCATTTCGTTGTTAGGCGGTATTTGGATATATCATTTTGATTTGCGTTTTAAGACTCGGATAGATGATTTGATTGGCATACGGATGTTGATTCAACTGATAGTTGGACTTTATATTTTGTTTCAAGGGTTCTTGTTTTCTCAAGACTAAGAATTTTTATGTTTGACTCGATTTAGAATTTGGTTTTAACTTGGGTTTTTTTTTTTTTTTGGGAATTAAATTTTTATGTTAGACTTCTAGGATTATTTTCTAAGAATTATGAAAATTTATGGGGGTTTACAATAATAATTCAAATAATTATTTAATTTTATTTATGAAAATTCTGCCACTCATTTAAAGATATTTTTCTTAATTTTATTTTATATATTTTCTTAATAAAAAGTACTTTTTCAATCTATACTTTAAGTACACTTTAATTGTCACTTTTACACATTAATCAAGTTTTCTTTTACTCATTTTACACTCCATTTCCCCATAAATGGTAGTTGACCATGCTCCTAAAAATAGCCATTTTTCTTTTATTTTATTAATTTATTTAATGAATTAAAGTCTCTTTTAGTTAGCACATTAAATTAACACAAGTTACACTTCAAAAATTAAGTTACAAATTAACTTCAATTCTCTCTCTCTCCCTTGTATTTCACGCACAACACCTCCTTTGCGCACCCACTACCCCCCGCCCCCAAACACACGCACACACACACATTTGCTGCCATTATTTTTTTTTCTTTCAATTAATACACTCTTATCTCTCTATTTAATGTCTCTTATTTACACATTTTCCTCCTTTGAAACCCTACACCATTTACTCTCTCTTTTCCTCTCTTTATTTCTTTCTTTACCTTGTTCTTGAAAGAGAATACAAGCTGCCCCCATTTCCATTTCTTGCTTCCACACTCCATTCTTGAAAATCCTTAAAGTAAACCTTCTTCTTAAGCTTCTATAGATGATATAGGTGAAGTATAGTGAGAGTTTCATGCATCAAATGACCTTCCATGAGCTTAAAAGCTAAGGATGATGATGCCAAAATAAAACACTCTTTATCCATGATTATTTTCTTGTATCATTATTATTTTCTTGCTAAAAGTAGTTATATTTTGTAGATCTAACTTTTTTTATAGCTTTGATTTTGTTTATGTTTTAGATTTTGTTATATGAGTTATTATTTTGTTATTGCTAATGATTTATGCATATATTCATCATTCACATAACCATCATAGTGTTTATGCATTTATAACTAGTATAGTAAACTAGATCTAGTTGTTTTAGGTTCATAAATGCATTAGACTTTTGATTTATTATCTTAAATAACTTGTAATAGCTTGATGATAGTAGAAAAGTTTTAGAAAGCTCAAGATCTATTTTAGTTTCAACAAAAATCATTTTTGAAAATTTGGATAAAAAGGGAACCATATTTAGAAAAGCTATTTTTCAACTTCAAAATGTGTATTTTTCATTTAAAATGAAGGGCTTAAGGAATAGATATCATAAATGAATGATTTTGAGAGTAAAGTTTAGATCTATGAGTTTATAGTTTACTACCATGCATTTCTTTTATATTCATGTTCATATTATGTATAGATCTTAGATTTGAACTTGAATAAAAATTCTGAAATTCGTATCTTGACAAAACCTATATTTAAAAACCCTCTTCCAAGTCTCAAAATGGGAGTTTTAGTTGAAAAATAAAGGTTTAGTGGATGTATATCACCAAAACTTCTTTTTACAAGAATCAAAGATATTTTCAAAAGTTATTTTCGAAAATAAAAATCATATTTTCGGATTTAGGCAAAGACATGGTTTGAAAATATGTTTTACAACTCAAAAATTAAGTTTTTATTCAAGATATGGAAGGCTCTTAAGATAGGATATGTAAAGGATGATTTTTCCTAAGTTTAGATGGATTTTATCAAAAGATATGTCCAAAAATAAATTCGGTAAATTTGGATCTCAACCAAGACCAATTTTGAAAACCCATTTTTCAACACCAAAATGAAAGATTTATTTAGAAAATGGAAGGCTTATGGAATATGTATCAATAGGAGATGTTTTTGATAAGTAAATGGTAGATCTACTAGTAGAGATTCTCAAAAATAGGAAGAGATTACAAAATATGAAATTTGAGTTTTATCCAAATTTTGTAAATTCGGATGGTTTCAAAACCATGCATTAAAACCCATTTATCAACTCCAAAACTTATGTTTTATATGAAAAATGAGGAGTTTAGGTCATAGATTTCATCAAGTAATGATTTTTATAAATTAAGATGAGATTTGCTAAGAAAAATATGTAGAACAAGGAGTAGAAATAAAGTAGGAAAATTTGAGTTGTTTGTCATTTCAAGAAATTCGTAATAATGAGTAATGGTATGAAAACTCTTAATTTTCAAACTCAAAATGAAAGTTTTATTAAAGAAATGAAGTCCTTAGTGGCTAGGTATGGTTGAGCCTTAATTTTCTAAGTATCAAATGAGTTTTCTTAAAGGAATCACCACAAAATCAATTTTTACAAATTCGGATTTTGGGATGAACTAATTTTAAAAACATGTTTACAAAGTGTAAAATGGGAGTTTTTATTGAAAAAAAAGGCCTTAGGGAATATACATAATGAAGGCTTAATTTTAACAAGAACAAATAGATTTTATCAAGGAATTTTTCTAAAAACAAGTGGGGATTGTTAATAATACATGACTAGCCTTTCTAAGTTGATTTTTCATAAAGTCTTACAAAGAAAAAGTTTTCTAAAAATTTCTTTTTTTCAATATCATCTAGAACATGTGTATATATATATATATATATCTCATGACATATCATTTATGGTAGTAACTTGTTCATATTACATGTATACTTGCTTTGGATAGTAGAAACATTACAAACATTCACAAAACTACTTTTCGGAATTTAATTTCGCTACTGATTAGATATTTTTGAAGCTTCAAAGTTTTCAAAACTTAATATGATATTAGAATTAGATAGATCTTTCGAAGTGGATAGAAATCGATATATAATTTGCTAAATTCCGAGTTCAAATGATCAAGTTATGGCCGTTTTAAGTTGAAATTCCCGCTTAGGACGAGAATTACGAATTTGATAGTTTGTATAAGATAGTTTGGATTAGTTAAGTGATGAAATACTTATTATGGTATTTCTTCCTTTTTAGGTGACCCTGAAATCGACGATAACCTACCACTGGATTACTTTTACTAAGAGACTGGTGATCCAATGCCGAGTGAGTTTTCTCTTTATTTTGTTACCTTGTTTGTGCTTGTAGCTAGTTGCATTAGAATTATAGGAATAAGATAAAAGCCGATATGAATGGGGATGGGATAATCGATGAGATTTTGATGTATGTATGCCAAAGAATACTAAAGCATATCGAAACCATGATTCGATTGGATAACTGCACTGTTCATATTATTTCTGTTTATGTGTATGATATTGGTTGGTCACTCTAATGAATGTATGAATGATTTGACCTAAGAAAAAATTAAATTGGTCATGCATTGCATCGGACATGTTGCATTTGGTAGTGTGCTACTCCTAAGCAGGTCGATTGGTATGGTCCGAGGACTCGTTTGGATAATGAGACCCGGTATCAAAGCTCATTCATAGGGAACTAAGGTACACCAGGGATGCATTCCATGTGTGAGCCTAGCCGAGTCGAGTGCTATGAGCCAAAGGCTCGGGGACTAGCAGCGGTCATGTAGACTTCAATACCATCCCTAACTCAAGATACGGAGGGCGTAAATCTGTTTTGTGATGGGTTCTGGATACCCATACATAATTGTCTGCTCATGTGTTTGTCTATGCATAGCATATGGATGATTTATAACTTGTTTGTTATGGTTTGAAATTAAGGGAATTCTCACTAAGCTAGTGTAGCTTATACCCCAATAGATGTTTGAATGAACAGGTTATCTCAAGAATGCTAAGTGGGGATCGAGATGGTTGGAGTCGAATATGATTTCGGAATTCTGGCAAGAAGTAAAAATACTTGAAGATATTAGCCAGGTTTTGTGAATTGCTTTGTAATAGTTTTATGTAGTGAAATCTTTTTATGAATTGAAATTGAAGTATAGTGAATTGTATTTCCTTTACATTGTTACTCAAGTTGTATCAATATAAATTGTATCACTCCGATGTGTCTCCTCCATGTGTTAGACGCCTTGTACATAGTATGGAAGCCTTCGTGTGACTGAAGCGGTCATTCCTAGGTTTTAATATTGTGTACGGCGGACTACCACGTTTAGGGTATCCTTCGGGGCGTGACAATTTCGAAGTCATCCAAACCCCTCACTAGGATACCCTAGTTATCTTAGTTTGCATATTAGGCTGGAGGGTTAAGAGAGTGCTAATTAACACTGGAAGTAGCATCGATATCCTCTTCAACCAAGCCTATTTGCAGATGGAGCACGAATTCTGATCCAAGCTGAGGTAGTATGACCACAAGTTGAGTAAACCCCGGTATTCTTAGTAGTCAAATAAACTCCGAGGCTCGAAAGGCGAAACCCAAATCTAGTCTAGTTTAAGCTTAGTGAGAGAAGCTTAGAAACCCTAAATCTGGCTTTCCTTCGGTTTCATAATAAAAGAAGTTTTATAAAGTAAATGAATATGAATTATTGTTTTAGAGTATATTTTAAACCTTAGAAAGTTCGGAAAATTTTCTATTTTGGCCCATCCCAAGCCCAATTATGGAAAAACGTGTCCTAGGACCAGAAACTCAAAAAAATATTTCGGAATATTGATTAGAATCGAAATTTTATAAGGATTTCAAAAATATAAATTTTATAATTTTCCGAGCTATAAAAATTACAGTTATAGCCTTTTTCCCGTATTTTCTCTACAACTGGTAAAGTAGATGTCTTGTTTACTATTCACAAGTACAACCTACACTACACACTACCCATGCCCTATTCTTACATCCTTACAACTACTCATTATAATTTTCTTTTCCAAGAAATTTTGTTTCCTAATTAATTATTACATTTTATTACATAAATTACAAATTTTATCAAAAAAATCAAATATCTCTCTCTCCCTCACTCACTTGGCCGGCGCACCCCCTCCCCAATTTCCCTCAATTTGAATTATTTTTACTTCTTTTAATTTAACTAAACCCTAATACATACAATATATAAGCTCATTTTCTCTCTCTCTCCTCATTTCACTCATTCAAAATTTTTTTTTTCAAAGGTTAAACTCTCTCTTCTCTCCTCTTGTTCTTGCCGTGACCCACACTTGCACACACACTCACTCACAACTTCATTTCATCTTCTTTTCTACTCCCAATCTCCATATATATGATGATTTTAAGCTTTGTTATTACCAAATCTTGTAATGACAAGACCATTCTTGAGTGTTTTCCACTTTAAATCCCAATGAGCATATGCTAGGGACAAGAAAACACTAATACAAGAATATCAAGCCATCACAAGAAGTAGATCTTGTGTTTAAAGGAGTTTTTGTTGGAATATCATCATGTTCATGCATGTAAAGTAGAGATCTTGCATGGAAAGTTATGTTCATGCCATGAAACTCATGATTCATGCACTATATATGGTAGATCTAGAGTTTAAACACTCTTACTTTCATTTACATTTATGTTTATGTGGTTATTTTGAGCTTGCATGCATTTATAGTCATAAAAGCTTAGCCTTGCATGTATATAGATATGTTAGATGATAGATCCTTATGGATATAGGACAAGAAACTTGAAAAAGAAAAGGTTTTGTTAGAAATGTCTAAAGGAAAATTCGGATGGAATTTGAAACCTATTTTAAAAACCCTTGAAACCACTTTGAAACTCATATTTTTCATGAAAAATGAAAAGTATATGTAATACGTATCTCTAAGGAATGATTTTTATAAGTTTGAATGAGTTTAGGCATAAGTAATATGTAAAACAAGTAGTGGAGTTAGAATGGAAAATTTTGAGTTAGTGATCAAATTATCAAATTCGTAATTTGAGTTGGTGCATATGTAATCACCTAGTATTTGAGCTCAAATTGCATGTTTTATGAGTAAAATGAATTCCTCAGACAATAGATATGATAAAGCTTCAAATTTTGATGTATTAAACAAGTTTTCTCATAAGGAATGTGCAAGAAATGAATTTTCCAAAATTCGGATTTTTGTGAAAAGCTTATTTGAAAATATACTTACAAAGTGAAAAAATGTGAATTTATATGAAGAAATGAAGGTCTTGGATAGTATAAATGATGGAGACTCATTTTTATTTAGATAGTAAATGAATTCTAAGTATAAAATCTTAAAACCCTAAGAGATGCAAAAATTGGAAAGATAGATTTTAAGAAATGGCTATTGTGGAGTCTTATAATAATTAGGAGTTCTTAAGAGTTCATTATCAAAAATTGTCAAGATCATGCATATATTGGACTCACTACATGACATTCACCTTAGAAATTCGTTCATATTCCATCTATACATGAGTCATCGACTAGAAACATTTTTACTAAATGCGAAACAATTTTTCGAAATGGAAACGTTACAGAACAGATCTGATCCCTTTGTTCCATGACCTTAATGTCTTTGAAACTTGAAAATAATGTTAGAAATAGATAGATCTTTCAAAGTAGATAGAAATCGATATAAAATTTAAGAAATTCCGAGTTAAAATGACCAAGTTATGGCCGTTTTAAGTTGGAACTTCCGCAAATAGCGAGAATTCCGATTTTGTCTAGCTTAGATGCATAGCTTGAATTAGTTAAGTGATGAGATTCTTATTAGGTTGTTCTTATTTGGTAGGTGATCCCGAGCACGACGATACTCTACCACCCGACTACTATTATTAAGAGACCGGCGAACCATGGCCGAGTGAGTATTACTTCTGATTTCAATTATTGCTTGTGATTGTAATGATAGTGGCATTAGTTGTTAAGCAAAGATAAAAATGAATATGCATGATGGGATATTTGGGAAGTATATACTTGTCTGCTGTTGATATGTGAAGTTGAACTTAAGGAATATTGAAACCGAGTGTTAAGCTACTGCTTGTATAGCAAGGAGTTATAATTGATTGTCTGCGAATATTGGTTGGTCACCTAAAAGAATTGGATTAATCTACTATTGGACCTCAATTATAATTGAACTCATTCATATCACGATAGGGATCGAGCATTAGCATTTGTTGGTTTTTTGTGATCCATAAAATGAAATTGTTGGTTAATCGTGATCCATAAAGCGAAATTGTTGGTTAATTGTGATCCATAAAATGAAATTGTTGGTTAATCGTGATCCATAAAACGAAATATTGTTTAGTTGACCGTGAGCTTAAACGGCGTCGTACCGCAGGATTCGTTAATTTGCTAACCCGGGATGAAGGGCGCAAGTCCATCCACATATAATTTCCGGCTGGTCATATGTTTGTTGAACTCATTTGTTTGATGCATTTCACTTGCTTGAATAATCACTTGTGTGAGTGATTTGTCTTAGTTGTGATATGGAAGTTTTCACTCACTAAGCTAGTTAGCTTACGCCCCTATAGTTTCTACTTGTTGCAGCACGAATTCATTTGGCTTAGGCCAAGGCAGGCTATAGCTTAGGTACCGGAGCTAGGAGTTTCCCTTAGAAGTTTATTTCGATTTTGTGTAGACTTCCGTTGGAAACCAAAAGACTCTGGATGACTGTAATGGACTTAATATTATTTTGCGGGGGAATGCCCCTTAGACTTTGTAATCTATATATATGTGTTTTGGTTTATTATCTATGGCTAATGGATGCCACATTAAACTTCTCAACTCCATTGAATAGAGTATTCTATTATCGTAAAGGGACGCTTTACATCTATACAAGACTCCCGAAGGGTTCGGATAGAAATTCGAGAGTCTTATATAGCATGTGGCAGATTGTTACGTTTAGGATACCCCTATGAGGCGTGACAAGTTGTATTAGATCGACAACTAACTTGTTTGCCCCTAAGGAATCGTCACCTTACCCTTGAGCTTAGTGACATGGAATGTTACGCTATATAGTAGATTGACTACCTTGTGGATGACTATCGGTCCCCATACAATGCTATAATGGGAGGGCTACACAATCTATAGTCAATATGATTGTCTCCCAACCCTACCTTAAAGCCAAATTCCCTACCCTAGTGGGGATAGGAGTATATAGGGGAGACCAAGAATAGTCTAGAAAATTATACCTTAAGTCGCTAAAAGGAGATCGTGTGTGTGGTAGACATTGAACCAGAAGATCAGCCAAAACATCACAGTGAACCTGTCAAGCTCATTGAGCAAGTCGCTTTAGGCGATAGTCCCAAACACACTACAAAGGTAGGGACATTGATTCCCCTAACCTAAGAGATTTTTTTATTGTGGTCTTGTGGGAAAATAAAGATGTATTTGCATGGTCTTCCTCTGGCATGCCAAGCATTAGATCGGATGTAATCGCCTACTAGCTAAAATGTTAACAAAACTTGGAAGCTGATCGATTAGAAGATTAGGCACTCCACTCTAGAAAAGCAAGATGGAATCGAAGAAGCAATCTAAAAGCTCATATAAGCTGGATTCATTAGGGAGGAGAAATGCTCGACTTGGTTGGCCAATGTGGTATTGGTTAAAAAATCCAATGGAAAGTGGTGTATGTGTGTAGACCACACTGACCTGAATAGGGCATGCCTGAAGGACTGTTTATCGCTACCTCGGATTGACTAGCTTGTCGAAAGTACCTTAGGTCATGAATTGCTAAGCTTCATGGATGCCTTCTTAGGTTGCAACCAAATCATGATGGATAAAACTGATGAAGTTGACACATCTTTCATTAACTCATTTGACACATATTGTTATAAAGTAATGTCGTTTGGGTTGAAAAACGCTAGAGCCACCTTTCAGTGTTTAGTCACCGAAGTATTCAAACCCCAAATCAGTAAGAATATGGAAGTTTATGTCGATGACATGATTGAGAAAAGCAAATAAGAAAAAGATCATCTCCACAACCTTTAAGAAACTTTTGACCATCTTCGCTTATACAACATGAAGCTCAACCCACAAAAAAGCGCCTTTGGGTCTACCCTAGGAAAGTTCCTTGGGTACGTCATGTCACAGAGAGGGATTGAGGCCAACCCCAACAAGATCAAAGTGATCTTAGAGATGAAACCCCCTCTTCGACCAAGGAAGTACAATAGTTCACAGTAAGGATAACCGCATTGAGCATATTCCTCCCAAAAAATGCTAACAAATGTCTGGAGTTCTTCAAAGTCCTTAAGAAACCTACCAAGTTCGAATGGACCAAAAATACTCAAGAGGCCTTCAAAGACCTTAAGCGTTTTGTCATGCTCCAAAGGGTATCCTAAACATGATAGTCCACCATACACAATATTTAAACTTGAGAATGACTGCCTTAGTCACTCAGAAGCTTATATATCGATACAAGGCATATAGTCACAGCCAAGAGATGCTGGTGGAGTTATGCATTTCAAGGTAGTAGTAATAGAACATGCAAGAGAATACTATCATATTTCATCAAAATAGGAGGTCTTACAACTCTAAGGGGCATTCCCCCAGTGAAATATAATTTATCTTCCAACAAAAAGAGGCTTCCTAATACGTGAGAGATTTTCCAAGAAATCTATCATCAAAATCCAAGAAATAAATTTCCTCCAAAAGCTCTCAAAGTTCCATCATGCCTACTTCCTCCACCAAGTCTCTAGGATTTACTCGAAGATAACCCTGTATAAAAAATCTATATGGGGGCTAAGCACTAACATGTTTAGTGGAAATCTTACACTACAGTACCATAAATAAAAAAGTTTTAATTATTCAAGCATATGAATGCATCAATCTTATGTTACACACATACGTACAACCTACTAGAAATTATACGTAGAATGGATTTTACGCTTTCCATACCTGAGGTTAGGGAATGTTTTGAAAATATTATGGTGCTTTCGACCATCACACTCTATTAGGTCTCGATCAACCGCCACTACTTAGTCCCCATGTTCCTTTGCCCAAAGTGATCAATCTGGCATGACTCCTTCATGAGGTTGTATTCCCCAAACGTAGTAGTTCCTCATGCTGAAGCAAGGTACCTTACCTTTTCGATCCCACGTATAGGAGAAGTAGTGAAAAATAAAATATGACTTGACTTTATGCCATGTATGATCAATTTGTAATTAAATTTCTGAATAGAGTTAAATTTCTAATTTAATGCAATCAACACAATTTTTGCACACATACAACAACATAGCATCGAAACAAACATATCAATCAAAAGTAAACAATTTCGATATGCTTATGATTTCTTGATCAAGCATGGAATTCACAATACATTCCCAAAATACTCCCACAAAAAATTTCGTTTTATCTATTGCCTAAATTCTAGTGCACTAAATTACAAGTACAAACAAGAATATGAAAAAAATAAGGAAACTCACTCGGTCATTTGCAAATTCCTTAGTCAAAATAATTTTCTGAGAAAGGGCATTGTAAACTTCATTACCCAGACAAAAGAAATACCTAAAATGAGTATTTCATAAAGGTTCTATTTAAATTTCTAACTTAACAAATCAAAATCGTGTCTTTTTCCTGGTTACAAATATTCGAACTTAAAATGGAAATATTGCTCATTTTAACTTAGAATTTCACGTATAAATAGTCGAACTTTACTTACTTCAGATGGTCTATCCATTTTTAAAGTTATTTCAAATTTTTGGGGCCATTTAACATTCATAATTGTACTGTACAAAATGGTCCTAAACTGTTCAAATTTGATTTTGTGATATTTTGCTATTTTTACTTCATTTAGACCTCCTAAATTGATATATATATCAATTTTATACTCAAAAGATAACTTCTGTATAATATAAGTAGCTAAAATACATGTATAACCCTAGTGTTATTGTTCAACAAAATTTCTAACAAATTGTCTAATTGAATAACAAAAAATTTGGAGTTTAGGAAGAATTGGTTTTGTTAGTAGAAAGTTGTTTTTCTCAAAATTTTTGCACATGTATATTTTTAGCTTAAACAAAAGTGTGGTTCCATGATTATTTCATTCCTACATGATCAACAATTTATTTGCTAAATTTCATTTTCTAAAACATGAAATTTTAAGTTTAATGTTTAAATTAAGAACGTTTTTCTAAAATCATTTTGTCATGAATTTAAGAGGATGATCTTGTTTTAAAATTTTCTTTTGGTAAAAGTTTTCTTTATATTTTGAAAATATGATTTAAATCAATATTATACATAACAAGAAATCATCACTTTAAAATGTTAAAAATTTTTATTTTGGCATAACAACATCACTACAAATGATTTATGTACATAAACATAAAAATAGTAACTTGGACTCATAATTTATAGAGATATAAACAAGACAATAAAGAATATAAAGATAGGAAATTTAATGCATGCAATCCTTAGCTTATGATCAAGGCTCCTCGAGACTTAGAAATGGACAAGTCTCCTTAAATAGCAAAATAATAAAGAGCAAAATAAAATAAGAATGGAAGTCTTAGAATTAGGCCAAGACTCATCGAGACTTAGAAATGGACAAGTCCCCATTAAATAAAAGCAAGATAAAAGCAAAGCAAATATAATAGAAGCCTTATAATTTTTGGATAAGGCATTCTCAAAACTTAAACTAAGAACAAGTCCCTTTTTGTTTTGACTTGATTAAGGATAAATCTGAGATTTAGATTAAGGCTAAGTCTCAAAATTTATATCAAGAGCATGAAATAATTAAAAGCATGAAACAAATGTTAAGTTGGTGAGCATTATGCTCATATAGATATAAATATGTATATAACTATATTAGTCAGATTCGATGAAAATAATATAGCAACATGATTACAAAATTAATATGATCATCAACATAACAAGTTATTAATTTCATTTTAGCATTATCATCCCTAGCTAAATGCATAATGGAGAGATTTCATTCAATGGATAATGCTTCAAACACATAATATAAACTATGGATGTATGGGGGATGTGTTTACCTAAAAGATGAATCAAATGAATGTGTTTGACTTGAAAAAAAAATGGTAGCAAGAGAGAGGGGGAGTTCATTTCTCAACAAGGGAGAAAAGAGGGAGAGAATTGAGAGAAAATTGAAAGAAGTGTAAAGTGAGAAATGTGTCAAAGTGAGTATGTATTTGTAGAGGAAATGTGGTGGATTTTTATGCAAAAATAAATACAAAAATAAAAAGAAAAGGGGATGCAATGGAGGCAACATGCTGGCGTGAATCAAGGCTTGCATAGAAAGGGAGGAAGAAAATTTTGTACTTGAAAAGTGACCATTTGACTTAGGCATAGTAATATGTAGATGTAGGTTATAAGCTCTTATTTGTAAAGAATATACATGAAAATTTTGAGAAATAAAATGGTAGAAAGGAATATTCAGAAAATAAAAGCAAATAGTGATGAATAGTAATAGTAAAATATCAGTTAAGTTACCAGTAACAATAAATATGCATATATGAGCTATATCTAACATTTTTATGATTTGAAAAAATTTTATATGATATTTTATGAATATCTAAATATTTTTTCAGTATAATTTATGTAACGCTCTAACCTGTTGGCAATTACAACCTATCATGTGTCCTCTCTTATATAAGATATGCAAAGACTATAACATTATGAATCTACAAATTCATTCATAAAATAACAATCTCCATAAAACTCTCATAGAGGGTTCTTCAGAAGGTTCAAAACCGATATAGCATATAAATATAATATCCCTAAAAAAATTCTGTTTAAAACCAAACATAGTTGGCAAAACCAAAGCCAACAAATCCAGATGATTTTAATTTCCATTATTATTAGAAACTCTCAAGAAACCTTTTAGAACTTTTAACAACAAAGAAATCCATAATCATAATTATTTAAAATAACTAAAATCTTAAAATCTAGAAATTCTCAAAAAGATAAATATTCTAAAGCATTATTCCATAAGTCTTCCAAGGATTCTAAAGAAATTCTTCTCATATCTCCCGTACCCAAAATCTAATCTTCAGTAGGGAAGTCGGGTTCACTACCGCCATCCCCATGATGAAAAGACAAATCATAATCAGATAAATCAAATACAATGTCTTCGTCACCTGTACTTGAAAAATGAAAGGAATGAGCGAAATCGCCCAGTACGCTAATCCACAAAACAAATACATATGTACACGCAACATATGTATATCAAATGTAACTTAATCTAATGTAAACAACCAAATTATTATCTTTACTAAGCCAGCAAATCAATACAGTCCAGAGCTACTGTACATTAGTCCTAAACCTAAAGTAACTCAGACCCCATGAAAAATCAACCAGTATCGAAAATAAGTAATTATATACATATATTGGTGAATGGGTACTCCCCAAATACCCGTAGCCATACTATCAAAAACCTAAATATACCAGAATCATCTTTAAGTGTAACTCTACTGGGAACAACGCCACACAAAGATCATCAAGGTGACACACTAGTATCATTGTCTGCCATGTCTTTATTAGTCATAGCCAAACACACCCAGTAGACAAATTAATTAAGCCGAATAGAATTAGATTAATTTATACTCTGTTCCTATAAACAAACAAAAGAATACTAAATCTGCAATCACATACAATAAACAAGGAAATGTTGTACCTTTTCAATTTCACAAACAGTCTTTCCAAAACCACAAATCAAAGCTAAGACTTTCCAATACTTGACTTTTATTCCTATATCTTTCCATCTTTCATATTAATTATTTATTGTCATATTATCTAATTATAAACTCATGTTCATGCATGACTATATTGTTGTTGTCTTAATAAAAATAAGAGAAGTTTTTTCTTTGATAAAGAAAATTAGTTAAGCTTACTATAAAAATGCAATTTTGTCACTTAGGAAAAGTTCTATTAAAATTTAGAATTTGTTCCAACAAAATGCTTTTTCAAAAATTTTAGACAAGTTCATTATAGATTTTAGTGTTAATATTATGCAAAAATTTTTCGAAGTTTAACTAAGTAATTATTTACTCTCTTTTCAAACTTCCAAAATAAAATTATTATTTAAAATCTCAAGGTTGATAATTCTTTGATTATATAATTTAAAAAAAAAAGTTATTTATAAGATTATCACCAACACTTTTAAAAAAATACCAAGAATCGAACAACTTTTCTAAGTCAAGTTTAAAATCAACTCACTAAAAAACACACTTAAGAATAAATCAGGGTGCAACTTAAGAAACCAAGTTTTATGAAGTAAAAAAATCCATTTTCTTTTGTGAAATTATGGAAATACAAATAATAGGATTTTTCCAATAAAGATCCATGTATTGAAAATTATGGATTTAGAAAAGAGTTATTATGAATAATAATCTAAAACAAGCTAATCCTTTAGTTTTCCTCATAAGCGAAAACTTAAAATTTTTATACAACTTAGGATGATTTTTCCTCACAACCGTATAAATATTCATATTTCGTAAAATAATTAGTTAAAAGAAGTTTAGCATAAAAATAAAATATTCATGAACTCAAAAAAATAAATATGGAAACGTGAATTTCTTTAATTGAGTGTCATATTTACAAATCTAAGAATTAGAGTTTTGTTGAAAGAATCAAACTCAAGAAATTCTTTAAAGAAAACTGCACTTGGGTTTGTGTCACAAAACCATATTATATAAAATAAATTGTTAAGTAAGAATTTGTGAATAAATATAAGGCCTTTAGAAAATACATATATTGGATTATGGGTTTTCTTATTAATCAAATCACATATTTACAAAATAGCAATTTAAATCACAAGTCAAAGAATGATACTTCACTAAACTCTATCTTTCATAAAAATTGTTTACAAATCTTATTTGAAGACAACATCACTAGAATCATGCATATATGCTTCTATATATATATTAAAAGGATTTTCAACCATATAATGTTTATGTATTTGCTATAGAATTTTGGATAAAATAAAATTAAGAAAAATTACAAATTAAGGTTGGAATATCCATGCTAGAGCTGTGCCAACCCGTTTTCCAACCTAAATGACTTAGAATGTTAAAAATAACTTTAGAAATAGATAGATCTTTTTTAGTAGGTAAAAAATGACATCTTATATGCAAAATTCTGGTTAAAATAAGCAAGTTGTTGTCATTTTAAGTTGGGGTTTCACATAATCCAATTTATGACAAAAATCATAAAATAGAATTAAAAAGTTTGAGTAAAACTTCCATGAAATCTTATCTTGGGTATTTCTTTTTTTTCTAGATGACAAAGAATACAGGATTTCCCTTCCTGAGGACTACTACGGCTAATAAGTTACGATACGGACAAGTAAGTTTTCCTTTACGTTTTATGTATTCGTGCATGTGCTTGTAGAATAGAGCACTAGATATTAGGAAAAGATAAAAATTGATATGCATGCGGGTTTTTATGGGTACTATGTATGTGATTTATTATATGTGATCAATAAATAATAAGCATATCGGAGCTCGACTGGTTGATTAATATAAATTGCCTTTTATGTATATTGTTGTTTTTGTAAATATTGATTGATCGCCGTAAATAGATTAATGTCGAATTGGAAATTTCTTATAACTAACTCATGCATATCACTTAAAATATCATCTTTACATTTTGCTACTGCTCCTCAGCGTGGGACCAGAAAGGCAAGGTACCTAGCTACATCTTGAGGAATTAGGATGTTTAGAGAATACGACCTCATGGCATAGCCGAGTTGAATCGATCACTTTGGGTAAGGAAAGCCCAATGACTAGTAATACAGTTGATTGGAATCCCAAGA
This sequence comes from Combretum micranthum, assembly GCA_024138025.1. Classification (NCBI taxonomy): domain Eukaryota; kingdom Viridiplantae; phylum Streptophyta; class Magnoliopsida; order Myrtales; family Combretaceae; genus Combretum; species Combretum micranthum. The sequence goes on from JAMXBD010001383.1 coordinate 261,450, forward strand.
CATGCGTAAATTTCAAGGAGGTTGATGGTGACCCATTCAAAGCATTCCCTAACCCATAATGGAGGGGTAAATCCATTCTACATACTAAACCGGATAGTTGTACGTACTGTTTGATCATATGGTTATTGCATTTCATATGCTTGCTTAATGGACTTGTTTGATTGCTTTGTTATGAGTACTTTTGCATAAGGAATATCTCACTAAGCTAGTTATACTTATCCTCCCAATAGATTTTTGATGTTGTAAGATCATCGTTTTTGCACTTGAGACCACCCTGACTGTCCGAGTAGAACCTACGTTTTTGGGGAGCTTTTGGAGGAATTCTATTTTGAAGACTTTAAATTAGATTTCCTTCAAAATCTTTTAGTTTTAGTTATTTGTTTTAGTGAGACTATGTTATTATGGAGAATTATCAAGGGAATATCCTATAGAAGATGTAAGACCTTTTGTTTTGATGAATCATAATAGCATTGTCTTGAATGTTCTACTGCTACTATCTTAAAATGCATAACTCCACCGGTCTCCCTTTGTTGTGATTGTACACCTTGTACCAATATGAAAGCTTTTGAGTGAATAAGGTAGTTATTCTTAAGTTTTAATATTGTGTATGATAGGCTGTCATGACCCAAAGGATACCCTAAACGTGACAGCTCACCATACTCAATATTAAGACTTAAGTATAATAATCTTAGTCATCCCAAAAGTTTCGATATTGGGTGTAAGGCGTACATTCATGATCATAGAGGACCAAACTTTGGAACAAGCCCTTTAAGCAGTTATACATAATAGAAATTAAGAAGATAAATCATAACAATCTAACCAAAGTTCCAAAAATATAGAGAGTCTTACAAACATTAAGGGCATTCCCCATAAAAAATAACTAAGTCAACATAGTCCATATTCATAAGAAATATATTTTTGAGTTTTACTTGGAAGTCTATATCTATTTCCAACTCTTGATTTCCATCCAAAAGCTCTTGACTCTACAAAGGAATTACCTGGGTAAAGTATCCCTTGGGTTCCAACCAAAGGAATGAGTGTTGCAATAGATATTTAAGAGGGTATAAGCTATGCGCTTAGTGAGAATTATTTCCACAATTAAACACCTAATAACCAATAATCAAAAGAAGTTAATTTAAAAAACCAAATGAGATGCTCAAGCATGTGAGCATACAATACAAACGATTTTCTGAGAATCATATGTTGAATAGATTTACCCCTCCATTTGGGGTTAGGTGTTCCAAGTCGTATAGACCGATTTTTACAAATAAAATTCCATTGTAGTTTTTGTTCAAGCCACTACCCAGCTATAAAATATAGTTTATTCAAGTGTTTATGCATCGCAACTTAATCCGAGCGACCCTTCGCCACTTTGTAGATCTTTCAGGCTCTACGGACCTCACTGCTATGCCTTTATCTCACCAATGGTATAGTAATGAATGCAATGAACTCATCTAATGGTATGCATGAATCAATTTAATTAAGTACTCATGGCATGATTAAGTATTTTACGGGTGATCATAAAATTTGCAAACAATCATTCTTATACAAGATCAAATACTTATTATAAACAATTCTCGCATCGATATACTTAATCATAATTTCAACCATATATGTAAAGCACATGCACTTTTCCATTTTGTCTTTTTCCTAATTCTAATGCCACTAATTTATAGGCAAAAGTGTATGTGCAAAAAATGTAATAAATAAACTCACTTGGCTATTTGAGCAGAAACTTCTTATGAAAATAATCCTCGGGATATAGGAACTCGGTCTCCACATCACCTATACAAGATAAATACTGAAAATGAGTATTTCTTGAAAGTTCTACTTAACTTGCTAATTTTATTTCTCTAAGTTCGACAAAAATCACATAGAGTGAAATTTCAACTTAAAATAGCCCTAACTTGCTTATTTCAATTGGGAATTTTGCATATTATATACCGTTTTCCACCTACTCAAAAAGAACAATCTATTTCTAATTTTTTTTTTCATAAAAAGTCCTTTGAGTCATGAAATAGATCGGTACAGATTTACCACGAAAATCCCAACCCTTGAAACACAATTTTCCAAACTTCTCTTTATCAAAAATCCTTTAGCAAAAATATAGATATTTATATGATTGAAAAATCCTTTGAATATATATATATATATATATATATATAGATTCATATTGTATGAAAAATTTTAATGGTGTTGTCTTAACGATTATTTTTTTATAAAACAACTCGTCTTATGGCGTTGAAAACATGAATTTTAACAATTTCTTCTTTAAGTGGTTTGAAAGAGTACTATTAATTCTTGGGTTATTATAAGTGAGTATTTTCTTATAAATTTTATTTTCTAATTTTCCTAAGATAATTTAATTTTTCATAACTTGGCCTTTTAAGATATCTATAAATTTCATTCTAGTGATAAAATGAAGTTCTAAAAAATTTTTCCTAAGTTATTAATAGTATCTAATAATTTGAGTTGTACTGCACATATTTTTCCTTTTAAATGGTTTGATAGGAATCTATAAATAAGTGTTTTCCTCTTTATTTTTATTTCCTAACTTCTTTAAAGATAAATTTTTACTTCTAAAAACTTGGTCTTTTAAGTTCTCTACTAACCTTTACTTGGAAGGAAGTACTTTTAACATTTTTGTAACGCCCTAACCTGTTGCCATTACAACCCGCCACATGTTCTCTCTTAATATAACACACTAAGGCTATAATTTCCACAAACAACATGAATATCACCTGTATAACTCACAAGGTATATATAAAAATGTAGTCCTCAATAAAATAAATCATATGATAAGAATATAATCCCCATAATCAACAAACTAGACATTGTTGACATAACTGCAGGTCAACAAGTCAAACCATGCCCTAAAACTGTCATCACATGAAAAACTCCAAGTACAACTTAAAATTTCAATGAACAAATATAAATCAACATAAAAGTCTTCTTGATCATCCTATATCATCTATGACTATACAACTAGTCATCAGCAGGGTAGTCAGGACCGCTAACGCCATCCCCATCCTCATAGATGATATCAAAACCCGAAAGATCATAAATCACATTATCATCACTTGCACCTGAAATATAACAAAATGAGCGGTGAAGCCCAGTATGATAATATCAAATCCAGTTCAAGCAAGGTTATGTACAAACAACATGTATATAAATAAATGCAACTAAACTAAATGCATACAACAGTTTATTATCTATTTTAGTCCAGCAAAACAACACAGTTCAGAATCTAGTGTACATAAATCCTGAACTTAGAGTAACTCAGACTCTGTTATAAAAACATCCAACTGATTTGAAAATAGTAATCATATATACATATATGGATGAGTGGGTACTCCCCAAACATCCCAATTCCTGAACACCTAAATTATACCGGAATCATTTCTTACCACGAGTCCACTCGGGACAACCTCACACTAAGATCATCAGGGTGCCTCACTAGTATCACTGTCTGCCAGGTCTCTACTGGTTAAAGCCAACCACAACCAGACAGACAATTATTAAGCCGGATATTTATTAAGTTCATTATGCAATTCTGTTCCTACATCCATTCACAAAATTCTAATCTACAAGCACATACATCAAACAATGGATTGGTCGTACCTTTCTAAATTTCAGGAATCCAAATCAAATCCTCAGAATTTGATACCAACAACACAAAGTCAACCCAAACTCCAATTCCTATATCCACATCAACAACAGTTTCACAACTCCAAATGTCCTGTTACAATATATATATATATATATATATATCAACAGACATGATCGCAATATCTTAACATAAAACAACCTATCTAAACTAACCTGATATAGAACTTCTCAAACTCGACCTATACTGATCAATAACCCCAAGCACCTCCAATAATATCAAAGAACGGATATTTCAAATCCTTAAATCAGAATCTTCACCAAAACCCTATAAAACATATCATATGATCAATATCGTAATATCAAGGCTGTCCAATTTCTAAAAAGGATTCAAAACTTATACTTACTGATATGGAACGTATAATACTTGTTTCTTCTCTTCCTATTCTGATCAAAACACGAGCTAGGGTTTATTCTTCAAAATCCTTCATGAAATATTCATCCAAACCCTAAGAGACTTATACAAATTTATATATAATCCAAATGAGATGGTTAAGATCACTTACTTTTAATTAATAATCCCCTCCGAATGATTCTCCAGCCAAATCTCCAAAAATGCTTAAAACTCTCTTATACGAAGGAGAAATGACATAAAGAAAAATCTGTCGAAAATGATTTTCGCGTCTCGTATTTATAGAAATTTGGTCATATGCCGGTCCTACGCCGGCAGCGTACCTGTAGGCCGGCTTACACCATACGCTGGCCAGATCTACACGAACGTCGGCAGCGTTCGTTGAGGCTTTGATTCCCAGAATTCAAATCGTCCCTTCATACGCCGGCAAATCTTGGACCTACGCCGGCGGCTTTAATGCCGGTGTTGAGAAGAAACCCTATGAACGCCGGCAGCTTTCCTCCCAGCGTTAAGAAAAATGCTACTGTTCCCATCCTATGCCGTCAGTACATCGGCGGCGTAGATTCTCCAGGAGACGGCGTACAGTCTATTACAGAGTAAGCTGACAAATTTAAGTCCTAGGCCGGCGACGTTCATCACCAGAGATGCCGGCTTTTATTGCAGAAATTAAGAAAATTGATCCAATTGATGCCAATCTTGTTCTAACACGAAATTGATCAAACTTAACCTATTTTTTAACATCAACATAAAAGCATATTAGAATTTAGTAGCTTGTGAACACTTACCACTTAAAATTATTTTGTATGTTACATTTAGCTCCCCCTAAAAGAATTTTCGTCTTCGAAAATTTACCTGAATTATTGAAATATCTTGGGATATCTGGATCTCATGTCCTCCTCCAGTTCCCAAGTAGCTTCACGTTCTGTTTGAGTCGTTCACTGTACCCGAACATATCTGATAACCTTGTTCCTCAAAATTTTCTCCTTAGAATCAACAACTTTTATTGGCTTTTCCACTGTAGTAAGATTTGGTTGAACATCTAATGGTTCAAGAGCAATGACTTCATTTGGATCTTGGACATACTTTCTAAGCATTGACACATGGAACACATTGTGTACCCCTTCTAGGTCAGGCGGTAAGGCCAATCTGTAAGCCATGTCGCCTATCCTTTCTAATATTTCATACGGTCCCACGTATCAAGGGTTTAACTTTCCTCATAGTCCAAATCTGACAACCCCTTTTGTTGGTGATATCTTGAGTAATACATGTTCGCCCACTTCAAATTCTAAGGGTCTTCTTTTGTCCGCATAACTCTTTTGTCGACTCTGAGCAGTTTGTAACCTTTGTCTGATCAAACTGATTTTATCGACTGCATCTGAACCAACTCGGGTCCCAAATTGTCTTTCACCTACTTCATCCCATGAATAGGTGATCTGCACTTCCTACCATACAACGCTTCAAATGGAGGCATACCTATCGAAGCTTGATACTATTATTATAGAAAACTCTACTAAAGGCAAATACTCATTCCAAGCTCCTTTAAAGTCCACACATACGCCCTCAACATGTCCTCTAAGTCTGAATAGTCCTTTCGACTGACCATCTGTCTGTGGGTGATAAGCCGTACTAAATACCACTTTCGTTCCCAACGCCTGATGTAGACTCTTCCAAAATCTTCCAACAAACCTCGTGTCTCGATCTGATATAATGGATACCGGCACTCCATGCAATCTCACAATTTCATTGATGTACAACTGAGCTAACCGTTCCAACTTATACCCGGTCTTGATAGGTATGAAATGAGCCGCTTTCGTGAGACGATCCACAATAACCCAAATCGAATCAAACTTCTCTTTCGTCTTGGGTAAAGCGGAAACGAAATCCATCGTGATGTGTTCCCACTTCCACTGTGGTATTGGCAACGGTTTCAACTCTCCTGCCGGTCTCGGTGTTCGATATTTATCATTTGACACGTGTGACACTTAGAGACGTATTCTGCAATTTCCTTTTTCATGTTATTCCACCAATACAACTTTTTCAAGTCCTGGTACATCTTGTTCCCTCCCGGATGTATGGAATAACTAGAATAGTGTGCTTCCTTTAGCAGTTCTTTCTTTAAATCTCCTTGGATTGGCACACATAACCTTCCTTTGTACCGTAAAATACCTTCATCATCAACATAAAATTCTGGTGCTCGTCCCATTTCCATTCTTCTTTTGATCTCCAATATACTCTGATCATCTGACTGACCCGTTTTAATTCTGTCCACAAGAGTAGGTTGTATTCTCATATTAGCCAAAGTTCACCTACTTGTCTTGTGATTATCTCTAATTCAAATTTCCTCATTTCATCAATCAGATGCCGTTCTGTAGTAACCATAGCTGCCAAATTCTCTACCCGCTTCCTGCTCAATGCATCTGCCACGACATTTGCTTTCCCTGGGTGATACTGCATGTCGATGTCGTAGTCCTTAATTAATTCAAGCCACCTTCGCTGTCTCATATTCAATTCTCTGTGTGAATATATACTTGAGACTCTTGTGATCTGTGTACACTTTGCATCTCTCACCATACAGATAATGTCTCCAAAGTTTCAAAGCGTGTACAACTGCCGCTAGTTCCAAGTCATGTGTAGGATAATTCTTCTCGTACGGTTTCAACTGTCTCGAGGCATATGCAATAACCCTGCCCCCTTGCATCAAAACACATCCTAAACCCTGAAGCGAGGCATCACTATAGATTGCATATTCCTCACCACTCACTGGCAATGCCAACACTGGTGCTTTTACTAATCTGTCTTTCAACAACTGGAAATCTTCACATTTGCACCATTCGTACTTAATTCCTTTCTGTGTCAACCTCGTCAAAGGACTGGCAATCTTGGAAAAATCTTCACAAATCGCCGATAATAACCTGCCATTCCCAGAAAACTTCTGATTTCTGACACAGTTTTAGGTCTTGGCCATTCAACCACTGCTTTGATTTTCTCGGGGTCTACCGATATTCCACTTCCATTTACTATATGCCCCAAGAATGATACCTGCTCCAACCAAAACTCGCATTTTGAAAGTTTAGCATATAACCGCTCCTCTTTCAACTTATTCAAAACCAATCTTAAATGTTCCTCATGTTCTTCCTTATTTCTCGAGTATACCAAAACATCATCTATGAATACTACCACAAACATATCAAGGTATTCTCTGAAAACTCGATTCATTAGATCCATGAACACTGCTGGAGCATTCGTTAACCCAAAAGGCACCACGAATTCGTATGTCCATATCTCGTCCTGAAAGCAGTTTTCTGAATATCCTCTGCCTTTATTCTCAACTGATGATATCCAGATCTCAGATCAATCTTAGAGAAAACTGAAGCTCCTGCTAACTGATCAAACAGGTCGTCAATCCTTGGTAACGGGTACTTATTCTTTATTGTTACCTGATTTAACTCCCTGTATCTATACATAACCGCATACTTCCATCTTTCTTCTTAACGAATAGTACTGGAGCTCCCCATGGCGATACACTCGGTCGTATAAACTTTTTCTTTAGCAGATCATCCAACTGCACCTTAAGCTCTGCCAATTCGGTAGGAGCCATTCTATAGGGTGCTTTTGATATCGGTGTAGTTCCTGGCACCAAATCTATTCCAAACTCCACTTCCCTCATAGGTGGTAATCCAGGTAAATCATCTGGAAAAACTTCTGGGTACTCACTCACAACCGGTATATCTGTCACTTCCACTATCTGTTTATCTTCCTTTATCATCGATGCCAAAACTGTTTACCCCACAACTCATAAGTTGGTAGTACTGGGGGTCTTTGTACCACTAACTTATACTTAAACCGATCTCCATCAGGTAAATCAAACTCTATCACTAGATGATGGCAATCTATAACAGCATGATATTTTGCTAACCAGTCTACTCCCAGAATAATATCAAAATCCACCATATCAATCACAATCAAATCACAGGTAGATGTCTATTTTCTATCACAATATCTACAGATCTACAAACTTTATCCAAAACAGATCCAGAACCCAAAGGAGTACTAACAGATACCACATCAGACATGATCTCCACACATAAACCACATGTACTCACAAAAGATTCAGATATGCATGAGAAGCTAGCACCAGTATCAAATAAAATATAGGCACTATGCTGTAGTATAGGTAACATACCGCAACAGTGTCTATAGAAGCTGTCTCACTCCTCTGAAGAGCATAAATCTTAGCTGGTGCTCGCTGACTCTGTCCATGGGAAACTCTGCCCATGTCCCTCTTTGCAGTCCACTGCTCTGTGTCCTCTCTGACCACATTTAAAACAGAAAACCTGTGGAACTGTCTTCTCTGTGCAAACATTGCTTTTATGTCCCAACTTTCCACATGAAAAACATGCGTTCTCTATCCACTTGCAGTCCCTCAAGTCGTGTGGCCCAAGGCATCTAGGGCATCTCTTGTCAGAACTCTGCCCTACAGATTTGTACTGCTGCACAAATGGTCTCTTTCCTTTATCTTGAGTAACAACACTGACAGCTGGTCTCTTCCCTAAATATACTTGATTCCTGGTGGTTCCCGGCTCTGATTCTGCTCAAACCCTGCTCAATCATCTTAGCCTTGTTCACAACCGCTGCATAATTGCTCAGATCCATCAAGTTCACCTGGTACTGTATCTCCGGTTCCAATCCAGTGATGAATCGACTAACTTTTGCTTCCTCACTTTCTTTCAGTGCATCGGGTAGAAACCTCATCAGTCTGTGTAACTCAGCCTCATATTCCTCAACTGAAAGCTTTCCTTGCTGCAGCGTATAATAATCTTGCAACATCTTTTGTTTAATGCTGGGGAAGTATTCTCTGAAGAAAGCCTGGTGAAACATCTGCCATGTGATCATCCCTGGCATGTGCCTCTTAGTACTCGCCCACCAGTTATTTGCTCTACCAGACAGCAAATATGATGCATATTCCACTTTCTTGTTCTCAGGAATGTCCAATGCTGCAAATGTTTTCTCACTTCCTCTATCCACACCTGAGCTTCCAATGGTTTTCCCGGCACTGGCTCAAACTTGTGCACTAAATCCACAAACTTGTTAAGGCTCAGCATATCTGGATGTCGGGCTCCATTACCCCCATGTCCATGCAGCCTTTGTGTCTCTTGCCTCCAAGCATTAGCATTTTCTTGGACTATCTGCATGTCTCTCCTCATATCCTGCTGTTGCTGACCTACCACTCCTATCAAGGCATTCACAGCCTGCATAAGCTGTGCTACATCCACTGGTGCTTGTCCTGCCGGTGGAGGTGGTAAATTCTCATTACCAGCCTGATGTTTCTCTTCATTTTCCTTAGTATTTCTTCTCCTGGGCGGCATTCTAAAACAAACAAAACCTCATAGATTAGAACAAGGGTGTCCAACTTGATTTAACAACTTAAATCTAAACATCAATAGCTTAACTAGACAACAACCCTATTTATCTACCCCTCTCATCTTATCTCACCGTCCTAAGGAGTCAAAACTTAGGTCTACCAGATTTAAAACCTATTGCTCTGATACCAATTAAGCTGTAACACCCTAACCTGTTGGCATTACAACCCGCCACGTGTTCTCTCTTAATAGAACACGCTAAGGCTATAATTTCCACAAACAACATGAATATCACCTGTATAACTCACAAGGTATATAAAAATGTAGTCCTCAATAAAATAAATCATATGATAAGAATATAATCCCATAATCAACAAACTAGACATTGTTGACATAACTGCAGGTCAACAAGTCAAACCATGCCCTAAAACTGTCACCACATGAAACTCCAAATACAACTTAAAATTTCAATAAACAAAATATAAATCAATCATTAAAGTCTTCTTGATCCATCCTATATCATCTATGACTATACAACTAGTCATCAGCAGGGTAGTCAGGACCGCTAACGCCATCCCCATCCTCATAGATGATATCAAAACCCGAAAGATCATAAATCACATTATCATCACCTGCACCTGAAATATAATAGAATGAGGCGAAGCCCAGTACGATAATATCCAATCCAGTTCAAGCAAGTTATGCACAAACAACATGTATAAATAAATGCAACTAAACTAAATGCATACAACAGTTTATTATCTATTTTAGTCCAGCAAAACAACATAGTTCAGAATCTAGTATACATAAATCCTAAACTCAGAGTAACTCAGACTCTGTTATAAAAACATCCAACTGATTTGAAAATAGGTAATCATATTGTAAACCCCGGTTTTTCAAGTAGCTAAGATAACCCTAGAACCGGAAACCCAAAACCCAAAACCGGAATAGCTCAAGCCTGGAGTGAGAACTAGGAACCCTAATTCCGGTTTTTCCTCGGTTTCCAATTAATAAAATTTTCTAAGAAAATTTACTTTTGATTATAATTCTTGAATATATTTCAAACTAAGAAAATATCTGATTTTAAAAAATTTCGATTCCGGGTCATCCCGATACCCATTATAGAAAAACGTGCCCCGGAACTAGAATTTCAAAAATATTCTTATGAGTACTCATTTGAACCGAAATAAAATAAGGATTCTAAAAATATATTTTCATAATTTTCCGGTTTATGAAAAATACGTTATAGCCTTTTTATTCGTATTTCATTACTACCGGAAATTAAATTGTCTTGTCAACTATTCATTACTATTCATAAAGTACTACCTAGTCTACCTATTAGCCTACCCTACAAATCTAACTCTTACCATCAATCACATCTCTTCCATTCTTCCATAACTTTTGTCCTTCACTTCAATTCACTTGACTAATGATACAAATCAAATCAAGTTAAATCATGAAACAAAGCAAATTTTCCCCCCTTTTCCAAGCTCAAAACCGGCGCCATTGAAGCCCCATCCATGCCCATTTGATTTTTTTTTATTTCTTTTCTTATTCTTTAACCTAATTCAACTTCTATATAAAACTAACTTTCTCTCTCCTCCTCATTCTTCATTCTCCACTTTTACAAAGTCAAAAAGCTCCTTCCTCTCTTCTTTCCCCTTTGGCCGAAACTTGAGCCCCCACACACACTCACAACTTCTCATTTTCTCTTCTATCTTCCATCCACTTCAAGTAAGTAAAGATCCACTACTTCCAACTCATGAAACTTGTTATGGCTAAGTGATTTTTGGTTATCTCAACTCCATGTTCCCATGATCTTGTAGTAGGAACAATGAGATAACAAACAAAAATCCCGAACCATTACAAAGTAGATCTATCTTTTAAAGGAGTTTCTATACCAAAAGCTTTACTTTTATCCATCAAAAAGTCTTTTAAACAAAGGATCTTTTATAAAAATATGGTTTTTATGTTTTTAAAACTCATTTAAGCTTTTGATAAAGTAGATCCATCATCTTGATACTCATGATCATGTAGGCATTTATAGTTTCATTATTATTTTGTTCATATGTGCATAAATAGTCTTTAACACTTTTGTCTTTAGTAAATGACTTTCTAGTGTATAGATCTATATATATGGGTCCATGAAGTCAAAAAGAAAAGTACTTTACAAGAAAAAGACTTTTGAAAATTCGGATGACTTTGAAAACCAAGGTCAAAAACACTTTTAACAACTTCTAAACTTATATTTTATAAGAGAAATAAGCCTATGGGTAATAGATAATGTTTAGTATATTTTTCATGAGTCTAAAGGAGTTTTTACTAAAGAAAATGTTGAAAACAAGAAATGAAGTCCATAGGAGTTTTGAGTTAAAAGTTATGAAAACCAAATTCGTAATAATGGATGTAGGGTTAGAAAACACTATTTTTCCAACTTCAAAAATGATATTTTCTTAAATAAATGAAGTCCTTAGGATATAGGTATAATAGATACTTAAAGTTTCAAGTATAAAATATATTTTTCCTAAAGGAATCAACTTGAAAATGAACTTTTGTAAATTCGGATTTTTGGAAACCCCATAGTAAAAGACCCACTTAAAAGTTTAAATGTGAATTTTATTAAAGAAATAAAGGCCTTAGGATATAACTAATATAAGGGTCAAAATTTCTTTAAATAAAGTAGAGTTTTCTAAAGGAAATCCATGTAAAATGTAGATGTGGTCAAATGTAGTAAACACTTACTAAACATTGAGAGGAAATGGTTTCTAAGGAAAGTTTGTTTTCTAAAAATCGTTAAATCTAAAAGTTATAAGAACATAGACTCCTTAAGGTTCACATCATGACATTCATGATAGGGAAAATCATTACCATTGCATTTAGCATCATTTACACTTAGGAATCTCAAATGCATTCATCAAAACCGCATTTTTGGAATCAAGGAACCCGCTGTACAGATCTGATCCCTCAATTCCGAGGCTTAGATATTTTCAAAACTTGATTTAAACTTCATATTTGGAAAGCTCTTCCGAAGTAGATAGGAATCGGTATATAATTTGCGAAATTCCGACTTAAAACGACCAAGTTATGGCCATTTTAAAACGGAACTTCGGAAATGACGCGAATTCCGATTTCACTAAGTTTCCTTAGAGTTTTAGTGTCCTAAGTTGATAGAATACTTATTAGGGTAATTTCTTATATGAATAGGTGAACCCGTGGACGGTGACGAGTTACCTCCGGACTATTACTACTAGAAGACCGGAGTACCGATGGCGGAGTGAGTTTTTCTTCCCAATTCATTTATTGTATGTGCTTGTAAAGTAGTGCACTAGAATGTAGGTCAATTGAATGGAATATGAATAATGGGGATTATTGGGAAATTATATGATTGTTGATGATGTGAGAAACAAATTAAGAATATCGAAACCGGGTGATAAACTTTGATTGTATAGTTAGCTATGATGGATTGTCTGATAAATTGATTGATCGCCTAAGTAAATTGGCTTAATCAACTACTTGAGTAAATGATAAATTGACATGTGCATATCACAAGGGGATGGAGCATGAGCATTTGTAGGTTAGTCGTGAACCATAAACGACATCGAATAATCGTAGGTTAGTCGTGAACCATAAACGACATCGAATAATCGTAGGTTAGTCGTGAACCATAAACGACATCGAATAATCGTAGGTTAGTCGTGAACCATAAACGACATCGATAATCGTAGGTTAGCCGTGATCCATAAACGGGATATTGTTAGTACCGCAGGATTCGTTAATCTGCTAACCCGGGATGGAGGGCGCAATTCCATCCACATATGATTTCCGGTTGGTCATATGTATGTTGAACTCATGTGTTTGATGCATACACTTGCTTGATTAATAACTTGGTTGAATTGTTGTGATATAAATGTTTTTGTGGGAGATTACACTCACTAAGCTAGTTAGCTTACGTCCCTACAGTCCATTCCTTTTGCAGCTTACACATTTATGGCTTAGGCGAAGAGACCCGGCTGAACAGGTACCGAAGCTAGGAGTTTTCCCTAGAAGTTATAATTTTTGTATTAGACTTCCATAGAAAACTTCTAAGACTTGGATGACTGTAATGGACCGTTAAATATTCTTTTGCGGGGGAATGCCCCTTAGAATTATGTAATATTTATTTATGTTCATGAATTATATCCTATTGCCCATGCATGCCAAATTAAGCTTTTATCTCCATTCGGACTTGTACTCTATTGTGTAAAGGTACGCCTTACATCTATATGAGACTCCGAAAGACTAAGGTGGTAATTCGGGAATCTTATATGGCATGTGGCGGACTGTTACGTTTAGGGTACCCTATGGGGCGTGACACATATATACATATATGGATGAGTGGGAACTCCCCAAACATCCCAATTCCTGAACACCTAAATTCTACCGGAATCATTTCTGACCACGAGTCTACTCGGGACAACCTCACACTAAGATCATCAGGGTGCCTCACTAGTATCACTGTCTGCCAGGTCTCTACTGGTCAAAGCCAACCACAACCAGACAGACAATTATTAAGCCGGATATTTATTAAGTTCATTATGCAATTCTGTTCCTACATCCATTCACAAAAATTCTAATTTACAAGCACAAACATCAAACAATGGATTGGTCGTACCTTTCTAAATTTTAGGAATCCAAATCAAATCCTCAGAATTTGATACCAACAACACAAAGTCAACCCAAACTCCACCAATTCCTATATCCACATCAACAACAGTTTCACAATTCCAAATGTCTTGTTACAATATATATATATATATATATATATCAACAGACATGATCGTAATATCTTAACATAAAACAACCTATCTAAACTAACCTGATATAGAACTTCTCAAACTCGACCTATACTGATCAATAACCCCAAGCACCTCCAATAATATCAAAGAACGGATATTTCAAATCCTTAAATCAGAATCTTCACCAAAACCCTATAAAACATATCATATGATCAATATCGTTATATCAAGGCTGTCCAATTTCGTATAAAAAGGATTCAAAACTTATACTTACTGATATGGAACGTATAATACTTGTTTCTTCTCTTCCTATTCTGATCAAAACACGAGCTAAGGTTTATTCTTCAAAATCCTTCATGAAATATTCATCTAAACCCTAAAAGACTTATACAAATTTATATATAATCCAAATGAGATCGTTAAGATCACTTACTTTTAATTAATAATCCCCTCCGAATAATTCTCCAGACCCAAATCTCCAAAAATGCTTTAAAACTCTCTTATACGAAGGAGAAATGACATAAAGAAAAATCTATCGAAAATGATTTTCGCGTCTCGTATTTATAGAAATTTGGTCATATGCCGGCCCTACGCCAGTGACGTACCTGCAGATTTTGCCGGCTTACACCATACGCTGGCCAGATCTACACGAACGCCGGCAGCGTTCGTTGAGGCTTTGATTCCCAGAATTCAAATCGTCCCTTCACACGCCGGCAAATCTTGGACCTACGCCGACGGCTTTGATGCCGGTGTTGAGAAGAAACCCTATGAACGCCGGCAGCTTTCCTCCCAGCGTTAAGAAAAACGCTACTTTTCCCATCCTACGCCGTCTGTACGCCGGCGGTGTAGATTCTCTAGGAGACGGTGTACAGTCTATTACAGAGTAAGCTGACAAATTTAAGTCCTAGGCCGGTGACGTTCTTCACCAGAGATGCCGGCTTTTATTGCAGAAATTAAGAAAATTGATCCAATTGATGCCAATCTTGTTCTAACACGAAATTGATCAAACTTAACCTATTTTTTAACATCAACATAAAAGAATATTAGAATTTAGTAGCTTGTGAACACTTACCACTTAAAATTATTTTGTATATTACAATTTTCTTAAGTTGTTGATAATGTCTATTATTTTTGACTTTATCATTTTTATATTATTTTATTTCTTAAAAAATGAGTTTATCATTTATAAACTTATTTTCTTAGGTTTTTTAGCAAACTTTTATTTCTCTAAGTGGATTTATAATACTAGTAAGTTGATTTTATCTTAACTTCGAAAACTAATCTAGATCTTAGTTTTTATTATGAAGTCGATCAAATCCTAATTTATGCTTTTATGAAAAATTTGCATATTAAAGAATTATTAACACTAAGTTTTAATAAACTTATGTTACTTATCATGAAAAGAGAATGTTTATTTCCTTAGTTAATTTCTTTAATAAAATCATCCTTATTGATATATAAGAAAATTTATGATGAGTTTGAAAAGAAGTTATTAAAATATTTTCCTATGTTTTTTATGACAAAAACTTTATTTAGTGACAAAGTTATATAATAAAAGAGTTTGGTTCCATGTTCCTTCATTAAAGAAAATTCCTCTTTATTTTTGTTGAGACAATATCATTATGATGAGGCATGCATATAATTATGTAGTTATGAAAAAGACTAGAATATCACATAAGAATATAGGAAAAATATAAGAAGCAATAATAAGTAAAATAATAAGGTCAAGTATTGGAAAATTTAGCTTTATTAAGGTATACTGGGACTAAGAATAGACTAGTCCTAAAAGAAAAAGAAAAAGGAAAAGAAAATGAAAAAGAAAGAAAAGAGAAAGCATAATAAGATCAATAATAATAAGAATAATAAGAGCATGTTAGTGAGAGTTAGTGAGCATTTAGGCTCTACGAAATATAGATGTACATATACTTAATAACATATATACAAGGTTAGGTTAGGAACATAATAATAATGATATCAGCATAATAACATAATATCATCATAATAAAATAAAATAATGGTAATTCTTGGCATGTGCAAGAACAAAACATGAATATGCTGTTGCTTCTATAACTCACATGAGCTTTAAGAAACAATACCATGGTCATGTTAAGGTACATGTCATGGGAAAAATAAATATAGGAAATTTTCTGGTGTGTATTTGCTAAAGAAAGAAAGTGATGGTTGTAAGACTATATAGGTAGTAATATGTGGAAAATAATTTTTTTTTTGTGTAGAGGAAAGAAAGCTGGAAAGAATTGATTGGAGAAGATTTTTGGTAAAAAGAAATTTGTGGAGAGAATTTAATAGTTTTGTTGTGTAAAAATAGATATGTGAAAGAAGCGGAGGGAGAGTGAGTATTTATAGTTGAAGATGAAGGGAAATTGAGTGTAATTAAATAAAATGAAAAAGAAAAATAGAGAGATGAAGACGGGGGGGACAACATCAATTTTGGGTAGAAAAGGGGAAGAAAATAATTAAATTTGTATTTTGTTAAAAAGAAGTAAGTAATGTGTAAGATATGATGTGGTTTAAGATGTATGTGAAAGGTAAAAAGTAAGAAAATAGATGTATAGTTAGCAAGAAAAAGCAGAGATAGATGAATACTAATGAATAGTAGAATAGGATATGAATGGTAAATAAGACTAATAATTTGCCGGTAGTAAAGAAAATACGTATATAAATGCAATATCTAATATTTTCAGCTATCGAAAAATTATAAAACCGATATTTTTGAAATCCTCGTATTATTACGAATCTAACATTATCATTGGAATATTTTTACCATCCAGTATACCAAGGCACAGTTTTTGAAAATTGATCCTGTTTGGATCAAAGCACACTATAAATTAGCGAATCTAATATTTTTAAGATTTCCTGTATTATTATAAACTATTATCCATAATTTTCTCAATTTCGATGTTTAGGGCTTAAGAATGCAGGATTGTCAAATCTAAATTATAGGGTTTGACATAGGTTTTTGTTGACTTTAGGGTTTCTGGTTGACTTCCGGTTCTAATGGTTTGAACTTAAGACTTGGCATAAAATCTAGGGGTTTACACGGGCTATCACGTTTAGGATACCTGTTAGGCGTGATAGTTGACTATTATGTAATTATTAAATTGAAGTTGACCTTATGTATGTGTGTTGTGAGATTGATGATTATCTTTTATTGAGTTTATGGCGGGTTTTGACCCTTTAGCTATCCATATTTTAGGGATAATGGTAGACAAAGTTCTATACTTTCAATTTTTGGTAATTTTGTATCACATCTTTAGATTTTGGAAAATTAGTGATCGTACTTTAAAAGTATGTGCATTCAGTGCCTATGTTAAATAATATTTGAGGGATGACTATTTTCATAATAGGATAATGATATATCAAGTACCTGTACTTTTAATTTTTCACAACTTAATACCACATCTTTAGATTTCAATAATTTTTGGCTAAGTGTCTGCCATTACCCTGTCAACAAAAGAAATGTTGGTAAGATATTATTTAACGGAGATGCTGAATTGCACGGACCTTGAAAGTACAAGTACTGACTTGCCAAAATCTAAAGATAAGACATCAAATTGCCAAAAATTAATAGTATAGGTATTTAACCTGTTATTATCCTCATATTCTATATGTACATGTAGAGGGTTAAAAGCATCCTTAAATTTAGGTTGTTACAACTCAAGTTATACCGAAACTCTCATTATAGTCCATCCTTGAAATCTAAGAGTATCCTTACTTGTAATCTAGTTTTATGTTTTGAATTGAGACATAATGGTTGGTCCTTACTTTGTATACACACTTAATCCCAATGAAATCTTTACTAGTTAGTGGTTTTACGAGATCCTATGATTTATTCTTATTAATTATGTTTCTCTTCTCTTTTACAGCTTTAACCTATGGTTTCTCATCTTTAACATGACATGTAAGTATTATTATATCTACTTTTGTATTAGAAATAGCATGAAAATCATTAAAAAAAAAAGAATGATCATTTTTCTCTTTAGAGTAAATGGTTTAACACTTATCCTTAGAATAATAATCTTTTGTAAGACGGCCAAATTTTACAATTTTGACATTATTACCTTCCTTGATGTTGGCAATCTTATTCATGTTGATTGGTTTCATTATAAATATGTCATGGTAGAGGCTTTCCCTTTCTCTTCCATTTCCTTTATTTTCAAATTTCTATCTTCGTTTCTCATTTCACCATTTTTAAACTTTTGAAAGTTAAAACTTAGTTAAAGTTGAAAGAGGAGGCATTTTCCAATGTACTGTCATCATTCTTATTCAATCTCATTCACATACCTTTACTATACTAATTAATTCAATAATTGATAGGGTAGCAAAATTTTTCATTTCATTTATAGTGATCACATTTGATTCATATTTTTCTAGGAGTGTGGCTAATATTTTTCTCAACTACCCTTTTGGTAGTTATATTTTCTTTATAGATTTTCTGTCAGTCTGATGGGGTACACTAGAAGTATCGATGCACCATGTGTCAAAATGGAGTTACATACACTATCATTAAACTATTTGAGGCTCCCAGAGAGGCACATGAACATTGAACTTATTAAAATACTCCATGGCATGGATAGTTATACAGGACCGAAGGTTATTTAGAATAAGAAAAATTACATATATATAAGATATAAACAAGAATTACATTTCATAGAACTTACATTAAGTTCCTAACTATTACATCAAAATTTTCTCAACTACTAATCTCAAAAATTCTCTACATAAACTTCAAAACTCTCTTTTCAACCTAAATCTACTCTTCATATTCCTTCCTTAGCTTCTATCCCTAATTATCAAACAGTCCTTTTGATTGCCGAAGTCAACCAATTTATAGGAGTGTGAGCACAACTTAGCTCAGTGAATAACCTGATCTTAACACAATCCAAACAAGTTCAAGCAAGTTTATTTCTCAAACATATGCAATGTGTCTCTTAATCATATAGAAATGCATAGTTTGAATTATAGAATCCAAACCCAATGGAAATTTATGCCTTCTCTTGGGGGTTGAAGAACTAGCTCCAGTAATTTATGCCTAGGAAAGACAATAAATTAAGGAAGGAAAAATCCTTTTTAAACTCATTTATTGTTTACATATAATCATATAAGAAACATAATCTCAACTTAACCTTAAGAACTCAAAAACTCCACTGAGTATTAGCCACCTCATGTCAACTCTCATCAGGCAACGTCCTTCAATACTGACTTAGTTCCTGTAGGGCTAACATTCAAGGTTAGTCTTGCTAGATTCAACGGACTCTCTAAATCCTTACTCTAGTGCTGAGAGGCTAATATTTGACGTGAATACCATGCTAATGCAAGTTATGTTATTGTACAATGCATGCCTAATTTATTTAAAGGTTGATTAAGGTATATATCATATTACTTGATGACCAGTCAATTTCTACACGATCAACAATGCACATTTCACAATCAACATTAATCAAATAGTTCTTGCTTATGATATTAAATCTTGTCATTTATTTAACCACTACAAAACATGCATTGTACCCATTCCCATACACAGTCAATTATCATTATAGTTAAATCTTATGCTATTACTTTACAAACATAAAATTGTGATACAATGGGAGTTACTCGCCTATCATCCTAGCTAAATCGTAGTAATCTTCTAGTAAATTCAAAGATTGATCTATTTGTTTCTCCTATGAAAAGGAAATAGTACTCACTCATTACTTTTCCTAATGTATATTTTATTAATTTTAGTATTCAAACTCACTTTTAATTCATTATTTTACATTTGATTGAAATATAGACTTATATTAAAACCTATTTGATCAGACACTAAGTAGGAATTCTACCAAGGTTGTGAAAATTGCCCTGTCAAGATATAGACAGTTTTTCATTGTCTGTCAAATTATTTCTTTTCCTTTGTTTATAAATCATTCACTATAAAAACATCATCATTGATTATTCAATTTCAAGTTTTAAGTAAATTATTAACTTTTATGAAAATAAACATTTATTTTAGTTAACAACATTTGAAACAACATACTCCCTTTGTCATGCCCGAACGGTATCCTAAACGTGACAGTTCGCTACATATAATATCAAGACCTAAGAATGACTACCTTAGTCACGGGAAAGCCTTAGTATTACATGTAAGGCGTCTAGCACGGTAATAGGAGATGCTTTTGGGAAGCATAGTTTAAGCAAGTAAAAATGATCATACAAGAATCCAGAAATAAAATATATTATAGCATTAATAACCAAAGATCTATTACATGATTTCTTAGGGGCATGCCCCTGCTAATCCCAAAGATCGTAATAGTCTTTACAACATTCAAATACTACATTAAATATTTCAAAGAAAACTCTAATCTAAATCTTCAAGTAGATTTCCTCTAAAAGCTTCAATAGAAAACTTACGCAGATATGAGGAGATATGGTTACAAAAATAGGTGCTCCTGAGAATACAAATACCTATAGGGGTGTAAGCTTATGGGCTTAGTGAGTAAATCCCAAAAATTTATACTCAAAGTAAATTATCAACCAAGTTTCTTAGTCAAGCAAATGGAATGCAACAACCACGTGAGCATATAAGACATATGACTTTCCGGGAATCATATGTTGAATGAATTACACCCTTCATTCGAGGTTGGGTATTCAGGCCAATTACAGCCACAACTTTTAAAACACTTTTATAGATCTTTCCGGCTCCTATACGCCATCAAAAACTTGTAGTTATTACAGGCTCTTACTAGCCACCGATTTATGTAGTTTTTATCGCTTCTACTCGCTACTTACATGATATACCGGTTCTGCCTACCACCACTATTATTATAAACCCCTGTTTTCTAAGCCTTAACCTTAAGCCGGAAAGTCTATCAGAGACCTTAAGTCAACGGATCTTGAGTAAAACCCTACAGTTTAGATCCGGCAAACCCGAGTTCATAAATCGAGTAGTCGAAAAATAATTAAATTATTTAGAATAGTTCGTAATAATATTTGATTTATTAAAAATATCAGATCGGTTTAATTTTGGCTTATTTCGAACCCATTTGGATACTGCTTTGGAAAGCGTGTCCCAGGGCTCGGAAAATTAAAAATATATCTTTAATATTTTTAGACTCGCATTTTTATAAGGATTTCAAAAATATCAAGTTTATAATTTTTCGAATTTTAAAAATCAGTTATAGCTCATATAAGCTTATTTTACTCTTACCGGTAACTTATTTGTTAAATTTCTAAAAATAATTTATTTGATTATTTTATTTAAATCATAAAAATTCTACCACTTAAATAAAAATATTTTTCTTAATTTATTTTATATATTTTCTTAGTCAAAAAGCCACTTTATCAACCCATACCTCAAGTACACATCATTATCATTATTACACATTATTATGTTTTCTTTTGCTTTTTCTTACACTCCATTTCCCTAATATGGCAACTGACCATCCCCTAAAAATCATCCACTTTTCCTTATTTTTAATCATTTATTTGATATTTTAAAGTCTCTTTTAGTTAGCAAATGGGGCAACTAGTTACACTTTCAAAAATACAAGTAAAAATCAAACTACACACACTTCCCCACCCTTAGCAAATCACGCCAGCCCCCCTCCCTTGCAGCTGCTTGGTTTTTATTTTTATTTTTTATCAATTATTAATACACTCCACTCTCTACTTAAGTATCTCATCCCATCTCTCTTCCACCTTTACAAACCCTACACTTTTTCTCTCTCTTTTTCCCTTTCTTTTCTCTTCTTCTTTGCTTTGTCTTCTTAAGAACAAGCTGCCACCATTTTTTTTCCTTGTTTCCACATACTTTTCTTGCAAATATTTGAGGTAATCATCTTCTTTTAGCTCTCATAAGATGTTATAGGATGATATTATGGATGTTTCATGCATCAAAGACATTTTACAAGCTTAAAAAGCTATGGATGATGATGCCAAGAATTGAAACACTCCTCTAGATGAAGATCTCTTTTGTTCTTAGTATTTTTGTTATCTTGAAGGCTTGTTTATCTTCTTATTTTTGGTGATAACTTGTAGATCTAGAATTTTACCAAGCTTTAGTTATGTTTATGTATAGATCTAGAAGTTTAAGGCCTACTACCAAGTTTTTCTTATGTGTTCATGATTGTATTTTGAGTAGATCTTAGATTTGAGTTTGAATGAAAAAGTAAAATTCGTAACTTGTCAAGGCACCATTTTAAAAACCCTCTTCCAAGTCTTAAAATGGAAGTTTTTGTTAAGAAAATGAAGGTTTGATGGATGTATATCATCAAGACTTCATCTTACAGGAATCAAAGTTGATTTTCAAAGTTGATTTTCAAAAACAAAAATTGTATTTTCGGATCAAGACAAAGATCTAAAATAAAAACATGTTTTCCAACTCAAAAATGAGGATTTTATTCAAGAAATGAAGGGTTCTTAAGGTATAATATGTAATGGGTTGTTTTTCATGAGTTTTGATGAATTTTCTCAAGAGATATGTTCAAAATAAATTTATGAAAATTCGGATCTAGACCAAGACCCATTTTTGGAACCCATCATTCAACTTTAAAATGAAGATTTAGACAAAATATAAAGGGCTCTTGGTATAGATATCTTAAGGAATGAATTTTCATAAGTTTAAATGAGTTTTCCTAAAAAGTATTGCTTAAATCAAGTGCTTTGTAAAAGACAAAATTTAGTTCTTGTTTTCATTGTAAACTTCAAAGAGGAAATTCGTAATTAAGGGGAGACCAATTTTGAAAACCTTCTTTTAGATCTCAAAACAAGTATTTTATATTGAAAATGGAATGCTTTGATGATAAATAATATAGGAAAATTATTTTAATTGAACGAAGTAAGTTTTAGTAAAGGAATTACTCAAAACAAGACAATGAGTTTCAACTTGTAAATTTCGGTTTTATGAAAATGGATTTTTAGAAGTTTCATTTGAACTTTATGTTTGGGATTAGATAAGTGTGTAATCTCTTAATTTTGTTTTGATAATCTCCTTACAAGTTTAGGACTAAAATAAGTTAATCTAAGTAGTTAAATAGAGCAGATATAGCAATTTTCCACAAAGGCTCAAATCTTGGATTTTCGCAACCCTACTGTACAGTAAGTTTCCGACCCCTAAATGACCTTAAATGTTTGAATTAACTTTGGAAATAGATAGCTCTTTCGAAGTAGATAGAAATCGGTATATTATAAGCTTAATTCCGAGTTAAAATGAGTTAGATATGACCTTTTTAAGTTAAGAATTCAACCTAGGCGAAAATTGACGAACTTAGTAAATAAAATTGTTAAGTTTAATAGAACTTCATAAGAGATACTCATTGAGGGTATTCTTTGTACTTAGGTGAATTGGAGGACGGGTTACCCCTTCCCGAGGACTATTACGACTAGTGGATTTCACTACATGGACAAGTGAGTTCATTTCTCAATTAATTATGCTCTTGGGTGTGCTTGTAGTAGTAGTGGCATTAGACTTAGGAAAAGATAAAATTGTGGTTGAATGGTGATCTAAACTTGCATGAATGAACGATAAGTATATCGAGGCAAGATTTGTGCAATAACCTTGTATAAGCTAGTATAGATTTGGAGTGTTTGAAATCGGTATGATCACTTTTAAATTACCTAATAATATGCCATGATTATATGAATAAACTATACATGCATATCATGTAGTGAGTCACATATCATTGTCGAGTATGCCTTTGCTGGGACAAAGGTGTATTTGGGAGGCAACGGGTCTTTCATTAATGGGACTAGGGTTGCATGACTTATGGACCAACATTAAAATTGTGGTTGCATGTCTTATGGACCACCCCACTTAAGATTAGGAGTATGGTTGCATGTCTTATGGACCAACTTTGGAACTGTAGTTGCATGACTTATGAACTACCCTAAACCCCGAGTGGAGGGCGTAAATCCATTCACATATGACTACCGGGAAGTTAAATGCCTGCTTGCTCATTTGCTTGTGCATTCATATGGTTGCTTAATTATAACTTGCTTGTATAGATATTTTAGCTTGGTCGAGTATGTTACTTGGAAAATGAATCTCACTAAGCAATTAGCTTATACCCCAATAGTTTTTGTTGCAGTGTTCCTATTTTTAGATGTTCCGAGAGGACACTTTGTGCAGGTTTATCACATTGGATTAAAGAGCTTTTGAGGAAGTCGGGACCTAGTATAGGCGTGGCCTTCTAGGAAAATCTCTTTAACGCAGAATCAGATATATGTAATTGGAGCTAAATGGTGTAGACTCCTATTATTTTGGCGGGGGTATGCCCCCTTGGCTTTGTAAAGTTTAACTATTTATCTTGTTGTGATTTATATTCTTAATGCTATGTATACTTTCTTAAGACTATCGAGCCAAAGTGTGATCCTAAAAGTTGTGTAAGTATACCTTAACCTTGATATGTAAACTTATGGGGTGACTAAGGTTGTCATACTTAAGTTTAAATATCGGGTGTGGTGGACTGTCGCGTTTAGGGTACCCTTTGGGGCGTGACAGTTATACACTTATCCCACCAATTATATAGTAGTGAATGAAATGTGACTCAACATATGAAGTGCATGCATAATTTCTTAATTAAAGTCTAATAGTTATATTTAACTTCTTTCAAGTGAGCAACCAATTTCAAACATTTCATGATATTAATGTGTATGCAACTTTATTACAAACAAATCATGTTTCGATATACTTAATATTCTTTCAACATATTATCATACAACTTCCATTTGATTTTTGCCTAAATTCTAACGCAACTAAATTTACAAGCACAATCATAAGTATGAAAAATAATGGGGAATAAACTCACTCAGCCATGATGACACCTTTCTTGAAAATAGATGAGTCATTCGGGATTTCCACTAATCGTAGTAATCTTCGGGATATAAACAATCCTCCTCGAGATTACCTAATCAAGAAGAATATCCAAAATGAGTATTTCTTTTTGATTCTATGGTACTAATAAGGAACTATATTATAAAATCGTTAAAATTCATATAGAAAGAAATTTTAGCT
This sequence comes from Combretum micranthum, assembly GCA_024138025.1. Classification (NCBI taxonomy): domain Eukaryota; kingdom Viridiplantae; phylum Streptophyta; class Magnoliopsida; order Myrtales; family Combretaceae; genus Combretum; species Combretum micranthum. The sequence goes on from JAMXBD010001383.1 coordinate 286,611, forward strand.
TAAAATGGTCATAACTTGGTTATTTTAACTCGGAATTGTGTATATAGTATACCGTTTTCTACCTATTCGAAAAGATATATCCAATTCTAAAATTATTTTCATTAAACTAAGTCATTTAAGTTCTGAAATAGTAGTGACCATATTTACCACGAATTTTCACAAAACTTGAATTCCTTCTTTTAAAAAACTCATAGAAAAGAGATAGGTATTATAATAGTTTGTAAAACCTTTGAAATGTATTTACATATATTTATTGACTCATATCAAATGTATGAAACTAATGAAGTTGTCTCAAATCATAAATTTTTGGTAATAGTAAAGTCTTGGAAAAGTGAAACTTCTGAAAATTCCTCTTATTTTTGCTAATGAATATCTCAAGTTATTTTAAATGAGTACTTTTTTTTTCTTGATTTCATTTCCTTAGTCTTTTTATATTTCCAAAGAATGATTTCATTTTCTAAGCTTAGTTTCTAATACTATTTGAAAATAATAACAATTCTATATTTATAAACATAATTTCCTTGTTTATTAAGATCATTCCACTTTCATGAAAAGAAACTTTTGGTGTTTGTCACCTAGTTTTTTGATAAAAAAAATAAAGTTTAGTAAAACTTTTGTTTACTCAAGAAGTTCTTTCCATGTTATGTATGTTTTGTAAAAACTCCTATGAACTCCTCTAGATTTCTTAGAAAAGTTTGTTAAGGTAAAATCTTTAGTTTTTATGAAAATTACTTCCTATTTTTAGTTTTAGAGGAAAATTTCTATTTTAAGAAAACTTTTCCTTATTTATTTTATTTGGACAAAAATTATTATTTTCATGCATGAATATGAATCATAAAGTTATGAAACATAAAGAAACATAATAACTTAAAAAAAAAGGTAGTAAAGAAATAAATCAAGTATTGGAACCTTAACTTCATCAAGGTATCGGGACTAAGAAAAGACTAGTCGAAAAAGAAAAAGAAAATGTTTTGACTTGATGAGGACAAGTCTAAGACTAGAAGGACTAGTCTTAAAAATAACATGAAAGTAAATAAATTACAAAATAAATAAGCTTATATGCTCTAAAAGATATATATATAGCTACATAGATATATTTAGTTAAATATATATGAAAGCAACATAAAAAAAATTAGATTCATGAACAAAAACAAAGTATGAACTTATTGTTGCTTTCTAAGCTAAAACTATTACCTATAGAAGAAGTAGAAACTAGAGAGAACTTGAGAGGGTTTATGGAAAGATTTTTAGAGAGTAAGTTTAGTATATGGAAGGTGTGAAAGAAGTGGAAGGAAGATGGGGTATTTATAGGAAAATGTTGAAGGAAATTTGCGTTAATTAAATAAATGAAAATTGAAACAAATTGAAGAGGGGAGAGGGAGTGGCCATCGCAATTCATGTAGGAAAGAGAGAGAGAATTTTTTTTTTTTTTGTATTTTTGTTAATGAAAAGTAAGATATAAAAAATGTGAAGTTGTATTGGAAATGAAAATTGTAAGAGAATAGAGGTATGGTTTGTAAGAGTAGGTTGCAAGAAAAAGTAGAGATAGATGAATAGTGTAGAATAGTAGTAAATAGTGTAATGTAAAGTAGACATGATAATTTAAGTAGCGGTAGTAAGAAAATATGCGTATAATTACGATATCTGATATTTTTAATTAACGAAAAATCACGAAATTGATATTTTTGAAATCCTTATATTAAATCGGTCCTATCGGTGTTATCGAAATATTTTTATTATTTCGGGCTCCGGGACAAGAATTTCGAGAACTGATCTCGTCTAAGTCCGAAGGACACTCGGATTTTGAAAATCTGATATTTTTATATAACCTAAAGCCATTGCAAACTATTACCACTATTTATTCTAACTTCGTTTTCTAGGGCTAAAGAAAACGGGAATGCTGGATCTAAAATGTAGGGTTTGTACTAGACTTTTGTTAACCTTTAGGGTTTCGGTTGACTTTTAATTCTAAGATCAAACTTAAAATTAACCAAAAATTTTAGGGGTTTACACCCTTTATTATTTAAAGTCTATCATACTACAACTACATCTAAGTCCTTTAAATATTAAATCCATATTAACTAAACTTAACCAGTTAATCCAATTATTAAACCAGACTCAATTATTTCATTAGATCATTATCATGTATCTGTTAGGACCTTAATTGATCTAAGTATTCTATTTTAGATCAATTTCATTTTAGCTTCTTATAGTCTGTCATGTCGAATAAAACTTTGTCTATTAACTGTCTACTTGATATTCAAAAGCCATATTAAACCTAATTTAGTGAGTAAGTCGTATTCACTTATTCTACTAAAACATTGTTATATATCCTATAAGATGTTAATTGGTCTAATTCATTTTATTTCACTAAGTTTATTAAGTTAAGTTGGAATTAGATTTATTAACTAAGTTCATTTCATAAGCTTAAGTTCCATGCTAATCCAAATTAGTTACTAAACTTATTAATTCACTTAACCCATTCCTAATTATTCAAGTGCTGACATGTTATATCTTATCTCATTTATCTTTTTTAGTTAGTCTTCATCTATTATTATTTTCTTATTTATTTTCTAGTAATAGAGCAAAGCAGGGGATCATTGGATCAAGATCGTGATCAAGGCCGTGATTTTTATTCATGGGAACAATCACGCTCGTAATTGTAATATTTCAACCACCAGAGGCTACCAAGCCCTTATTCATGCTCGTTATCAACCAAAACATAGATATCTAAGGCTAACTAAGGTCGTGATTATGCCCGTGATTTTCCAAAAATTTTAAAATAGTGATTATCATTAGTTGGATCATGCTGTAATCAAGGGAAATACAAAGATCAGTGGTGATCACGGGTTTAATCATGCCCATGATTGCCCAAAATTTCTTAACGAAGCCTACTAAGGGTTGTATAATACCTGTGATTTTTCAAAAAATTTTATTAGAGTCTACGAAGGGCCATGTCATGCCTATGATTGAAAGGGCATTAGCTATTATGAGTTCCTCCTATTTCTTTTTCCCCACTTTAACTACTTGTTTACATCACACTTCAACAAAGACACCATAAAAGCAACACACCCATCAAGAATTATAACTTACAACATCTATATACATATTATTAAATCTCATATATTCAATTTCTATCATCAAATATCTAATCTATACATATATATACATAATCCTAAGTTTAAACATACATATTATACATCACTTGTACTAATTTTATCATAACCCTATCTATATCTAGCATCAACTCATCATATTCTTGCATAAATAATAACCAAAATAAGGAAAAACAATTATACTTATCTTTTTAGTAAACACATGTAAATTGATCTTCTCTCCTACTACTCTTCCTTAGTTCTTGAAGCTATTTCATACATGTCTCCATCTTCTATATTATTTTCTATTTTCCATTTCTTCCTTAATCTTTTTAAACTTGAGATTTTATCTTATTCTCCATCTTCTATCTTATTTTCTATCTTCAATGAAGAGGAGGAGAAGAAGAAGAGAAAAATAGAACAAGAAAGAAGAAAATGAGGGTAGCCTTAAAGTCAAAAGGAAAAAGAAAATAAAAGATAAGGATTAAAGATATTTTTGGGTAAGGGTTTTGGGTTTAAATCTTTTAGATAATTATTTTAAGTATCGAAACTAATTTAAGAATCTATATAATAGAAATTAATATGTTGAATTACAAATTTAGTTTAGGAATTCAATTTATAAGAATTGACATTTAGTTTAGGTCTCAGTATAAGATTTGATCTTTTCAAATAAGTAGATGAATTCAAAATTCATGAGGATTATGAAAATAGGATTTAGTTGAAAATGGCTAGATAGGGTCTTTTGTAAAATTAAGATAATTGAATTTATAGAATTTTGGTTCACTTATAATTTTAAAAGAAAATGGGTTCTAGTTAAAATTTGGTTGAGATGATGGTGAAATTTGATTTTTTGAAAAAGATAATTAAATTGAATAGACAAATTGAAAGGAATATAATTCAAATTTGATGGTTAGGAAGAATTAAGAAATTTGATTGATGAAATGGGTAATCGATGTAAATAAATGAATGCAAATGAGTATTTGAAATCTCATTTTCAATTAAATCTATTTATTAGTTTGAAAATATTAATCTATCTAATTATATCTTATAATTTGATTTACTTGACTTTATTAAACTATCTAAATTTAATTTTTAATTAATTTTAAATTCTAGTTTAAAATTAACCATCTATTATTCTATTTTAACTATATCAACTCTTATTTAGATTAATGAAAACTTGGAGTATTTCACTTTCATTTGAATTATCATTTCATTAATTATAGAATAATAATATTTTATAATCTCAAAATCCCCCATTTTAGTATTTTCAAAATCTCGTCTAAGAGAATGAAGTTTTATAAGACGTACCTTTTCACTTCATTGAAACCTCACTTGTAGTGTATCTACACTTTCTTTCCACTGGTAGCTCCGTTAATTTTTGGAAAAATTCGATCTGCCAATGCTAGTTAGATATCAAATAATGACTTTCTAATTTTTGTTTCTAGTGGCTTTGAATTTATTGACCTCTAACCTTGATAATGCAGGGGATTTTCTAGTATAGCAACACCAATTTTTATGATGTCCCATAAACCTTATGATGGACCAATAATTATATTTTTCTTTAGAAAATATCGGAAGTGGTATTTGCTTTTTTGATTTGATGATTGCCAACCTATGGTTCAATGGAGTGGGAATTCAAAAATATTTGATAGAATTATGCTTGGTAGATGGTCCTATAAGGTATTAATACTATTGTCAGTATGTAGAAGGTTATTAGATTATAATAGAATGGAATGAAAAATTTGAGTAAGATGGCATTAATTTAGAAAATTATTGAAGTGAGATATGTTTTATAAGAGATAATAGAATAAAATAGGAAGTACACAGACATGGAGAAGCCTTTGTATATTTCTCTGCTTTTACATGATTAGAAATGAGTCAGATTTTTGTATTTATAGGCTTTTTCTTTCTCAATAAATGGTCGATCATTTCAATTCAAGGGTTATAATGTGAAGTGTAGGAGATTGCAACTACCATTTAGGACATTTCATAGAAGTGCGACAATTTTGTGATACCATGCTTGAAGACAAAGATCTAGAAAAGGATAACCCAGAAAGATTTACAATGGTGATAAAATCATATTACATTTGAAACAACCGTAATTATTAACTAACAAGTGACTTGTAACAACTGAAAAATCGAATATGACGTGGATACAACATATAGCCATAACAGATACCTTATATTACAAAGCTTTCCATACGATAAATTGTTCCATTTGACAAAGACATAACATACATACATAGTTCGATACAATAACAAGGTGTACAAATACAATACAACTGACCTAGACTAGACTTTCGAAGCAGTATCTTAGAATATTAGGAGTTCATACAGGCTAGACACAAGTGGCAGTGTTGTATCGGTCAGTCTTATGAGATATAAGAAGCCAGATGGGGGTAATGAATTCACCACCACGCCGAAGCTGCTCTGCATGGCTATACAACGTACAGCTATCTGCTGCATAGCATAGCATCTCCACCCACACGCTTAACATAATATCCCATTTACTATCATTTTTTATCAATTCCGTTGCGAGCTCTTGAGCTTTTGGAAATATGTACCAATCCAATTCATTCACAGGGTCTTCACGTTTCATCAGCCTTTTTTTCACTGGGTCCCCTTCATTCTCAAGCTTCTTACTTTTTTTCAGCTTTCTAATCTCCTCCTCATCGGGAAACTTCTCTTTATATAGAAGTTCATAGGCCGATCTTTCATCCATCACTTGTTTTGTAGTTTGTGCTTTGTGTTGGAACAACACCGTAAGGACTCCACGGAGGTGATGGAAAATAATGGATGCAGAAGATATGGATAACATGTGTGGTGCATTAACGAGAAGGTGCATCATACAGTCAGATAGCACTTTGCTCACCTTTTTCTCTTTATGTGAATTAGAATTTGAAGCCCCTTGATGATCATCATCTTCCTCATAAAAGCACATACCGGTTGCTAGGTGCCATATTGCAACACTTCTACCGAATTCTGTACAAATAGTTTCATGGATAATATCCTTATGTTGACCATTGCCGCTTTCATGCGGTATGAGCCCCCAGCTACCGTACTTTGTAAATGGTTTCCAGTGTCCCGGCTTTTGTCCATCAATTCGTTTTTCATCAAAATTTATCATCTCATTAAGCACTAATTCCTTCAGATCATGCAAATTTCTATACCTTTTTTGAATTTGTACCTTTCCCATCTCTTATCCAGACACAATAGTCCGAGGAACTTTGTCACGCAACTTCTATGTCGAGTCTTAAGACAGAATTCTACTATATTGAACTGATACAAGCAGTTGGACCATCTCTTCCTTTTTCCAGAGCGCCCAGAAAGAAATTGCACTAACTTATTTCGCAGCCGGAAGTCCTGGAACTTATTCATCGTCATCCACACAACTGCCTTGTCTGTGAAGAGCAATGTTGCATCCGAATACAGTTCGACACAGACGGCAACAAGAAGCACTCCATATGTAAAGATGTAGTCCCTTTTATACAGGGTCGGTGTAGGTAACAACGCAAAACCACAAAAGGTTAGAACTATGCCAATACCAGCTAGGAAACGCAGAATGAAACCGACTCTGCTATAAATGAGCGGTGACTTAGTGTAGAGGGCATCATACATGAATCCAAGTTCGATATCTGTAATTTTGAACGTTTTCTCTGGATCCTTGTAATTAACATCCATTGAAACACCGTGCTCCAAGTAGTAAGGGCGGTGCACCCAATTTTCAAGGTGAGGCTTTAGGTGATCAAATCGATGATAGGCCTTTAATATCAAGCCTGCATCAGTATTTTCAATGACTGGGCTGCACAGTAAATTAGGAATGGTATTTTCTTCTTCGTCCTCTGATGTAGTTGCACCAACTTCTTCATTAAGTGCAGACCACAAGGACCATGCCCTCTCTACATATTTGATCAATCCAGCACAAAACAGTGGTATGGTTAAAAATGAAAGCCTGGTGTAAGTCCAACAATTGAACAAAACCCATATGACAAGTCCTATTTGAAAACTGGCCCCAAATATCTCTCTAACACCCAATTGGTTATCTTCTATGGAATAGGCTGTAATGGTGTCTGGACTTCCGAGGTGAAGTAAGAACAATGGTGCTAGGAGAGACTTAAGTGCAATCTCTGTGTCAGGAATGTAAGGATCTTCAACACCCAAGTCACTTAGCTTACCGATCCCAACAGTCGCTATCCAACTAGCTATTAAGTAGCTCGTCCACACAGTGAACCTGAGCCAAGGTTTAGTCATCCGACTTCTACGCCGGCCTAAAGTCAGAAGGGTTAGTTGCAAGGTCATGCTAACCAATACTATTGCTTTGAGGTTCCACGTATGCCATGTAACCTTCGCCCATTTAAGTAATGGATCCCAGAACATGGTTGATGAACTGTCTTCTCCCTGGACATTTTAAAAGTGAATCACTAAGTCTTGTTCTTAAATTAAGGAACAAACATATTAGCCATGGTTAACAGATTTCATATATGTTAGCTTATACCATACCTTTCAAAGCAAACCCACACTACAAGAAAAATGAAAAAAAAAAAAAAAAATCTTAACTAAAACGTAGAAGGTATCTGAAAGTAAATTGCTGAAAATGTTAATTCATAATATTAATATTATCTTTTAAAAAGTACCTATGTGGAATTATCATAAACTATTAAATTACATTTCATTTTTCTTATATATATATATATATATATGGTAAGTTAAAAGTATCTTATGAACTAGCAATTACTATTATATAATAATAAATGCTATGAAATTTGCTTTAATAACGTAACACGTCCAGCACTTTTAAAGTGACAGTAGATAGTGACAATTCAGAAGTACCGAAAATACCACATCGCAAATGCATTATGTTACAACGTTTTAGAAGTATCTTTAATATTTTAGCCATTGCTTATAAATGAACAAAATTGCAGTATAGGTCCTTATTTTACAAAGTTTTAGGAGTATGTTCAATAATTTAGCTATTGCTTATATATGAACAAAATTGCAGTATAGGTTTTATTTTAGAATTTTTTATTATTAAGTGTTCTCTTTTTCTTGGTAAAAATTGTTGTTATAAGTTGTTCAATGCTATGTTAGGAGTGGGTGGTTAACCTTTTTTATATCATATACCTACTCCACCTTAATGCCTTGTTTACTTATAGAATAAGGAGGGAATTGGTTTTCAATTCATTACAGAATATAATAAAGGTATAATAACTATACAACGTTTACTTAATATGAAAAGATAAAACAAGTAATTATTAAAGCAAAAGTAAAATATCTATAGAGAAATTATATTTATATAGGTGATATTTTTAATATAAGGATATTTATAACAAAGATTACAAATAAACCATTGAATGACTATTCATGTATATGAAGACATATATTGCCATCAATATTTTTCCACAATAGCAAATTCATTATGAATTAAGAACATAATAGTAGCTTTTTGTAAAATGATGGGAGAAAGAAAAACTATTCCCATTAAGTAAGTGGACTGTAAGCGACTTGATAGATTTTGAATAGGTATCGAAAGTTACAGATCTAGTTTTATGTATAAATTTCTGAACCTACTTTCAAAGAATAGAATACACTCTCATACTTGTACTTATTTTAGAACTTTGAGGCATACTGGCTATATTTCAGCTATTGTGTTAAATATACTAATAATATTAAATGTAATACATTATCATATGTGTCTACTCCCTAAATTCTACTGTGGAGAGTGTGCCTTCTTTATAAAGGGAATATTTAAAGCATGGAAATTTTCTCAACTTATAAAAAGTGTTTGTTCTTCATGAGAACTATCAGATACTTGTGAATAATTTCAATTTTACAAGAACGTACTAGCTATGAAATTACAAAAAATGTTGAAAATTTATTGAAATTTCACCTCAAAATTTTTATAATTATAAAAGTACGATAAAAAAATTTATAAGATACCTCACACTCTTTATAGGTTTTAGCTGATACAAGCTCCAAGTGATATTTGGATTGCACCGTTGGTAACCTAACCAATACTTCTAGTAAGTGCAAGTACGACCTCTTTCCCTATCTTTCTTGTACTACTCACTTGTAAATACATAATTGTTATGAACAAATGGTTCATTTACAGTTAGTGGCCCAAAAAAAGAAAAAAAAAAGTTCATTTACAGTTGCAATTACTGCTTTTCTTACAACATGAAACTTTTGGATGATTTGCCTCTGCTTTTAAAGTTAGCACGATATTAATATACTACTTTATACTTAAACAGTCTTTAATTTCAAGACTCATTTGGGGATTTTACCCCCGCACGTCAATGTTTTAAGCAAATTTTTCCTTTAAAGATCTTCTCACTTTATCCGTGAGATTCTTTACAAAAGAAGATTTATTAATTCCTCAATATTATTTACAAGAAACCATAATATAATAAATTATACTAAAGTAATGAAAAGGCAAAAAGAAAGAAACCAAAGAGTTGTGGGACCCTATTATAATGCCTTGGGAACGAGAGAAGAATCCAGCATTAAAACTGGTCTTATATAACATAACTATTTATATATATATATATATAATATAATTTACAACTACAGGGAAACGAAGACTAGTACATTGTAATGAAAAAAATCTCTGTGTTTAGTATAATTTACAATTATAATAATGGACCTTCATATAACATGACCATTATATATAGATATCATAAGCTATGGCAACTTAAGCTTAATTAAAAATGATTCAATAAACTAAAAAGGTTTAATAATTAAGCATCTGAGAAAGTATGAACTAATTATTTCTATTTTTATGGGTTAAAATAGAAATTAGATGATTAAAGTAGCTTTTATGATGTTCTAATTTAACATATGGAATCCTTGTACTTAGGAACAAGTTTCCAACTACATGCAACATACATTTCAATGTTAGAGAAAGAGCATGAGAATTAATGCAAAAGGAGCAGTAATCTAACCTGGTTTTATAGAATCCTTTGTCACTAGCAACGTATGGCCACTTTCCGTTCAAGGCAGAAGCAAAGAATTCAGAAGAAGAAAGACAACTGATGTTTATAGTTAAAGAACATGTTTTATGATAATGAAAGATGAAATTATGTTGGCCGGACTATAACTTTCAGCAATTTATAAGGTTTGCCTGCACATGCCAGACAAAGGAACTTATTACTTGCTTGTAACTTTTATTCTACTTTAGGTCCTTTATCCTGTTCGTGTTGTCTTTGTTACAGGCTTGGGCAAAGTACAAAATAAAGCGAGATTCTCCATTTGATTTATTGCATGTGGTACTCATTATATATTGAATTCACATAGTTCTATCGAGACTTTTCTTTATTCCGATACAATTCTTTAATAAATTGATACGGATACTTCTCTTAATCCAAAAGTTACACTACCAAGGAAGCTAGCTTTTCTCATTTGTTGGTTTCTTAAACTGCAACTTAAAAAGAAACCGGTTTAATGCTCAAATGCAGTAATGGAGATGAGCGATTCAAACATGATACATTTCACTTAAGAGATTAAGAGTGATGACATTAGACTACAAGGCTATTGACTGTCATGTCTAGTTCTCTGTCTCCCTTTATCAATAAAATGCTTTGCCTAGAACCAATGAATTGAATGGGCAAAAAAGGAGAAAATGTGCGAACTTGATAGCATCTTTTCGGCTAAATTGATGCGTTTGTATACTGTATGATGCATCGGCCAGCTATTCTTGACGGTCAAAATGGTGTCAGTACATGTCGTATCACGCAATAAGAAAACAATAACTTGAAGTATTGAAATCAAGAGTTCCTATGTCCTTGATCAAGGCATTGCATATCACATTTGTTAAAAGATTTCCTTCCACTAATTGGTTTATTTTTTTTAGGAGATTATCAACACTGTAGATAACGATATAATCCCTGCAACTTCCCTTTCTTTATATCCAAAGGTCATCTTCTTACAGATAAATATTTGCTGGGGCAGATTGGTGCTCCTTTGTCTTGAGGTATGCCCTTTTGGTGGATTGTTTCCTCTGCCTTCTACATATATTGGTTTACAAACTTCGTTCTCGATGCTACAAGAATGATTCTGAAAGCCATAGTTTGCTTCTCTAGTTGCGAGTTCAATTTTCTTAATTTTTTCGACCCAATTCTTGATGATCGATCCAGCCTCTGACAAAATCAGCAGACATTTTATAAATGATATCAGCTTGATCACCTGGCTAACATTGCCGCTTCATTTATTACAAAGAAATCATTCGATCCAGTCATACCACTCAATGCCTTAATTCGTCTGTTGAGTGGGTTATTCAAACTTTCATGCTTTGTTTTCTTTTGAATTCGATTGCTGTGTAACATAGTTAACTTGTCCAACCAAAGTTATCATTCCTTTAATGTATTTCGTTTTTTCCTTGTGAAATAAGATTGAATTTGAAATGAGACCAACGGGTACTTTTTTCCTGGTGCTCTTAGACTGTCTCACATCTTAGGTCATTAACAGATTAGAATGTTGCAATGTCATACATTGCACGTATGCTTCATCTAATGCATAAATCGACATAAAAGGATCACATTGATGAAATCATTTTGATTAAACAAGCAAAAACATGAAGCATTTCCAAGCTTTTATATAACAGAAAGTGGCATTACAATACTTGATATCACCAGTCACGAGAGATAGGAAACTGAGTTTAGTTTTCTGCTACTCAATACTGATCGCACTCAGTTACGCGAAATAATAATTAACATGATTTTTGCTATTATAGAATAACATCATTGTGAATAGCTTTATAAGGTGTTGCGATAAATATCTTGGTATCTTCTTCAAAACTCTTTTCAGAACTTTATATATGTCTCAAGTTGTATAGTGATTCAACGGAGGAAAACAATACATCCTCTTTGTTTCATTGGCAGGCTTCTCATTCACTGTTTCAAAATCCTCACAACATGTAAACTGCATCCTAACTAAATTGCACATTATGCTACACCAAATGATTAAAAAAATCTTAATAGAAGCCAAAACAATATAACATAATATTTCCTCTTCTGTCTAAAACAATTAACTTTAATATAAGAGCAAGACCATCAACTGAACTCAAACAAGAAAGTAAACAGCATGACTTCTCTGCTGTAAATATAAATCAGAAACATGTAAACTATGAAATTAAAGAACAGAAGGTTTAAATATCCGAATACAATGGTATACAGTCAATATGATGGCTTAAATGCTTAGGAGATCAAATGTCTTGTAGCATGAACCTCAGTAGATCGAACTAAGTCTTGCAGTCCATAAGTATCCATATATGAGTAATGATATCTCCACCTCTTTTAAGTATATCAGCATGGTGATACACCTGACAATTATATGCTGTATAACAAACCATCTCCACCCACACAGTACTTATAAGGTCCCACTGATCTTCTCTTTTAATCATTTCTGCTGCAAGCCTTTGTGCATCTGCGAGTACGTCCGTGGTGAACTTGCTCTAGCTCGGACTGGATTAACATCTCCAAAACATCACTTTTGAACCAATTCATTTCTTCCAACTAACATTTTGAACTTGGATAGGCATATTGGTTAGTCATTTCACTAGGGTTTTGGAATAATGATAATATGCAAGAACAATTTGTTAGAGGATACATCATGTAATCAGAGAGTGCTTTGCTGCCTTAGCATTTGATCCTTTCTTCATGGATGGAGTGATAACAATTGTCTGTCGCAATGTGCCAGATTATGATACTTCTGTCAAAGGCAGTGTCAATGCTGTCCTTGAATGCCATCTCCATGTGTACTGTGAATGCTTCTTCAGAATGGTGAATCATCCTTGTCCATTTGCCTCTTTTAGTAAGGGGTTTGTATCCTCTCTTGCTGTCCAGCATCTTCATGATTTCAAGAATAAGACTCCTCAAAATGTGTTTGGACTTAAGATATCTTGTGAAACTTTCTAAGAAAGAAATTCAGGACTTGTATACAATGACCTTTTACAATGGAGATGGTAGTCTGACAAGTTAAATTGTCCAAGGGCATTGGATCCTCTTTTCTTACGTATGCATAATTTTTATTAAAAATGGAAAGAACAGTGATTCCAGTACTTATTATGGTGTTTAATCATCTCTACCATTGCCCAATCTAAAAATGGAGGCCAAATGTTCACATAACTTCTGATAATTCCAACTCCAAATATTGCCACATAGGAACTTCTATCCTTTCCTTCATGTATGGCTTTTGTGTTGGGATAAATGCTGAAACACAGCTTTTGTTGTTAATAAACTGAAGTAAATGATTAAATGAAGAGTGATGCGAAGCCGAGTATGAGGACAAGTCACTTAATGTAAAGAACTTCATAGATGAAACCAAGTTCAATCTCAGTCGTCTGAAATGCATGATCAGGGTGATAATCGTCGATGGACAACCGGGGACAGATAATAAACATGGTTGTAGAAGCAAATTCCATGGTGTGGTTTCAAGCAGTTAAATCTGCAATAAGCCTTCAGATACATTTTTAGTAAAGGATTATTTGGAGGCAATTTTTCAAACAATAAAAGGGATGGATTTCTCTTCGGCAATGATCTCAGGGGTTATGCTAATATTTTCATTATACACTGATCTGAGAACCAAAATTGATTCTGCATACTTGGTAAACACAGCAAAGAACATATGGATATGAAGATATGACTGAGGTGTCTCAGGTTAAGTATCCATAATACTAAAACAACAATAACCACCAAGTGGAGTAGCTGCCTCTAGAGAATTATCTTCTTTGGAATACGCGGTGATGCTGTCAGGATTTCCTTGTAGCATCAAAATCAAGGGTGCCATCTACCTCAAATAGGATGCCCAAATGATGAATGACAAAGTCCCTGTCATGTGACTCAAATGTCTTGGTCGGCTGCTGAATACAGTGAGAATGATCTCATAGACAACACCAGTCACTATAGGAACTTGAACGTTCCACTCTTTCATGACATTAACGTTTGAGATACGTATCCGATATAGCTCTAGCTCCTCTTTCTCTTCTTTGCTTTCCCTGTGTCAGTAGCGTGCGGGAACTGCCTCTAATTTTAACAGCCGGATCAGAGGTTCATTTTGAAGTACAGAGCCCAACTTATTAAGATCTTTTTGCATTAAAAACATAATGAGTGATACAGAAGTATAGCTCATTTCATCCATACTGAAACTCTTGCCTTTGATTTATCATTTTTGTGAATGAACCAACAGGCAAAAAAGTTGCTTGCAATCACAAGGAAGAAGGCCGTTTATTCAAATCAAAGGCCACTCAAGAAGTACAATTCGACAATTTGCTTAATATCCTTGAAATCTTCAAGATTAAATGAACACAATTCAAACAAAAGCCTAGAATGACTATCGATTGATATAAATGTATGTATATATTTTACATCTTACCTTCTTGGCATAGCTATATATTCATTTCTCACATTGGGCATTTCTGTATTTTGCTCCGTTGTATATTCTTGGTGAGCTGTTAGTTTTACACAGAGCGTGATGTATGGGAGTGTATAATCTGGTCTTTCTCCTTCAATTTGCTAAATCATAACAAGAAACCTCTAAACCAATTGAAGAATACAGACCCTAAAATCCAAAAAAAGTTGAATGATTTTTTTTTTTAAACCGTGTTTGACCATAATTGATAATCTAGACTAGTCAAATTAATGCATACCTAAGCTTTGTAGGGTATGTAGTTGGTAATGATTTTGTCTTCAAGCGTAGTTTTAAAATTTATAATGGCCCGTTTTTAATTCACTATAAAGGCAATAGGTAGTGTACTTATTGAAAATGTAATATAGCGCTAAAATTCGGATCGTCTGCAGGGAATAAGCAACTACTAGTAATTACTCTTATTCTACTATTTAACTAATAATTTTGATGAATTTCTATTACTAATATATATATAATAACTATATTAAATTACTAGAAACAAATACACTATCACTGTTCGACAAGCAAGATTTGATTAAGGCAAATGATCTAGGTTTTGTCTTTATCTAATTTATCATGTGAATCCTTGAAATTTACAGATTTGAATTAGTTCTTAAGCTATTGAGTTTCTCAAACAAAATGATAATTCTTTCAAATCTATCTATTTTTCTAAACCTAAGTTAATCAATTAGGATTTCTCCTCAATCAATAGGAACCTAAGCTTGCATTGAGAGCATGAACTAAATTGAAAAGTCATATACAGAAGATTCTTGCTGTTCTATGTCTAGAATTACAAACGAATCTCATCAATTTCATAAATTAATTCACAAAAGCAATCTTTCAATTAGCTTAAATGAAAATCAAACATAACTTTGTATTCCGGATATACAAACTTAAGAAATAATTAAGGAACATGCAATTGAACAAAAGAACATCAATCTTTTATTAAGCCCAAATTCTCATCACAAGATAAAATTAGAGTTCAACAAAACCTAGATCTGAAAATTTATTCTTCCATAGTAATTAATGAGAATACATGAAATTTCAAAAACAAACTAGAATTTATGATATCACCCAAGAAATGAAGCTCAAAATTGTGGATCTTCAATCCAAGATAGTCTTGACTTGTTATTAAACACCTGAAGAACTCATGTATGTTTTATATACTTGCTCTCTTACCTCCTTGTTCTTGATTCTTCCTCTATCTTCAATTTATACTGAATCTCACATAAATGGAATTGAATGCTCATTATAGAGGAAATGGGAAGTTACAAGAGCTACGGGTCTTTTGGCTTTCCAAAGTAATAGCCCTTTAATGCCTAATAAATGTTACTTTAATAAATAGGGGGTTACTATTCATTAAACAAGCCATTTCTCAAAAAGTAACTCACTGTTAAATTGACGTGTTTGGGGACAAGTCGTGTCACTTGAGCATGTCTGGCCAATTTCTTTATCGTAAAAAGTGACACGAGTGAGACATGGCTTGTCCCAAAGTCGTGTCCCTTGTTGTGCACTTTTTTCTTCATTGACACGATTGGGACATGGCTTGTACAGAAATGTCCTTTGCAAAGTTAATTTTCCAAATTGACATAGTTTGTGACAGGTTATGTCGCTATTGTATCTTTTCAAAACTTAAGATTTAGATCTTGATTGTGCTTTTCCTTGACATGGTTGATAGACATGGCATGTCTTTGTTGTGTTAACCACTTTTTAGTCCAAACTTTGCATTTTTGACCCGTTTTGCTTTTGTTTCATAACATAACTCTTTTAAAGGCCTGAAAGCATAATTAATATTTTTAAGTACCAAATTCATAATATTTATCAATAACAGTCCATTTTGGCATTCATAAAATATGAATAATTTTGGGTTTATCGAATTCTCCCACACTTGAGTATTTGCTTGTCCTCAAGCAAATATGTAAGCCCTTATATTTTTCGATAATATAAGCAAACCCTAGAACCGGAAGTCAAAATGAAACCCTAAGTTAACCTAGTTATATGATTAGTCTAGTGAATCCAGATCCGTCAATCCCGTGTTCTTAAACCTTAGAAAACGAAATGAGATAATTGTGGAATATGGTTCGTAACAATATAGGAAAGCTTAAAAATATCAGATTTGTAATTTTCTAGTGTTCTTCGAATCCGATCGGGATCAGTTTTCAAAAACCGTGCCTCGGTACATCAGATAGTGAAAATATTCCGATTGTCACACCCCAAGGGGTACCCTAAACGTGACAGTCCTCTGTACACAATACTAAAGCCTAGGAATGACTACCTCAGTCACGCAAAGGGTACCATATCATGTACAAGGCGTACATCACAACCAAGGGAACGCATCGGAGTAGCGCAATTTATATTGATAATAAATAAGTAACAAGGCAAAGAGAATACTTATCATGAAACATATACATATTACATTTCAATTCTTATGGCATATCCCTCTATTATCTTCAAATAAATATACATCACTAATCAAATAGGTCATTACATATAAAGAACCTTACAAAATTACTTCATCTTATTATTCCATTTCCTTCATAGAAGCTTAACATCCTTCCATGACTCCCTTATTATCATGATCATCAATTTAATCCACGGGTATACATGTTTCAACAAAATCTATAGGGGTATAAGTTACAACTAGCTTAGTGAGATATTCCTTTTCATTCGCACTATATATTCAAACAAGTTTATTTAGATTTTCACACATATGCTATGCATACAATGCAACAACCACATGATTACGCAAATATATATATATATAGTTATCCGAAAACCATATATAAAACGGATTTACCCCTTCGTATCAAAGGTTAGGGAATCGGGGTTGAAGGTCCTCGACCTTCTACTGCTAGTCCCCAGTCCTCACCCACAGCGTTCGGTTGGCTCGGCTCGAACCTAGAGTCGCTTTCCCCAAGCGATTTGGATTCTCCAGGAAGGAACATGACCCGTGGCATCGCACGATCACAGCTAATCCAACTCTACGCGTAGGAGTAGCAGCCTTCCGAAAAAGATGTGACTCGATGGATGCTATGCGTGTGCGTTTTATTTTTCTTAAGCCAAACTTTATTAAAGTTTATTAGGGGCGATCAATCAATTTAACAAATAATAAATAGTCGTACAAGTAAGTAAACAAAATTATTTAAATAAGTAGTTCGAAGTTGCGATATTCTTAATTGTCATTTCATACATAAACATAGAATCACATATATACACATAATCCCAAATTCCCCAAGCATATATCTATTTTTATCTTTTCTTAGTGTACTAATGCTACTACTTTATAAGCACAAGCAAGGTAACGAAATTAGGAGGAATAACTCACTCGTCCATTTTGCAATCTTCTTAGTCGTAGTAATCCTCGGGTAGGGTATTCTCGTATCCTTCGTCACCTAGACAATAAAAATACCCGGGATGAGTCTTTCATGAAATTTCTATTCTTGGAGATTCTAAACTTTACTTAAAATCGCGGTAAAATCATATAGGAGGAAATTCCAACTTAAAATGGCCATAACTTGCTCATTTTAACTCGGAATTTCGCATATAATATACCGTTTTCTACCTATTCGAAAAGATCTATCCATTTCTAAGGTCATTTTAGTCATAAAAGGTCATTTGGGTTCCAAAAACGTTAGGTACAGATTTAAAACGAATTCTTCTAAACTTTTGCAAATCCATTTTCTAACTTAACTTCATTTTAGAGAAAATCCTTTTGTAACAATACATATACATAATATATAAATATATATCGATAAACACTTTGAGTATATAGGTAAGCTTACTTTATATGCAAAGATTCTAATGGTAGTGTCTCAACAATTTATTTCATAAAACAATTCATTTGGAGTTGTTAAAACTTTAACTTTGATTATTTCTTTTCAAGTATTTGAAGAAACTTTATATTTTCATAAGTATATTCTTATTTTATTTTCTTCATTCTTTTTCTAAAACAAGTAAATTTTCCTTTAACCTTAGTCCTTCATAAATTTCACTTCTAGTGATAAAAGATTAATTTTATCAAAAAGTATATTAGGTTGTTGAAAACCTTTTTATAATTTTGTATTTAGGATGGTTTTAGAAAATGAATCTTGTTCTTATATTTATTTCTAAAATATAAGTTTTTGCTTTCTAAAACTTGTTCTTTTATTTCTTTTGAAAAGAGTCATCTTTATTCGATAAAATCATTTGTTTCTAATTTTTTTATTTATATTCTTTGAAAATAGTTTCTCTTTTAGGAACTTGAAAGTCATTGTTTTTTTTTCTAAGCGGGTTTTAACTTTATGGATTGAATTCATCTTAACTTTGAAGACTAGTTTGTTTCCTTAGTTTTGTTATGAAGTTAAAAGAGTTTAAATCTTAAGCTTTTGTAAAGCTTTTAATATTAACAAACAATTTTACTAAAACTTAGGTTACCATAATATACAAGAAAATATTTATTTCTTATGTTTCCTTGGTAATTTATCTTTATTATTTATGAAAACGTTGAGAAAACTCTATTTTTATGTTGTTGACAATAATTCTATGATTTTATGATAAATTACATAATCGAAAATCTAGTTTTGAGTTCCTTTAATAAAATGAAATTTTATTTTTAGACTAGTTGAGACATTAACATTATGTAGATGCAAGTATCATGAGCATATAAAATAATAAGAACATAAGAAAATACTAGAAACAAATAATAAGCAAGAAAATAAAATATCAAGTATTGGGAACCTTATCTTCATTAAGGTATCCCGATCAAGTATTGGAGCCTTAGCTTTATCAAGGCATCCTGGGACTAAGAATGGACTAGTCCCGAAAGATTAAAGAAAATAAACAAAAGATTGTTTTGACTTGATATGGACAAGTCTAAGACTAGAAAGACTAGTCTTAATAATAACATGAAATAAATAAATTGCATAACTTGAAAGTAAATAAATAACAAATGAGCTTATATGCTCTAAATAAATATATCTACATAATATACATAATATAAGTTAGATTAGAAGCAAATAATAACAATAATAATAACAATATAATATTAACATAAAGTAAAGAGTAGAAACATGAACAAAAAAAAACATGAATAAATTGTTGCTTCTTTAACTCTCATGAGTCTAAGAAACATACACTAAACTCATGCTAAGTTATATGAACATGATAAGTGAATATGAGAATTTTTACCTAAGGTTATGTGATATGAAGATGGTAGATAAAATGGGTTTTATGTGAGTAGAAAGTTCATGTATGAGGAATGAGTTTTGTGGAAATTTGGGTTAAGAGAGTTTTTGTAGAGAGAACTCTTGGAGAGAGGATTTATGGAGAGATTTTGAGAGAGTTTTGGTAGTAAAATGAATTGTGTGAAAAAATGAAAGAGGAAGGGGGTATTTATAGAATTTTTGGAGTGAATTTTTGATGTAATAAAATAAATTGAAAAAGAAATAAAATTAGATGCAAGAGAGGGGTTAGGTGCCAGTTTTGGCATGTGAAGGAGAGAGAAATTCATTTGTTTTGTAATTTTTTGTAAAAGAATAATGTATAAAGTTGATGTGAATAAAGTTGATGTGAATAAAGTTGTATTGGAAATATAAAAAGTAAGAAAGTAGATATATAGGTGTAAGAAATAGGTGTAAGAAAAAGTAGAGATAGTGAAATAGTAATGAATAGTAGACTAAACAATTAAAGTACCGGTAGTAATAAAAATACGTGTAATCGAGCTATATCTATAATTTTTAGCTACCGAAAAATTCTAAAACTAATATTTTTGGAATCCTTGTATTTTTACGAGTCTATTGGTATAAACGGAATATTTTTAATATTCCGAGCCCCTGGACACGCTTTTCGAGAACTGATCCGTTTGAGTTCGAAGGACACTCGAAATTCGCGAATCTGATATTTTTGTGTTACCCTATATTATTACAAACTATTTTAAGCTATTAGCTTAATTTCGTTTTCTAGGTTTTGGAAAAGCAGGATTACTGGATCTTAAACACTAGGTTCGTTATATGATTTGTTGACTTTAGGGTTCCGGTTTGACTTCTGGTTTCGTCGAGATATTCGTAAGATCGTATAATTTTTCGAGTTTTGATCGTTTTATATTTTAGCTCAATATCTATGGTTTATCTTATTTTATTTGTGATTATTTAATAGTTTTTAGTTCTCGAGATCATTTTAACCGAGTCTAGGGTTATGAGTTGACTAAGTTTGACTTTTGGTGAAAATTGAAAATTGTGATTCTAAAATTTTACTGAAGGATTTAAGATTTTATCATTTCTTTGTTAAGTGGTATTTGGATTTATCGTTTTGATTTGCTTTTTGGGAATTGGGTAGATGATTTGATTGGCGTACGGACGTTGATTAAACCGGTAGTTGAACTTATATTTTGTTTCAAGGGTTCTCGTTTTCTCAAGATTGAGAAAACTCATTTTTGATCTTATTTGGAATTAAGTTTTAACTTGATTCGATTTTTAGGGTTTTGTTTCCAGTGCTTTAACTCGGTCTAGAATTTGGTTTTTATCTTGAGTCGATTTTCGGATTTAAATTTTTGATATTAGACTTCTAGGATTATTTTTAAGAATTATAAAATTTTCGGTGGTTTACACCGACAACACCTATATATTCATAAAAATATATGGATTTCAAAAATATCAGTTTTAGAATTTTTCGGTAACTAAAAATATCAGATATAGCTTAATTACGCATATTTTCTTTACTACCGGTATTTTAATTGTCTAGTCTGCTATTCATAGTACTTTTCTACTATTCATTATTATTCATTTATCTCTATTTTTTCTTACACTCTATTCTTACACACTACCATACTTATACTTTACAATTTACTTTTCCTATACAACTTTAAATCACATCACACTTTACACATTACTTCTTTTATTACAAAACAAACAAAATGAATTAATTTCCTCCCTCTACAATGCTAGAACCGGTGCCATCCCTCTCCCTCCTCAATCATATTATTTTTCTTTTTCAATTTATTTTATTACATCTAAAATCCACTCTAAAACTCTATAAATATGCCCTTCCTTCTTCATTCTTTCACACAACATAATTCATACTAAAACTCTCCCAAAATCACTCCATAAAATCCCTCTCTCAAAATCTCTCTCAAGTTCTCTCTTTTCCTTATAAAACCAAGTCCCACATAATACTACAACCCATTCTTTTCTTCTTCAACAAATACATAAACCTTAGGTAAAATTTCTTATATTCACTCATCATGTTCATACAACTTAACATGAGTTAGTGTATGTTTCTTAGAATGAGAGTTAAAGAAGCAAATTTTTATGTTTTGTTTTTGTTCATGTTCTATTTTTCTTTATGTTGTTATTATTGTTTCTAATCTAACCTATATAAAGTATTATATATATTATGTATATATATTTATTTAGAGCATATAAGCTCATTTGTTATTTATTTACTTTCAAGTTATGAAATTTATTTATTTCATGTTGTTATTAAGACTAGTTTTTCTAGTCTTAGACTTGTCCATATCAAGTCAAAACAATTTTCTTTCTTTGCTTTTCTTTCCTTTTGAGGACTAGTCTATTCTTAGTCCCGGGATACCTTGATGAAGCTAAGATTCCCAATACTTGACTTTACTTTTATGCTCTTATTATTATGTTGTTTTTATTTCATTTCTCATAGTTACATATTCTCATTCATGCATGAACATGTTGATATTGTCTCAACCATAATGGAAATGAGTTTTCTTAAGTAATAAAAATGAACTCTCTTTAAAAATAAATTTTGTCACATAAGGAATAATTTCTATCTTAACAAATATTTTCTAAGGTTAGATAAGTTAGCTCAAGTTTTAGTAATAATACTATATGGTATTTTATCAATGAAAATAAAGCTATCACAAACTCTCTTTTAAACCAATAAAATAAGAAAGCTTCTTTAAACTTAATTTTTGATTTAACCAAGAGTTTTCTTAAAACTCATTTATCAAAGTTTTCTACCAACACTCCAGAATACTAAAGTCTAGACAAGTTTTACAAAATTATCAAAAATAACCTTTCTAAGGATAAGCCTTGCTTAGGAAATAAAAATAATAAATAACTTATAAAATTATTGATATTATTCTTTTAAAGTAGATGTAACTATAGAAAAATTTTAGAACACATAACCATGAAATATTTAGAAAAACTATGTTTTTCAAAACACTAGAAATAAATTTATGGGAATCTCAAAAGATTAAAATTTCTTTTTGAAAATGTAATTATTCTCAAAGTTAAGAAATGGAGTTAAAAGAAGGAAATCCTTACTAATAAATTTTCCAAACAAAATTAAAAAGGAGATTTTCAAGTCTTAGCTTTTCTCACTCTAAAGACACATTGTTTTACAAGATCATTGTTGAGACAACACCGCTAAATTCATGCATATGGTTTGAGTCTATATATATGTATTCAAAGGATTTTTCAACCATACAATTATCTTTATACAAAAGCTCTTGGATGAAGAAAAGTTTGAAACTTAAGTTTTGAAATTGGAATTTTCGTATCAAATCTGTACGTTACTTTTACAAGACTCAAATGACTTCTTTTGATAAAAATAACCTTAGAAATAGATAGATCTTTTTGAGTAGGTAGAAATCGGTATATAATATGCAAAATTCCGAGTTAAAATGAGCAAGTTATGACCATTTTAAGTTGGGATTTCCATTTATACGATTTTTGACGAGTTCAATAAGATAGAATTATAGAGTTTGAATAGATCTTGGATGAGATACTCATGTAAGGTATTTCTTTTGTTTAGGCGTCGAGGACCAAGATCTTTTCTTCCCGGAGGATTGTTTCGACTCCTAGAAGAACGCTATGGATGAGTGAATTTCCTTTACGTTTATGTATTCGTGCATGTGCTTGTAGAATAGAGTACTAGATGTTAGGAAAAGATAAAATTGATATGCATGCAGGTTATCATGGGAATTATGTATGTGAATCATTGTGTGTGATCAATGAACAATAAGTATATTGGACCCGATTTGTGATTGATATAAATGTTTCTATGTATGTATTGTTATGTGTGCAAATATTGCTTGATTGCTTTAAATGATTTAATGTCATATCAGAATCCCCATATAATAAATTGCTCATGCATATCACTTAGAATATCATTTCGAAATTTTGAAACTACTCCTCAGCGTGGGACCAAAAGGTAAGCTATCTTGCTACAATCTTGAGAGTTTAGGACGTACAGGGAATACGGTATCAAGCTGAAGCCGAGCCAGATCGATCACTTTGGGTAAGGAAAGCCCGGAGACTAGTAGTACAGTTTGTTGGAACCCCAAGACGTGCGCAACTTTAGGAAGGTCGTTTGGGACCCAGTTTAAAGCATTTCCTAACCACCGATGGAGGGTAAATCCATCACACATACGAAACCGGATAGTCGTATGTAATGTTTGATCATATGGTTGTTACACTTTATATGCTTGATTAATAAACTTGGTTGATTGCTTGTTATGAGTACTTTTGCGTAAGGAATATCTCACTAAGCTAGTTATACTTATACTCCTATAGACTTTTGATATTGCAGGATTGTCCTTTTTACACCCGAGACCATCCTAACCACCCGGTAGAACCTTTATTTTGGGAAACTTTTAGAGAATTCTGTTTTGAAGTCTAAGAGTAGATTTCTTCTAAAATCTTCTAGCTTTTTGTTATTTATCTTAGTAAAACCATGTTGTTATGGATTTATCAGGGGAATGCCCCTTAGAAGTTGTAAGACTTTATGTTTCTATGAAATATATTAAGTATTCTTTTGTATGTTCCGCTGCCAATATCTTAAAATGCATTACTTCACCGGTCTCCCTTGATGTGAATGTATGCCTTATACTGATATAAAAGCTTTCAAGTGACTGAGGTAGTCATTCTTAAGTTTTAATATTGTGCACGGTGGGCTACATTTAGAGTAGCCGTTGGAGCGTGACAAAACAATTAAGGACAATGAAAATCTATTATCAAATATACTCAAAATTTTCCACAAGTTAAATCATAGCATTCATTTTGGATCATAGCAACTTACTTTTGTACCTACTGCTCAAATCTATCATATAAATGTAATTAGCATACCATAATCGAAATTCTAAGGTTAATCCAGGTAAGTTAAACTTTACCCTTACTATTTAATAACAAATGCTAAAGTCACAAAATAGAACCAAAGTTAATTAATAGTAAAATAGACCCGGTTACATTTCACCACCAATTAGCAGGTATATAAGCCTTCAACCAATTCTTTAAACTCAACAACCTAGAATGAAAATGTTTGGTATCCATCATTCTCCTAGATTTTTCCTTTTTGAAAAATTTATTTATATATATGTGTATTTTTTTTCCTTTTTCATTAAGAACAAAAAATTCTCTTAATAGCCTTCAGAGGGATTTCCTCTTGACGAGGTGTAGCCCACATCTTTTCAGCTCTAATTGCCTATTCATCTTCTTGTTATAGTGAGATCCTTGAGTTGGCACATCTTGGGCTCATCACCCATGTGACTAAGTTTTAAAGGGACCCTGAAGAACTCTTACTCACTCTACCTTTCAGATTTAATACTCTTAACTCACTTACTTAAGTTAACAGAGTAAAGGCTAAGATATTTTTTTATTTTTTTATTATATTTTTTCTTCATCAATTGTCTATAGGAAGCTTGTATAGTCAATAGCGGGGTCAGACTTTGCTCTTTTGAGGGACCAAAGCCCACCCATATCAACTAAGCTTTTTATTTTAGTTAAGCACAATAATTAATTGATTTTCAAAAAGAATCACTAAGTGATTGATTTCACATACCTCTTTCACAAAAGGTTAGAGGAGCTCTCAAAATGTTTGAAAGAAGAATATACAAGCTAACAGGCTTAGAACTATAACCTTTTAAATTTTAACTAAGGACTTCACTCCATTCCTAGACTCTAGATTCCACTACTAAATAGCAAGTAAGTTTACCCCACCTAGATTTCATCTTACAATTTCAACTAAATATACTAATCACAAAATAGATTAGTAAGATACTATAAGTCGCTTTTACTTTAATATGATGCTAATAAACAACAAAGTATATTTTCAAGATTTGCACATTAGCAAAGTGTAAATGGGGAATTTTGATAAAATTCAAAATCATGCTCAAAATAATATGATCATGAAAAGCATAAAAAAAATTATTCTTTCAAAAATATCTCTCCCCCACACTTAATTGGGACATTGTCCCCAATGTCAAAATATATGTAAAAGTGAAGAAAGAAAAAGAAAATGAACTTCCCTGTTTAAGTACAAACATTCAGCTGCAAGATAGTCATAGTTTCAGCAAAATTGAGCAGCTATGAGAACAAGTCATATCATAGTGCAACTAGGCTGTAAGACAAAAAAAAAAAAAAAAGGTAAAACAAAACAAAGTAATCAAATCAGAAGTTAGCACTCATGATCCTACTAGTGAGCCATAAAGAGTCTAACCCAAAGCTGGGTGCTCAATATTACAGTCATCCAAAAACATAATCATAAAAAATCAGCAGAAATCAGCAAAGCAGCAACAAATCAAGGAATCAATCTCCTTGATAGTCATCCTCGTCCTCATCCTTTCTTTGTTTCGTCTTCTTCTTTGGTGGTATGGGAGTTGGTGTGTCCTCTTCTTCCTCTTCAGATCCATCATCCTCCTCTTCATCAACTTCTTCCTTCTTGGATGCTTCTTTAGTGATCTGTTCCTTGGAGGCTCGAATTTGTGCATCTAATTCTTCGTCATCACTATCCTCCAGAAGTGTGCACAGAGAATCTACCTGAACATCTTCCGGTGATGATGGAAAGCTCTTGATGGGCCAATCGGAGGTGGAGAAAACTCCACCTTATTGTGAGTTGAATTCCTTTCAGACATGAATAAATGGCCTCTTGGTGTCATGCCTGACGTTTTGTGGTATGAATGAGAGCTTTGAATGAGGACTTCATCTTTTGTAGTTTGTGGTGATTCTTTTCAACTTTCTTAGTTAACACTTCATAGGGAGACTAACTAGGAGGAGAAGACCTTGGAGTGGAAGGTCTCAGCTTCTTAAACCATTTCTATAGAGTAGAAGTTTCAATAATGTGTGAACAAGCCACCACATCCTTTGGCTCCTCAGCAAGAAAGATTTAGAGACCCTTTAGCAAGCCAGTGATATAGGCTTCACAAAAGATAGTTCCCTTAGCTTTGTTGGTCTTGGCTTGTCGACAAAAAAATAAAGCCAACATCACCCCTAAATTCAAAGGATGTCGCTCAATAATGCTATGCAGATATAGCAATTCATAAGTCCCAACAACTCCAGTACTCTTCCCCTTTCTATTAACTGAGTGAGTGATTATCCAGTGAATCACTCTATGATTGAAATCTCTAAGTTAGAAGCTTTAGCCCCTTTTGCTTTATAGGAAGTAGCTGGACTTAGCTTTCTCCAATACAAATAATTGAACTCCTTTGGTAGTCAATCAACCGGTAGATGCAAAAATTCATCTGTTTCTAGAAATTCATTAGTATAGAACTCCATGGCCCTGCAAATTTCTTTAATAGAAACTATTCTTTCTTGGCCATTCACTCTGAAAGTGATACTATTATTGATCCCCAAATGTTTGGCTTGACTTGTAATCCTGAATGTGGAAAGAAATTCAAGTGTGATTTGTCTATAAACATTTTCATTCACACTGAAGCATTTGTCCCATCCATCATGACTTATCAAAGCTCGAATCTCCTTATCCTTGTTGAATTTTGCCAAACCCTTCCAATTGAATAACATATTTCTAGCTAATAGCCTCCCCAAGAAAACATTATATTTTTCTTGTTCCGTTCTTGACATTGGTTGGGTAGGTCTTGGGGGATCTGGTGCACGTCTAAGAGTAGAGCATTGTGAAGACGAATGCTTTCTTGCTACTTGCTTTTGCTTCATCCTGAAATCAATTAATCAATAATTTAGATTTCAATTGAGACATTAAAAGAAGGAAAATAAGATCTAAGCTTGTTAATCTAAGTGTAACTTTGCAAGAACAAACAAAAGTCATGTTAATAAGTCATCATATTGAATTTGAAATCGGTTTTTGAAACAAAAAAAAATTGATTACCAGCATGACATGACCAAGTGACAGGGCATGTCATGGTTGTGTCCTTTTGACAGCCCCTATTGTGTTCTCCAAGCTCATGTTTAGGAACTCATACTTCAATTTCAACACTTCCTTCGACTTCAACTTCACAACAGCCCAACAACCCAACTAGATTGAATCAATCACACACGCATTCATCTTTTAACATCCCTAAATTTTAGATCACACAAGCATTTGGAAAACTTTCAAATCATGCACACAAGCAAATAAGGTCATCGTCCCCTATTTTTAGATCTATATAATCACACATGCTAAGGAGTCCACAATTTCAGATCATACGTGTATCAAAGATTCATATGCATTTCTCATCATCAACAATGGATTAAACTCACATGCAACAAGTTTCAAGACTCGTAAAGCTTCAAATCACCAACTGAGTTCTTCCATGGACGTCATGAACTAAAAGTGAGAGAAAGAAGAGAGAAGAAAAGAAAAAAATTACCTTAACCCCTTAGATTTCCTCTTGAAGTGGCATGGATGTATGAGAATGGATGGTCGTGTTCTTTGTGTTTGTGGAGATTTAGAGAATTGAAAAGTGCAGAAACTTTAAGCCCTATTTTTTTTTTCAAAAAATTAGAGTGAGTTTATATAGGGCTTATGACATGAGTAAAGGACATGGCTTGTCCATTGCATGTCACATTTTTAATCAACACGATAGTAAGTTACACAGACTAGGGACAAGTCATGTCCCTAAGCGTGTTGTGTTTGTGTGCACAATATAGCAAGGCATACGGCTAAGTGACAAGTCATGTCCTTGGGCGTATCGACCTGGAAAAAAATTCTTTCTTGAAAATCATAGGACACGGCTAAGTGACAAGCCATGTCCCAAGCATGTCGTTCCAAAACTCATCTCCACAGTTTGTTACACAACTTAAGAACAAATCGTGTCCATAAAATGTCTCTCCAAAATTCATGAAAACCAATTGATCAGTAAAAGAGAAGACTCAAAGACAAGTCATGTCTCAGTTGTGTCGAATTTACAATTAGGATTTTCTACTTTGTTTCCTCCAAAAATTTCTACTCTTCAATTAGGATCAACACTTAACCATCAACAAATAATGGAAACAGTTATGATCATGAGTTCCAAAAGAAAAAAAATAAAAGGAAAAGTTAGACATAAGTTACCTCCCAAGAAGCGTACTTGTTTGACGTTGTTAGCTTGACGTTCTTACCATAGCTTGATCATCAATCGGGTGAATGAAGTCAAAACTCCTCATGTCCTTCTTGCTCAAAATCAACTCCTTGATAAAGCTTCAAACATTGCCCATTTACCTTAAAAGTCCCACTTTCTGGATGTTCCAATTCAACTGCCCCATGTGGATATACTTGTTTGACTAGGAATGGTCCAGACTACCATGATTTCAGTTTTCCCGGAAAAAGTCTTAACCAAGAATGAAACAAAAGGACTTGGTTACCTTCCTTAAACTGTCTTGGATGACGGATTCGCTTGTCATGATATAGCTTTGTTTTTTCTTGTAAATCCTCATGTTGTCGTAAGCAATCCGTCTCCACTCATCCAATTCATTAAGTTGAAGCTTTCTTCTCATATTGGATGATTTTAAGTCAAAATTGACTTGTTTGATAGCCTAATAGGCCTTGTGCTCAATTTCCACGGCAAGTGAGAAGCCTTTCCATAAACAAGACGGTATGGTGTGGTCTCCAATGGTGTCTTATAGGCTGTCCTATATGCCCAAAGCGCATCATCTAGCTTTTCCGCCCAATCCTTCCTATGGTGCTCCGATGACTTTTCCAAAATTCTTTTCAAATCACGATTAGAAACTTCGACTTGCCCATTGGTTTGGGGATGATATGGTGTTGCAATTTTATGAGTTACCCCGTACCGTTTTAACACCTTCTCAAGCTGATCATTACAAAAATGTGTTCCCCTATCACTTATGATAGCTTTAGGGGCTCCAAACCTTGAGAACAACTTCTTTAAGAACTTGGTAACTACCTAAGCATCATTGGTGGGCATTGCTTGGGCTTCTACCCACTTTGAAACATAGTCCACCGCTACCAAGATATACTTATTTCCAAAAGAAGTTGGAAACGGTCCCATGAAATCGATGCCCTAAATATCGAATATTTCGCATTCCAAAATATAAGTCTATGGCATCTCATCTCGTCACGATATATTTCCGACTCTTTGACATCTATCACAAACATGAACAAGCTGATGGGCATCCTTAAATATGGTGAGCTAATATAATCTAACCTCCAAAACCTTTTGAGCTGTCCTATTTGCATTGTAATGACCTCCTGTAGGACCAGAGTGGCAGGCTTGCAATATTTTCCAGCTTTCCAAATGAGAAACACAGCGATAGATCAATTGATCTGCATAAACATGAAAAAGAAATGGTTCCTCCCAAAAATAATTCTTCAACACAAAAAAGAATTTCTTCTTTTCATTGTAAGTCATGTCTTGGGGGAGGACGTTAGCAGCAAGATAATTTGCAAAATTTGCAAACCAAGGAGTGTGAGAATTTCTTACCTTATGTACTGCATGCAATTGTTTTTCCGAAAATTGATCATTGATGTCTTCCTCTCTCAATTTCTCCAAATAAGGATTCTCCAAACAGGTTGCTCCTTTTTGTCTCGGATCTCCAAATCAAATTTTTATAGAAGGAGGATCACCGATAAGGCTTGGCTTTGCATCTGTTTTTGAAAAAAGGTATTTAAGAGTAGAATGGTCAGTATAAACCATTACTTTTGATAAAACCAAATATGGTCGAAACTTGTTGAAGGCAAACACCACAGCCAATAATTCTTTTTCCATGGTGGTATAGTTTTCTTAGGTACTATTGAGTGTTCTACTAGCATAGTAGATAGGTTGAAAATGCTTCTCTCTTCTTTGTCCCAAAACTGCACCAACGACAAAATCACTTGCATCACACATCAATTCAAATGGCAAACTCCAATCTGGTGCTATCATGATTGGTGTACTAATCAACTTCTTCTTAAGGAGGTTGAATGCTTCATGACATTCTTGACTAAACTGAAATAGTATATCCTTTTCCAATAGTCTTGTGAGAGGTCGGGCTATTTTGGAAAAGTCTTTTATGAACCTCCTATAAAAGCCTGCGTGACTGAGAAAGCTACGGATTGCCTTAACTGATGTTGGAGGAGGAAGATTTAAGATAATCTCAATCTTTGCTTGATCAACTTCAATTCCCTTGTGAGATACTTTGTGACTGAGAACAATGCCTTCTTTACACATGAAGTGAGATTTCTCCCAATTAAGCAAGATTTGTTTGCTCACAACAAATCATAACTTGCTTCAAATTTTCCAAACAATTGCTGAATGAATCTTCGAAAACGGAAAAATCATCCATAAATATCTCCATGATGTTCTCCACCAGATCATCAAAAATTGCCAACATGCACCTTTAGAAGGTAGCTGGTGCATTACAAATCCCAAAAGGCATCCTCCTATAGGCATAAGTACCATAGGGACAAGTGAACGTAGTCTTTTCTTGATCCTCAGGAGTAATTAGTATTTGGAAGTATCCAAACATACCATCCAAATAACAATAAAACATGTGACCTGCAAGCCTTTCCAACATTTGGTCTATAAAGGACGAAGGGAAATGATCCTTGCGAGTAGCTTCATTAAGCTTTCTATAATCAATACATACTCGCCAACCCATAACTATCTTCATCGGGATTAGCTCATTTCTTTCACTTGGGACCATAGTTATCCCTCCCTTTTTAGGTACTACTGGCACTGGACTTACTAAGGGCTGTTAGAAATTGGGTAAATCAACCCAGCATCCAGAAACTTGATTACTTCTTTCTTCACCACTTCTTTCATATTAGGATTCAACCTTCTTTGGGGTTGAACAACCGGTTTGAATCCTTCTTCCATTAAAATCTTATGAGTGTAGAAAGAAGGGTTTATACCTTTAATATCGAATATTTTCCATGCAATTGCTTGCCTATGCTCCTTAAGGACTGCCAATAATTGTTCATTTTGTTCAATATTCAGATATGGCAATAATCACCAGTAATTTGGAATTTTCCTCTAAAAAGGCATACTCCAAATAGTTTGGGAGCTGCTTCATTTCTAGAACTGGTGGTTCTTCAATAGATGGCTTCAATCTTGCCTCATCATCATTTGATAATTTTCCGAACCCCTTTTTGTTCATAAACTCCTCATGCTTCTCAAATTGAGCTATAATAGCTTGCACTTCGGGGTTCACCACTTCATTCTCTTCTATACAAATCAGACTTAACTCCAAAGGATCCTTGCATAAAATATCTTGCATACAATCCACCACAGAAAGTGTCAATGATATCAATATTAAAGCAAGAATCATCAAATACCATGGGTTTTTTCATCACTGTTGGAATCTGCACTACGAGTTCTTCATCACCAACTCGAAGTGTCAACCTCCCATCTCCCACATCAATGACGTCTCTAGCGGTGGCTAGGAAAGGGCGTCCCAAAATTAGTGGTACTTCCCCAACTTCATCCATCTTAAGAATCACAAAATCAATAGGGAATATAAAATTCCCCACTTTCACTAACAAATCCTCTATGATTCCTCTAGGTAGTTTAACAAATCTATCTGCTAATTACAAACTTATCCTTGTAGGACGAGGTTCTCCTAAACCCAGTTTTCTAAAGAATGAGTAGGGCATCAAATTGATACTTGCCCCCAAATCTGCTAAAGCCTTTTCAACTGTAAGTTCTCTAATAACGCAATAGATGGTAAAGCTACCAAGATCCTTCAACTTGGCTGGCAACTTGTTATGAACTATGGCTGACTACTCAGCCCCTACTATGATAATAGACATCTTCAAGCTTTCCCTTGTTAGATTATAATTCCTTTAAGAATTTGGCGTACTTAGGCATTTGAGAAAGTGCCTCCACCAAGGGAATGTTGATGTGAAGTTGCTTAAAAAGCTCAAAGAATTTCCCGAATTGTTCCTTGTCACGATCCTGATGAAGACGAGCATGATAAGGAATAGGAGGAGTGTGAACTCTTACCTTAGAAGGTTATTCCTTATCTTTTTGAGCTTTCTTTTCTTCCGAAATTGGAATTGTTTCCTCCTCTGGTTCCTTCCTTTTCATAGATTCTAATTCCTTTCCACTCCTTAAAGTGATGGCCTTAGCTTGTTCCTTTGGATTCTCCTCAGTATTACTAAGGAGTGAATCGGGTTACCTATCAAATAGCATTTTGGCGAGCTGCTTAATCTGATTTTCCAGATTATGTATTAAAGCTTCTTGGCTCCGTGGCAAGTTTTTGAGTTATAGATAAATTGTGTTATTAACTCTTCCAAGTTAGGTTTCTTCTCCTGTAGCGATGGTGGTGGTAATTGTGGAAGCTGCTGTGGAGGTGGCAGCTGTGGCTTTTGATATCCAGGTGGAAAATTTGTGGAATTTAGCCTTTGAACATTTTGGGTGCTGGCATATGAAAATTGGGATGATTTCTCTACCCTTGATTATATGTTTAACTGTATGGATTATTTTGATATCTTTCTTGGTTTGCCACATAATCTACTTGCTTAGGAGCTTCAAGAAAATAATTTTCAGTAAGGAAATTTCCAGAATGTACTAGAGGTGTTTGTGGACTCTTTGTTTCCGTCACTTGTTTACTTAAAGCATCCATTTTAGCAAGTAAAGTAGTCATCATATCTATCTTATACATACCTAATGCCTTTTGCTTTCCTTTATTATTACCCCATTGGTAATTGTTTTTCACCATATCCTCAAAAATCTTAAGGGAGTCCTCAAGTGTCATTGGTATTCAAAGAACCACCAGCAGCAGCATCGACCAACTAACGAGTTGCAGTATTGAGACCATTGTAGAAAGTTCGGACTTGCATCCAGTTGGGTACTTCATGGTGAGGACATTTCCTCAATAAATCCTTCCACATTTGCCATGCATCATATAGAGTTTCAGATTCCTACTGGCTAAATGATGAGATGTCATTTCTTAATTTAGCGATTTTAGAAGGTGGAAAATAATTATCAAGAAATTGCTCAACCATGTCCTTCCATGTTGTAATGGCTCCTAGTCTCAATGATGCTAACCACTGTTTTGCTCGACCTTCTCAAAGAGAAAGGAAAGAGGCGAAGCCTTATTGCATCATCAATTACTTCATTATTCTTGAATGTCTCACAAATTTCCAAGAACGTCTAGATATGATGTAAACCCCCAAATTTTTGAATTTGGTTTAGCCTAAAACTCTAAAATAGAAGTCAATCGGAACCCTAAAGGTTAACAAAACCCTAGTTAGACATAATAGCTTAAGTTCGGCAATCCCGAATAAGAAACTCGGTGAGAATAAGTAAGAGTTTAAAATATAGAATAGTACGTAATTATCTAAAGTAGCATAAAAAGATCAGATTAGTAAAACCGCAACTCGTTTCAGACCTGATCGGACACAGTTTTTGAAAAACATGTCCTGAAGCCTGGAATAATAAAAATATTCCGAATATACCGTTAGACTCATAAAAATATAAGGTTTTCAAAAATATCAGTTTTATAATTTTTCGGTAAGTAAAAATAACAGATATCGTAATTATACGCGTATTTTCTTACTACCGGTATTTTATTAGTCATATCTACTTTACATTACACTATTCATTACTATTTTACACTATTTTTTTATGTCTACTTTTTCTTACACCTACTCTTACACACACCATAACCTATAACCTTTACTTTTTACCTTTCCCATAACTTTATTTCACATCTACCTTACTTATTACTTCATTTAATCCACAAAATACAAAATAAAACTCTTTCTCTCCCCCTCACAAGACATGACTGGCAACCACCCCCCCAATCTCATCCATCTCAATTTTGTTTCAATTTTCTTTTATTTAAATCACTCAAAAATCACTCCATATTTTCCTATAAATACCCCCTGCTCTTTCACTTCTTTCACACATTTACTACCCACAACTTCTCTACAAAAACTCTCTCAAATTCTCCTCTCAGAACTCTCTCCAAACATCCTCTCAAAACTCCCTCAAAATAATTCCAAAACAACTTCTACCTACAACAAAAAAACCAAAACCACATAATACTACCAAATTCTTCTTTAGGTAATCACTTCCTATTATTTTTCTTCTTCTCATGTCATGTAACTTTACATGACCATAGTGTGAGTTTCCAAAGACTAAATGTTATGAAAGCTACATTATGTTCAGATATTGTTCTTGTTCATGAAAATCTATTTATGTTTATGTTATAATTTTTGTTCTTATTATTGTTATTATATCTAAGTATTATTATCTATATATATATATATATATTCTTTAGAGCATATAAGCTCACTTGCAATTTATTTATTTTATGCAATGCAATTTATTTATTTATTCCTTTGCAATTTATCTATTCATTCCTTGTTTTTAAGACTAGTCTCTAGTCTTAGATTTGTCTTATCAAGTCGAAACAAATTTTTCTTTCTTTCATTTTGGGACTAGTCTACTTCTTAGTCCCGGGAGTCTTGAAAAAGCTAAGACTCCCAATACTTGACTTTATTATTTATGTTATTTTTGTTTGTTTGCTATTATTTCTCATAAATCATGTTCATTTAGATTATTGTCCAAAATTTCAAGTTCTAAAAATAATTGACAAAAGGAGATTTTACCACTTAGAGATAAGTTTATGTGAAGTATAGAATCTATGATTTAACAAAAATAAAGTCATTCTTTTCAAAGATTACAAAAGAACCCACTACAAATTTTAGAAGCTACTTTTGTTATGAAAAGCTTTTTAAATCATTTATTATCCCACTTTGTTTTTCAAAAGAAAATGATTTTTGATACAAAATGATTTCTACGAAAATATAACATAGCAAAAACTTTAGGAAACAAGAAATGAGGATTTTCAAGTTTAGATCTTTTCAAATAAATAGTCAAAGAAGAATTGTGTAGAACTACATAAGATCAACACAAGAATTTATAAAAGAAGAAAAAATTGTTTTTCAAAAAGTCATCTAGAAAAGTAATAAGTAAAACATAAAGTAATTCTTTGAAAACCAAAAGAATCAAAGTATTCATTTCAAAACCAATCACAAAATGAAATTCTTGTAAACTATAGTTTTCTAAATTTCTAATTAATATTTCCTTACTCAAGAAACATGATTGACAATAAACACTTAAGCATGAATGAATATGAGCTATGTAGCTATAAAAAGAGGATTTTTCAACTATATAGATAACTAAGTATTTATCAAATAAATTTTTGGATGATTGGACCAAAGTTGTTTTTGAGTTGGAAAATTTGTGGTGAATTTTATCACCACTGTTTCTGGGCCTAAATGGTTTAGTTTGCTAAAAATAGTTTTAGAAATGAATATATCTTTTCGAGTATATAGAAATCGGTATATTATATGCACGATTCCGAGCTAAAATGACCAAGTTATGGCCATTTTAAATTGGAACTTTCTTTATACAAACTTTAACGTTCTTTTGACATTGTTTTGTCAAAATTCAAGAAAATCATCAAGAAATACTCATTGTGGGTATTTTCTTTGGCTAGGTAACTCCGAGGAAGGATACCTATATCCTGAAGATTATTTCGATTAAGTGGAGTGTGTGAGCGACTCATCCATATAGAAGAATAGTCGACATGGCATCCTGAGTTTATTTCTTTTAAATGCTATACTTGTTGTGCTTGTAATTTAGTTGCATTAGAGCTAGGAAAAAGACAAATGGATATGTATGTAAAATAATTCCTTGAAAGAATCCTAAGGATATCGAGGCCAGAATTGATTTAGATGTTTGTTTTAGTATAACACTTGCTTTGTATGAAATTCTTTGACCACCTAAATTTGATAATAATAATATTATGATATCATAAATAAATGGATTCATGCATACCACGAAGTGAGTCACATTACATTTGGGTTATTATCCTTGGGTGAGAAAGATAGTAAGCTCATGTCGAAAGTAACACTGGCGGAGTGTTCAAAAGCGATTGCTGGGCGGTGTTAAGGAAATGCTTGGCAAAGATCCGAAAGCAAGGCTCGATTCAAGTAACTTCACATGCTTGGTGACATTGGTTGAAAGCATAAATCTTTTTAACTAAAACTACTTGTTTTGAGGTTATGTATCACCAAACCCCGAATGGAGGGTGCAAATCCATTCAACATATAGTTCCCAGAAAACTATATGCCTTGTTTGCCCACGTGTATGTTGCATTTCATTTGTTTGATTAAACAACTTGTTTGAAATCTTGTTACAAGAAGTTACTTATATTCAACCAATCATAAATCTAAATCACACAATATTTGTTCATTTTTCTTTTCCTTATTTTCTAATGCTACTACTTACAAGCACAAACAAGAAAATGTATCTTAGTAAAGGATTAACTCACTCCATGTTGGTAGCTCCTCATCGAAGTAATCCTATGGAAAAGCGATCTCGATATCTCCTTCACCTAAACAAAATGAAATACCCAAAATGAGTCTTTCATAAAGTTTCTATTCTTGAAAATTCTAAATCTATCTTAAAATTGCGGTAAAATCAGATTAGATGAATTCCAACTTAAAATGGCCATAATTTGCTCATTTTAACTCAGAATTTCGCATATTATATATCGTTTTCTACCTATTTGAAAAGATCTATCCATTTCTAAAGCTATTATCATCAAACTAAGTTTTTAGGTTCCAAAATAGTGGTCACCAAATTCACCACGAATTTTCACAAAACTTGAATTCCTTCATTTAACAAAAACTCATTTTAAAGAGATGGATATTATAATAGTTTGTAAAATCTTTGAAATATATTTACATATATTTATTGACTATATCAAATGTGTGAAATTAATGAAGTTGTCTCAACCATAAATTTTATAAAAGTGAAGTCTTCTAAAGAAAAGTGGAACTTTTGAAAATTTCTCTTAATTTTCTAGAGAATATTCCAAGTTATTTTAAATGAGTAAATCTCATTTCCTTAGTTCTTTAAATTTTTCAAAGAATAATTTTATTTTCTTAGTTTCTAATACCTTTGAAAATAACAATTATTCTATATTTATAGAAATAATTTCCTTATTCCTTAAGATCGTCCATTTTTATGAAAGAGATTTCTTGATATTTGTCAAACTAGTATTTGATGAAAAAGTAAAATTTTAGTAAAACTTTTGTTCACTCAAAAAGTTCTTTCAATGTTATGTATATACTTTGTAAAGAAAATTCCTATGAACTCCTCTAGCTTTCTTAAAAAAGTTTGTTAAGATGAAATCCTTAGTTCTATGAAAAATTACTTTCTACTTTTAGTTTTAAAGATGAATTTCTATTTTAAGAAAACTTTTCCTTATTTATTTTATTGAGATAAAAATCATTATGTTCATGCGTGAATGTGAATCATAAAGTTATGAAAACATAAGGAAACATAATAACTTAAAGAAATAAGCTAGTAAAGAAATAAATCAAGTATTAACCTTAGCTTCATCAAGGTATCCTGGGACAAAGAATAGACTAGTCCCATAAAGAAAAAGAAAATGTTTTGACTTGATGAGGACAAGTTAAGACTAGAAAGACGAATCTTAAAAAGACTAGTCTTAAAAGCAACATGAAAGTAAATAAATTGCAAGACAAATGAGCTTATATGCTCTAATATATATAATATATATAGCTACATAGATATATTTAGTAACATATATATAAAAGCAACATAAAGAAATTAGATTCATGAACAAAAACAAAGTATGAACTTATTGTTGCTTTCTTTAATCTTCATGGTTTAGAAAACACACACTAAGCTCATACTAAGTAAATGAACGCTTTAGAAAACTAAAACTATTACCTAGAGAAGAAGTAGAAACTAAAGAAACTTGAGAGAGTTTATGGAGAGATTTTTGGAGAATAATTTTAGTGTATGAAGTTGTAAAAAGTGGAAGGAAGAGGGGGTATTTATAGGAAAATGTGGGAGTAAAATTGTGTTGGAGGAGGGGGAGAGGAGTGGCCGGCGCATGTATTGAGTGTAGAGAGGGAGTGAATTTTTATTTTTTATTTTTTGTATTTTTGTTAATGAAAAGTAAGATATGAAAGATGTGAAGTTGTATTGGAAATGAAAATTGTAAAAGTAGAGGTATGGTTTGTAAGAGTAGGTTGTAAAAAAAAGTAGAGACAGATAAATAGTGTAGAATAGTAGAAAATAGTGTAATGTAAAGTAGACATGATAATTTAAGTACCCGTAGTAAGAAAATACACGTATAATAGTGATATCTGATATTTTTAATTACCGAAAAATTATAAAATTGATATTTTTGGAAACCTTATATTTTTACGATTCTAACGGTATATTCGGAATATTTTTACTATTTCAAGCCCCGAGACATGTTTTTCAAGAACTAAATTCATTCAGGTCCAAAACGAGTCGCGATTTAACTAATATGATATTTTAAGCTTTCTCAGGGTATTACGAACTATTCTACATACTAATCTCTCACTAACTTTCTTAGGGTTGCTTAAACAGGAATGCTGAACTTGAACGGTTACGATATACTAGGGTTTTGTTGACTTTGGGATCTGGTTGACTTCTAATTAGGGTTTAAACTTTAATTGAACACAAAACTTAGGGGGTTTACATTTTTCCTTTTCAATTTATTTAATTACATCTAAATTCCACTTCAAAACTCTATAAATACCCCCTTCCTCCTTCATTCTTTCACACAACTCATTTCCTACTAAAACTCTACCAAAATTACTCTATAAAATCCCTCTCTCAAGATCTCTTCCAAGTTCTCTTTTCTCTCCATAAAACCCTTTCCCACATATTACTACAAACAATTCCATTCCTCTTCAAAAAACACATAAATCTTAGGTAAAAATTTATCTTATTCACTCATCATGTTCATTTAACTTAACATGAGCTTAGTGTATGTTTCTTAAAGAAGCAACAATGTTTTTTTTTTTTTTTTCATGTCTCTTGTTATCTTGTTATTATTATTGTTATTATTATTTGTTCTAATCTAACTTCTATATAGTATTATGTATTATATATATATCCTTTATAGCATATAAGCTCATTTGTTATTTATTTACTTCCAAGTTATGCAATTTATTTATTTTCATATCTTACAATTTATTTATTTACTTGTTTTATGCAATTATTAAGACCAATCTTTCTAGTCTTAGACTTGTTTATATCAAGTCAAAACAATTTTCTTTCTTTGCTTTTCTTTTCTTTTGGGACTAGTCTATTCTTAGTCCCGGGATACCTTGATGAAGCTAAGATTCTCAATACTTTATTTTGCTTTCATGCTCTTATTTCATTTATCTTATTATGTTGTTTTTATTATATTTCTCATAGTTATATATTCTCATTCATGCATGAACATGTTGATATTGTCTCAACCATAATGAAAATGAGTTTTCTTAATTAATAAAAATAAACTCTCTTTAAAAATAAAATTTGTCACATAAGAAATTATTTTTTTCCATAAAGACACAGTTTTATCTCAACAAATCTTTTCCAAAGTTAGAAAAGCTCATCACAAGTTTTTAATAATAATAGTACATGGGATTTCATCCAAGTATACATAGAGTAAAATATCACATACCCTCTTTTTAAAACCAAAAAAATAGGAAAGTTTCTTTAAAAATTAATATTACTAAATCATTGTTCAATAAAGGTTTTCTTAAATTCATTTATCAAAGTTTTCTACCAACACTCTAAAATACTAAAGTCTAGGCAAGTTTTACAAAATTATCAAATTAACCTTTCTAAAGATAAACCTTACTTAGAAAATAAAAATAAAATAACATATAAGATCATTGATATTTTTCTTATCTAAAGTGGATCTAATTTTAGAAAAATGTTAGAACACATAACCAAGAAATATTTAGAAAAAACTACATTTTTCAACCATACAAAATATCTATATTTTTGTACAAAAGCTTTTGAATGAAGAAAAGTTTGAAAACTTTAGTTTGGAAATCTTGAATTTTCGTATCAATTCTGTAAGTCACTATTCCGAAACCAAATGACTTCTTTTGATAAAAATAACCTTAGAAATGGTTAGATCTTTTCAAGTAGGTAGAAATTGATATATAATATGCGAAATTCTGAGTTAAAATGAGCAAGTTATGGCCATTTTAAGTTGGGATTTCCATTCATGCGAATTTTGCCGAATTCAATAAGATAGAATTATAGAGTTTGAATAGATCTTGGATGAAATACTCATTTTGGGTATTTATTTTGTTTAGGTATCGAGGACCAAGATCTTCTATTTCCCGAGAATTACTTCGACTCATAGAAGACCGCTATGGACGAGTGAGTTTCCTTCACGTTTATGTATTCGCGCATATGCTTGTAGAATAGAGTACTAGATGTTAGGAAAAGATAAAATTGATATGCATGTGGGATATCATGGGAATTATGTACGTGAATGATTATGTGCGATCAATGAAAGATAAGTATATTGGAACCCGATCTGTGATTGATATAATTGTTTCTATGCATGTATTGCTATGTGTGCAATTATTGCTTGATCACTTTAAATGAATTAATGTCATATTGGAATCCCCATATAATAAGTTTCTCATGCATATCACTTGGAATATCATTTCGATATTTTGCTTCTACTCCTCAGCGTGAGACCGGAAAGATAAGCAGCCTTGCTACATCTTGAGGGTTTAAAATGTTCAGGGAATATGGCCTCAAGTTGTAGCCGAACCGAATCGATCGCTTTGGGTAAGGAAAGCCCGGGGACTAGTAGTACGGTTCATTGGAACCCAAGATGGATGCAAATTTAAGGAGGTCGTTTAGGACCCAGTTCAAATCATTCCCTAACCACAGATGAAAGGGTAAATCCATCATACATACGAACCGGATAGTAGTATGTACTGTTTGATCATATGATTGTTGCATTTCATATGCTTGATTAATAAACTTAGTGGTCTGCCTGTTATGAGTACTTTTGCGTAAGGAATATCTCACTAAGCTAGTTATGTTTATACCTCTATAGATTTTTGATATTGCAGGATCATCTTTTTGCACCCGAGACCATGTTGATTCCCTGGGTAAAATCCTTATTTTGGAAAGCTTTTGAGGAATTCTGTTTTGAAGTCTTAGAGTAGATTTCTCCTAATGTCACGCCCCGAAGGGTACCCTAAACGTGGCAGTCCGCCACATATAATATCAAGGCTTAAGAATGGCTACCTTAGTCATGCGAAAGCCTTAGTATTATATGTAAGGCGTCTAACACGGTAATAGGAGACGCTTTTGGGAAGCATAGTTTAAGCAAGTAAAGATAAACATACAAGAATCCAGAAATAAAGTATATCATATCATAAATAACCAAAGGTCTGTTACATAATTCTTAGGGGCATACCCCCGCTAATACCAAGGATCAAGATAACTTCATAACATCCAAAATACTACCTTAAAGATTTCAAAGGAATTCTAATCTAAGTCTTCGAGTAGATTTCCTCCAAAAGCTTCAACATAAAACGTATATGGATACGGGATGGCCTCGGGCACAAAAATATGTGTTCCTGGGAATACAAATATCTATAGGGGTGTAAGCTTATGGGCTTAGTGAGTAAATCCCAAAATTCATACTCGAATAAAATTTATCAATCAAGTTTATTATTCAAACATATGAAATGCAACAACCACGTGAGCATACAAGACATATGACTTTCCGGGAATCATATGTTGAATGAATTTACGCCCTTCATTCGGGGTTGGGGATTCAGGCCAATTACAGCCACAACTTTTAAAACACTTTTATAGATCTTACCGGCTCCTATACGCCATCAAAAACTTGTAGTTATTACAGGCTCCTACTAGCCACCAATTTTGTAGTTCTTACCGGCTCCTACTCGCCACTTACATGATATACCGGTTATGTCTACCACCACTATTATACACTTGTCCCACCAATTGTATAGTATGAATGCAATGTGACTCAACATATGAAGTGCATGAATAATTTCTTTAATTAAAGTCTAGTAGTTACATTTAATTCTTTCAAGTGATCAATCAATTTCAAACATTTCAAGATATTAATTCACATACAACTTTATTACAAACAAATCGAGTTTCGATATACTTAGTATTCTTTCAACATATTATCATACACTTCCTTTTGATTTTCTTAAATTCTAGTGCAACTAATTTACAAGCACAATCAAGAGTATGAAAATTAACGGGAAGTAACTCACTCGGCCATGATGACACCGTTCTTGAATTGGATGGGTCGTTCGGAAATTCCACTTAATCGTAGTAATCCTCGGGATACGAACAATCCTCCTCGTGATTATCTAATCAAGAAGAATACCCAAAATGAGTATTTCATAAATTCTATCCTTGAAGATTCTAATCTTTTCTTAAAATCGTAGTAAAATCGTATAAGGGGAAATTCCAACTTAAAATGGCCATAACTTGCTCATTTTAACTCGGAATTTCGCGTATTATATTCGTTTTCTACCTACTCGAAAAGATCTACGCATTTCTAAGCTTATTTCCATAAAACTAAGTCGTTTGGGTCCGAAAAGGTAGCGATCAGATTTGCCACGAATTTGTAAACACTTGTTTTCCTTCTTGTAAACAAAGCTCATTTTGAAAAGATAATATTTCAATTATTTTGTAAACTTTTGAAAGGTATATATTTATATGTAATGACTCATAACAAATGTATGAAGTAAATGGAGTTGTCTCAACTTATTAAGGTTTTAAAAGACTTTGAACTTGAGATTCTATTGAATATTTATTTTCCTTTGAAAGATCTTTTATTAAGATGAATATTCTATTTCTAAATGAAATCTTTTGTAATTATTTTAATTTCTTAAAGTGTGGTTTTATTTTCTAAACTCGGTTTCAAAAGTAGCAAAATGACATTTGTAATGATTCCAAAAGAATTTCTACTTCTTGATAAAAGATAAGTTTTCATAAAACCTTTTGTTTATGTAAGAAAAATCATTCCCATACATGTTCATGGTTTTTAAGAAATCCATTTTCCATATTTATTTCTTTTAGAAAGAATCTTTAATTCAAGAAAACACTTTCTCATTTATTTTTGTTGAGACAAAAACATTATGTTCATGCATGATATGAATCATAAGCTATAGAAATGTAAAATAATAACTTGAAAGCTTTAAGTAAATAATAAAGTAAATCAAGTATTGGGACCTTAGCTTCATCAAGGTACCCGGGACTAAGAAAAGACTAGTCCCGAAAAAGAAAAGAATGAGAAATTGTTTTGACTTGATGAGGACAAGTCTAAGACTAGAATGACTAGTCTTAAAATCAACTTGAAATTAAATAAATTGCATTGGAATAAATAAATTGCATGAAAGGTAAATAAATTGCAAGACTATGAGCTTATATGCTCTAAATAGTATATATAGCTATATAGATATATTAGATAGTAATAAACATAAGGGAAATATAGAGAAACATAAAGGAACATAAAGGAATTGATGTTATGAACAAAAACAAAGTATGAATCTAATGTTGCTTTCTTAACCTTCATGGTTTTAGAAAACATACACTAAGCTCATACTAAGTAGATGAACATGAAAAATTCTTGAGAAATTTCTTACCTAAAGAAGCTAAACTAAGAGGACTTCTTGTAAGAACTCTTGAGAGAATTTGAGAGAGATTTTGAGAGAGTAACTTTAGTATAGAAGTGGTGTGAAAGAAGTGAAGGTATGAGGGGGTATTTATAGGAAAATGTGGGAGATAATTTGTGTTAATTAAATAATTGAAAAATAAAACAATTTGAGCATAGAGAGAGAGGGCCGGCGCTATTTTGGGGGTATGGGGAAGAGAAAAATTAATTTTTTTGTCTTTTGATTAATTAAAGTAAGAAATGAAAGATGTGAATTTGTATTGGAAATGAAAATGTGTAAGAAATAGGTGTATGGCTTGTAAGAATAGGTTGTAAGAAAAAGTAGAGATAGATGAATAGTGTAGAATAGTAGAAAATAGTGTAATGTAAAAGTAGACATGACAATTTAATACCGGTAGTAAGAAAATACGAGTATAAAAGCGATATCTGATATTTTTAGCTACTGTAAAATTACGAAATTGA
The DNA here is from genome assembly GCA_024138025.1 of Combretum micranthum. Lineage (NCBI taxonomy): Eukaryota > Viridiplantae > Streptophyta > Magnoliopsida > Myrtales > Combretaceae > Combretum > Combretum micranthum. The sequence continues at coordinate 331,207 of JAMXBD010001383.1, forward strand.
TATTTTTGGAAATCTTATATTTTTACGAGTCTAACGGTGTATTCGGAATATTTTTCCTATTCCGGGCTTCCGACTCATTTTTCAAGAACTGTGTCCGTTCGGGTTCGAAGGACATCCGAATTTCGTGAAACTGAAACTTTTATAAAACCTATGGTTATTACGAACTATGCGAGCTAATTTTTCCAACTTCGTTTTCTATGGCTTGAGAAAACGGCAATGCCGGAGTTAAACGGTTACGGTAAACTAGGGTTTTGTTTGACCTAAGAATCCATTTGACTTCCGATTAGGTTTAGGTCTTTAATTTGGATCAAAAATTTCAGGAGATTTACACCTAAAATCTTCTAGCTTTTGTTATTTCTCTTAGTAAGACCATGTTGTTATGAGAATTATCGGGGGAATGCCCCTTAGAAGTTGTAAGACTTTCTATTTCAATGAATTGTATTAAGTGTTATTTTGCATGTTCCGCTGTCAATATCTTAAAATGCATTACTCTACTGGTCTCCCTTTGTTGTGAATGTACGCTTTGTACCGATATGGAAGCTTTCGAGTGACTGAGGTAGTCATTCTTAAGTTTTAATATTGTGTACGGTGGACTGTCACATTTAAGGTGCCCGTTGGGGCGCAACAGAACTACCCATGTATGACCTTGCCATTACATATGTTTATAGTGATAGGGTTAAGATCTATTACCTATTTAGTGTTTGGAGAAGAAAACTTGAAGAAAACAAAAGTGTGTATGTGTGTTCTTACGGGAGGGGGTCACGGCATTAAGAGAGGAGAGGGAGAGAAAAACTTATTTCAAAAGCTTGATTTTTGTAAAGAAAGAGAGAAAATGAAATGAAGTTGGTATAAAGGGGTATTTATAAAAAAGTGGATTAGGGTTTGTGTGTTAAATAAATTGGAGAAAATAAAACAAATTGAGAAGAAATAAAGGGAGGGGGCACCGGTTCCATTAAGAGAGAGAGAGAGAGATGTGTTATGTTGTGTAAGTTTCAAAATTAAAATTAAGTAATAAAATTCTATTGGAAAAATAAATTTGTAAAGAAATGATGTAAAATTGTAAGAATAGGTTCTAAGGATGTAAGAATAGGATATGGATGATTATACTTGATGAATAGTGTGAAAGAAAGCAAAAAGTTGATTAGACACTTAAATTACTGGATAATAATGTAATAATTGTAACTTTTATAACTCAAAAAATTATATAATTGATACTTAGAAATATAAAGAAAATACGAATCTAACAGTACTAATATCATATATTTAATATCCCGAGCCTTGGAACACACTTTTCAAGATTTGTATCCAGTCGAGCTTGAAATTGGTCGAAAATTCACTAATCGAATATTGTTTAGCATTCTAATATTAATATGAACCAATCTACTCTTTCCACTCATATATCGACTTCTTGGTTTGAGAACACGGGATTGGCGGATCTAAACGGCTAGGGTTTCCTGAAGTTTTGTAGCTTAAGATTTCCAGTTGACTTTCCGATTTAGAGTTTTACTTAGGAGTTAACTCATTTTTTATTCTTTTGGGGTTTCATTCTTGGTATTGCCGGACATAGGATTCCTAGGTCCGATTGTCCAGAGATATTTTGTTAGGATTTTGGTTTCCGGTTTTAAGTTATTTCCGAAATCGAACTCATGTTTGCTAAGAAAACGAGGGTTTACATGTGTAATTAAGAAGCAGGAAATCCTCATAGATGATTAACTAATGGATTGTTAGCTTAGCAGATATAACATCATAGATATGTAGATAATTGAGAAAGGTCATGTCGAAGAATAGAGGAAAAGTATTAAGATAATCAATATAAATTAGAGAATAGTCAAATAGTCAAATTCTATGAAGATATGAATGAATAGGTGGAAGAGCAATTGCAAGAAGGAAATGTGATCTTAGTGAGTGTAAGATATGAGAAATCTAAGGATGATGAACAATAATGATATCTAGACTACTATATGATGACGGGTTTTAGGATGGATCTTAGAAAAGTATAGATGAGAGCACATATATAAATCATTATATAAAGGAGTTATACAAGTTTGGGACACAATTGGAATGGCACAAATGGTAAACGAAATTGTAGATTAACTATGATGTTTGACAATAGTGGAAAAAAAAATTTTTGATTTACCAATAGAAACATAGATGTTATGATCATCTGAAATAACAAAGTAATGTAAGGTTTGATCATTAGAGTTAGAGTTGAAAATTTTTAAATTTCTGAGTTTTTCTAATTGTTATTTGAAGGATTAAAAGGTGAATACATCCTAAATAAGTTCAATGGAAATGGTGGTAATTAGAGGTGGTCAAATAATGTTAATGAGTTGGATTGGATTTTCTACAATGCAATATACAATTGTATTAGAGGATGTAATGATTGATTTATGAACTGAGAGATAAAAGAAGAAATTTTGTTGAGTAGTAGATTTGATAGTTATAGAAGGATACTGAATCCAAGTGAAGAAAATCACTTAATCTTGGGGCAAAGAATGGATTTGTATGGTAAAGATTTTGGAGACAAAGTGCATTAGTAATCTAGATATCAAGAAATATTAGAACGTTGGGAGTACTGATGTCAAAGGATGAGTTAGAAGTTAACTGGTGATTTTGAAGGTTTACATAAGGATGTAAGTGTTAATTTTTAAGTTTTAAGTATATATTGATAGAAAATATAAGAAAATATATATTGGAGATTGAGAAAATATATTGGAAGTGATATGGTTTGTTAATGAGTATTTTGAGACTAGATGAATGATATGCAAGTGATGTGAATTATTTTTTATATGGAACAATAAGGATAAAAACTAAGTCGAATCAATACAAGTAGAAGTAACACAGTAACATGTGGAGCTCTAAGTTAATGTAAGATTTGACCTTTAGAATTTAAAACTATATTTAGGATTTCAAGCTTTTTCAACATCGTTCGAGCAATTGGATTGAAGATTTAATACAATGAAGTCGAGACAAGATTTCTTGATGAATATTGTTGATAAGTTTAAGTTATAGTCAAGAGGTGTGTTGTGAAGTAACGGAGGAAGTGAATTCAAATTAAGTAGTGACAGTTAAGAATTAAAGAGATGTTAATGGAATTATATTCTAGCTAGAAGATATAAGCAAGAAGATAGGTCAATATAGTGTAAAGAATCATAAATAAGAAGAAAATGAGTGACAGAGTACTGATGGATGCATGGATAAAAAGGAGATAGTGATTCGAGTAACTTTAGAAGATAAAAGTTCTTTTAGGAGGGGAGAAATGTAATATAAAGATAAATAAATTATAAAAGGCAAGTGTGTCATTTGATATAAAAGAAGAGGGTTTTATGGTCAACCCTAAAGTATATAAAAGAATTATTAAGAAGGGTCAAAGTGTCAAAGGATGTTAAATAAGAAGGTTTTATGGTCAAAGTTTAAATATAATTGTGTTGTGTTCACATGGTAAAGACTTGATTAAGAAGGGATTTTGACAGAGTGTACACTAGCTTCAATGCCTCTGGCGTAGGATACTTAAATTGGACATGAACCTAGCATTTTTCCTAAGCAATATACCTCTATAAATAGACCCTTAACCTATGAATTTGTCACACCATTCCTCAGTCAAAACCCTAGATGAATTTAGATATGAGGAAGTCACGTACGAATGATCGGACGATTTTAGAGTAGGCTTGCATTTAAGTCGCCAGCCTTTAATTATAAGCTGCCGGCCTAAATACAATGGATAACGGCCTAACTCTAGCTTGGAGTCTCGAAAGAAATTTACAAAATTATGAATTTTGGCCTACGCCGGCATATAGGCCGCCATCGTACTATTATAGGTTGCCGACGTACTAAAGAAGGTTACCGGCCTAATGTGTGGCTTTGAAGCTTATTTGCTTCCCTGAAGATTTTAAGCCACCAGCTTTGTTTCCTTCTTGTCCAGCCGATATCCTTACGAGAAACCATACTATAAATACGTCCTATCTTCTGTCCTATCTCTCATAACCTCTCCTAAAACTTTTAGAAATCCTAGCAGACACTCTCTAAGGTGGAATTCTTCAAGGAATTGAGTAAGTGATCTCTCTATTCCTTTAGTTTGTTTTAGAATGATTCTTTCTTAGATTTTCATTGTTGTTGATGAAGTCGGTTGATCATTAATGGAAGTTGAAGGAAACCCTAAGTATGGAAATCGGGATTTGCAGTTCTACACATCATATATGTTGTTGTGGATGATTTGTGAATGCATAAACAATGTAAACAGGTATTCTTATGAATTAGGGTTTTTCTATATCATTGGTGTTGATTTGGAGATCTTGGTTCTACAATCAGGAAAGTGTGAGATCGAAGGTTCTAGGTAAATATTGAATCCTTTCAATCTTTGTTATGTTAAGAGATGAAATCTTATCTGATAGTTGTGTTATTTCCAATTAAGGATTTTAGGGTTAGGATTTAATTATGAATGTGGAATCAGATTTTGATTTGATATATGTTGATGATCAAGTTTCTAGTGAAATTAGGGTTTATAACCTTTTAAAGATTTTGTTGGTAAATTTGGAGTTTTGGAAAACGAATCCCGGTACAACTTTCCTTGTTTGCTGTATGTGTTTGCAAGTTTAGTTCTCTATATGCTTTATTGTAGGAACAGATGAATAATGAATCTAAATCTATTTGGCTGAATTAAATTGTTTTGCTGGTTGTGTTTGACTATGACCAGTAAAGACCTGACAAACGGTGATACTGGTGTGACATCTTAATGGTCTATGTGTGAGGTTGCCCAAGTGGACTCGCGTATAGAGATGATTTCAATAGATTTAGGTGATTTGGCAGTATAGCCGCGGGTGTTTGGGGAGTACCCATTCACCAACATATGTGTATAATTACCTATTTTCAAAGAGTTGGTTGATTTTTTCATGGGGTCTGAGTTATTCTAGGTTTGCGACTAATATACAGAAGTTCTGAACTGTGTTGATTTGATGACTTAATAAAGATAATAATCTGGTTGTTTACATTAAATTAAGTTGCATTTGATATATATGTTGCGTGTGCATATGCATTTGTTTTGTGGATTGGTGTACTAAGCGATTTCGCTAATTCCTTTCATTTTTTAGGTATAGGTGATGAAGAAGTAGTGTAAGCCCTAAATTTTTAAGGTAATATCGAGTTCAAACCCTAAACCGGAAAGTCAACCGGAGACCCTAAGTCAACAAATTCCCATAGAATCCTAGTAGTTTAGATCCGGCAATCCCGTGTTCCTAAACCAAGGAGTTGAAATATGAGTAAAGATTGTAGTTTGGTTCGTAATAACATTAGGATGCTTAAAAAGATCTTATTAGCGAATTTTCGATCTATTTTGAACCTGATCGGATACAAACTTTAAAAAGCGTGTCCTAGGGCTCGAGATATTAAATATACGATATTAATACTTTAGTCTCGTAATTTCATGAGATTTCCAAATATATCAGTTATATAATTTTTTGGGTTATAAAAGTTACAGTTATAACATTTTTATCATATTTTCATTACTACCGGTACTTTAAATGTCTAATCTACTTTTTGATTTCTTTCACACTATTCACAAGTACAACTACCCATAACCTATTTCTTACATCCTTACATCCTATTCTTACAATTTCGTCATTTTCCTTACAATTTGCTTTCCTAATATAACTTTTACTACTTAAATTACTTAATTAATGTTGAAACTTACACAACACAACTACTCCTCTCTCTCTTGTGAAACTGGCGCAACTCCCCTCCCTCTTCCCTCTCATAATTTTTTTTATTTTTTTCTTTTCTTTTATTTCACAAACCCTAATCCATTTGTCTATATATATCCCTCTATGCCAACTTCACTTCACTTTTTCACTAAACCAAACTCTTGCAAACATTTTTCTTTCTCTCTTCCTCTCCCTTGTCAAAACTGTAACCCACATACACACACACACTCACATATTTTTCTTCAAGTTTCTTGTTCCAAACATCCAATAGATAATAGATCTATACTTTACAACCTTAGAAACATGTAATGGCAAGTTCATTCATGTATGATTCCACTCCAAAATCCTCATGAGCTTCAAGCTAGGGATGTGGAAACACTTGACCATGAGATCCTTGCCATCACAATGTTATAACTCTTGTTATTTGAATTATTTTGCTATTATCTTGTTTTATTATCATGTTATGTTGTTATTATTAATGATTTGTGCATATATTCATCATCTATTCATATTCACATAACCATCATAGTGTTCATGCATTTATGACTAGTATAGTAAACTAGATCTAGTTGTTTTGAGCTCATAAATTCATTACGCTTTTGTTTTAAGTTCATAAATAGCTTGTGATAGCTTGATGATAGTATGAAAGTATTAGAAAGCTCAAGATCTACTTTAGTTTCAACAAAAACTTTTGAAAATTCGGATACAAAAAAGAACCATATATAGAAAACCTATTTTTCAACTTCAAAATGTGTATTTTACATTAAAAATGAAGGGCTTAAGGAATAGATACCATAAATGAGTGATCTTGGTGAGAAAAGCTTAGATCTACTAAGAAATATTTTCAAAACAAGGGCAAGTTTACAAAAAGTTATATTTCAATCTCAATAACAAGTATTAAATTCGTAATAAAGGAAGCTTGAAATGTAAACACCTATTTTTCAACTCTGAAACAAGATTTTTATTAAGGAAATAGAAACCTTCAGGGGTAGGATTGATTAGGAAATGGTTTTTGAAAGAATAAATGAGTTTAACAAAGGAAATAATCTCAAATGAAAATTTCAAAATTCGGGTTTGAAAATGGCCATTATTTAAACACCTATTTTCAAATGTCAAAATGATGAGTTTTATGAAAAAATGGAAGTCCTAAGGAATACATGTAATAAAGACCAAATTTTGACAAGAATAAGAGAATTTTATCAAAGTATAATTCTAAAACAAGGAATGGTTTCAAAAAATAGATTAAACAATGTTTCATTCTTTAAAATTTTGTAAAAGTCGTAATTAGGCAAATCACCTATTTAAACATCTATTTTCTAACCCCAAAATGAAGGATTTTATTAAAATAATGAAGGTGATGGCTATATAGGTCATCAAGGTTAAGTTTTGATAAACGCAAGTGTGATTTTACAAGAAAGAAAACCACTTTTCTTATGTTTAGTAAATTTTAATAGTTTTGCAAAGTAAAAGTTTTTCAAAAATAATTCTTGGTACTATATCATTAAGAATATACATATAGATAGTTCCTCCCATAACCTTCATGAGAATAGCTTCTAGGTATTGCATATATACATGATGCACTTGTAGAAACAAAGTTAGGAAAGTAATGCATATACTTCTTATTTGACATTATCTAAATACATGAGAAATTAGAAACTATCGACACTCATGAATCATGTATGGTATTGAGTTATTTATGTATATAGAGTCTTACAAGATATAATGATAGCTAAGTATCTATCAAAGCTTTAGTATGATGCTTGGTTTGAAATTGGGAGTTGAATTGTGGAATGAGAAATTCGTATAGTATTATGTACCTTATTGTTCATGGACCAAACAACCTTATTTGTTGGAAACAATTCTAGAAATAGATAGCTCTCATCGAATAGATAGAAATCGATATATAATATGTGAAATTCCGAGTTAAATGACCAAAGTATGGCCATTTTAAGTTGGACTTTCCTCTTAGACGAATTTTGACGAACTTGTTAGAATAGAAATTGTAAGTTCATTCAAACTTCATAGAAATAATCATTAGAGGTAATTATTTTGATTAGGAGACTTCGGAGACGGACTAGACCTTCCCGAGGACTATTAAGATTAAGTGGATTTTCGTGCTATGGCAAAATGAGTTCACTATCTTTAAATTTTATGCTTGTGCTTATGCTTGTAATATTAGTGGCATTAGAATTAGGACAAGATAAAATTGATTGTATACATATGATTTCTACATGGGTGAATTGATGATAAGAATATCGAAATGAGCTTATTGTAATTATTTGTATGACCTAATATAGAATTAATCTGTCTGAAATCTCTATGATCACCCATAAATTGTTAAATTAATATGCCATGATCTTATAATCAAATTGACCATGCATACCATAGGTGAGTCACATTGGATAGGTTATTATACCTTTGTGGAAAGAAGGCATAATAGCTAGGCAACGAGGGGTTTATAAACTCGAATGTTGGCGTAATGGCTGGAAATTAAATGTTAGCGTATGGGCCGGAATTGAAAATGTGTATGGGTGGGCACCTGTATCAACCATAGTATAAATGAAAAAAAATGTGTATGGGTGGGCATCTGTATCAACCATAATAAAAAGTGACAAAAATTGAAATCGTTGGTCATATGGGCCTGAAACACCTAACCTTGAATAGAGAGCATAAACCCATTCAACATAAGACTTTTGGATGGTCTTATGTATTGTATGCTCACATATTTGTGCATTCTTATGATTGTTAATATAACTTCTCTGTTATATATTACTTGTTGAGCATTTAATTTGGAAGTGAAACTCACTAAGCTCGTAAGCTTATATCCCAATAGTTTCCTGTTGCAGTATGAATATTTATGGCTATCTCCGAGAAGCCACTTCCCTCAGGTACATCTTTTGGAATCTAAGGAGCTTTTTAAAGAAGTCGGGACCTAGATGTAGGTGTAGACTTCTAGTTAAATCTCCTAAATTGATGTACATATATGGTTGTTATAAAAGACTTATGAGTACTTAAAAACTTTTAATGTTTTGACGGGGTATGCCCCTTTAGCTCATGTAATAGACTAATCTAGCTATAACTATTATGATTTACTTTCTTATTGCTATGTATGTCTCCTTAAGCTACTTTGAATCAAAGTATGATTCCCTATATGTTGAATGTGAGCCTTACACCCGGTGTTTAAACTCATGAAGTGACTAAGATTGTCATACTTGAGTTTAAATATCGAGTGTGGCGGACTGTCATGTTTAGGGTACCCTTTGGGACGTGACAAATAGTATATGATTTATCTTATTATAATCTGTATTTTTATCATGGGGATGGCGGTAGTGTACCTGACTACCCTGTTGAAGAATAGATTTAGAATACGGGAGATATGAGAAGAATTTCTTTTGAATTCTAGGAAGACTTATGGAATAATGCCTTAGAATATTTATGTTTCTAAGAATTTCTAGATTTTAAGATCTTAGATATTTTAAATAATTATGATTATGGATTTCTTATTAAATGTTATGAAAGGTTTCTTGAGAGTTTCTATGTAATAATGGAGATTAGAATTATTTAAATTTGTTGGCTTTGGTTTTGCCAACTATGTTTGGTTTTAAACACGATCTTTTGAAGGATATTATATTTATATATTATACAGGTTTTGAACCTTCTAAAGAACCCTCAATGTGAGATTTTATGAAGATTGTTATTTTATGAATGTATTTGTGGTTTTAGAATGTTATAGCATTTGTGTGTCCTATTTAAGAGAGGATATGTGGCAGGTTGTAATTGCTAACAAGTTAAGGTGTTACACAAACCATGTCACGCCCCAAGGGGTATCCTATATGTAATAGTTCGCCACACTCAATATTAAAGCTTAAGTATGAAAACCTTAGTCATTCCCAGAAGCTTCGATATTAAGTGTACGACGTGCTCTCACAAATTTAGAGGATCAGACATGGAATCATGAAGCTTAAGAAGATATAATAACAAATTAAGAAAAGAGAATTCATAATATTCATTTGTTCATAACAATAGTCTTACAAATCTTAGGGGCATTCCCTAGTCACAAATAAATGTAGCCTATTACAAGAATATTCTTACATCTTATCCTACACTAAACTTCATATAGAAATTCCTTAACCAAAAAGGAAAATACCTGGCTGCAGAGTCTACTTGGCCTTAACCACAAATAGGTAAACTGCAAAAAATATCTATAGGGGTATAAGCTAATAGGTTTAGTGAGAACTATTTCCATAAATAAACTTATTGTGTAATGAAATTCAAACAAGTTATTTAAGTAGATAAATGAAATGCAACATACACGTGGGCAAACAAGGCATATAGTTTTCTAGGAACTATATGTTGAATGGATTTATGCCCTCCATTCGGGGTTTGGTGATACGTAACCTCAAAACAAGTAGTTTTAGTTAAAAAAAAATTATGCTTTCGATTAATACACCAAGCATATTAAGTCTACTTGATTTGAGCCATGCTTTTAGACTTCCACCAAGCATTTACTTCCATGTCGCCAAGCAATCACTTTTGATTATAACCGCCAAGTGTTGCTTTTAACCCGAGCTACCATCCTTCTCACCCAAGGATAATAACCCAATGCAATGTGACTCACTTCGTGGTATGCATGAATCAATTTATTTATGATATCATAACATCATTATTATCAAATTTAAGGTGATCATAGAATTTCATACAAATTAAGTATTATACTAAAACAAATATTTAATCAATTCCGGCCTCGATATTCTTAGGATCCTTTCAACAAATTTTTCGCATACATATCAATTTATCTTTTCTTAATTCTAATGCAGCTAAACTACAAGCACAATCATGTAAAGTAATTTAAGGAAATAAACTCACGATGCCATGTCGACACTTCTCTAAACGAATGAGTTGTTCACACAATCCACTTAGTCAAAATAATCCTCAAGGTATGGGTATCCTTCATTGGAATCACCTAGTCAAGGAAAATACCCAAAATGAGTATTTCTTGATGACTTTCTTGAATTGTGACAACAATGTCATAAGAACGTCAAAGTTCGTATAAAGGAAGACTCCAATTTAAAATAACTATAACTTGGTTATTTTAACTCGGAATCGCGCATATAATATACCGATTTCTACTTACTCGAAAAGATCTATCCATTTCTAAAGCTATGTTTATCAAACTAGATCATTTAAGCTCCGAAACAGTGGTGATCAAATTCTCCATGAATTTTCCCTAACCCAAAAGCAATTTGTTTCAAACATTAAATCATTCAAAAATTGTTTGATAAATACTTAGTTATCTATATAGTTGAAAAATTCCTTTTTCATTATACTTAGCTCATATTTAATCCATGCTCAAGTGTTTGTTATCCAACCATGTTTCTTGGGTAAAACAATGTTAATTAAGAGTTTAGAAAACGATAGTTTACAAGAAATGCACTTTGTAAATCCTTTAAAATGAATATTTTGATTCCTTTGTTTTCAAAGAATTACTTTATGTTTATCTTACTATTTTTCTAAATGACTTTTTGATAAAAATGAATTTCTTCTCTTCTAAATTCTCAACATTAGTGCTACTTTTCCTATTTGTTTTCTTTGACTATTTATTTGAAAAATCTTGGTTCTAGAAACTCTCATTTTTGTTTTAAGGGGTTTCCTTATATTATGTTTTTATGAAAATATTTTTGTACCAAAGTCATCTTCTTTTAAGAAAACGAAGTAATATAAAAATGATTCAAAAAGCTTTTTCAAGACAAAAGAAAAATTCATAAAATTGTAGTGAGTTCTTCTTTAAACTTGGAAAAGAATAACTTTACTTTTGTTAAACCATAAAATTTATATTTTATATAAAACCATTCTTAGGTAATAAAATTTCCTTTTTGTTAAGTATTATTGAAGCTTTAAAGATTTGGACAACAATCTTAATGTGCATGATTATGAGAAATAATAATAAGTAAAAATAATATAAATAATAAATAAAGTCAAGTATTAGGAGTCTTAGCTTCTTCAAGGCTCCCGAGACAAAGAAGTAGAATAGTCTCAAAAGAAAGAAATAAAATAAAATAAAATAAAAAAATTTGTTTTGACTTGATGAGGACAAATCTAATACTAGAGACTAGTCTTAAAACAATAAGAAATAAATAAATTGCAATGAAATAAATAAATAAATTGCAAGTGAGTTTATATGCTCTAAATATATATGTAGATATATAATAATATTTAGTTAGATATAATAATAATAATAATAATAATAATAATAATAATATGAACAATGTAAAATAACAACATAAATATAAATAGATATCCATGAACAAGAACAATACATGAACATAGTGTAGCTTACATAACATTTAGTTTTTGGAAACTCACACCATGGTCATGTAAAGTTACATGACATGAGAAGAAAGAACTTGTAAAGAAAAGTTTACCTAAAGAGGGTTTTTAAAGTATTATGTGGTAATGGGTTTTGTGTTTGTAGAAGGTGGTTTGAGATTATTTTGAGAGAGTTTTGAGAGAGTATTTGAAGAGAGTGTTGAGAGGAAAATTTGAGAGAGATTTGATAATAAGTTTGTGGGTAGTAATTGTGTGAAAGAAGTGAAAGAGGAGGGGGTATTTATAGGAAATGATGAGTGAATTTTTGTGTGATTTAAATAAAGAAAAAATGAAACGAGAGAGTGTATGCGCCGGCCATCATGGAGAGGGGGGAGGAAGAGAGTTTTATTTTGTATTTTTGTTGATTAAATGAAGTAATAAGTAAGGTAGATGTGAAATAAAGTTATGGGAAAGGTAAAAAGTAAAGGTAATAGGTTATGGTGTTGTAAGAGTAGGTGTTACAAAAAGTAAAGATAAAAGAATAGTGTAGAATAGTAGTGAATAGTGTAATGTAAAGTAGATATAACTAATAAAGTACCGGTAGTAAGAAAAACGTATAATTGCGATATTTGTTATTTTTATTAACCGAAAAATTATAAAACAGATATTTTTGAAAACTTTATATTTTTTCGAGTCTAATGGTATATCCAAAATATTTTTACTATTCCGAGCCTCGAGACACGTTTTCCAAGAATTGTGTCCGTTTAGGTTCAAAACGATTTGCGGTTTTACTAATATGATCTTTTTAAGCTTTCTTATATAATTACGAACTATTATATATATTAATCTCTTACTTACTTTCTCAGTGTTGCTTATACCGGATTGCCGGATTTAAACCATTTCATCTAATTAGGGTTTTATTGACTTTAGGGTTTCCGGTTGACTTTCAAATTAGGGTTTAAGCTAAACCGATCCCAAAATTTTGGGGGTTTACAAATCATCTACCATTTCTCACTAATCACATAACCATACATTCACTACCTTCTTCCTACACCACAAACACTCTAGGTAAAACTCTTAGTCCTATTTTATTCACTCAAGTCATGTAAATGGCATGACCATGGTGTTATTTTGAAACTCATATGAGTAGTAAAAGCAACAACATGTTCATATTTTTTTCTTGTACATGAAATTCCAATTTTTTTTTTATGTTGTTATTATGCTCATATATATATGTTGATTATTAATGATATTATTGTTGTTATTATGCTCTAATCTAACTCTATATATGTTATTAAGTATATGTTTATCTATATATTTTTAGAGCCTAATGCTCATTAACTTTCTCTTACTTGCTATTATTATTGCTTTTTCTTTTCTTTTTCTTTTTCTCTTTCTTTGGAACTAGTCTACTCTTATTCTCGGATTGCCTTAATAAAGCTAAGGCTCCAAATACTTGACTAGGTTACCTTGATGGATCTAAGGTTCCCAATACTTGATATATTAACTTGCTTATTTTATTGTTTATTATGTCTTTCTTATATTTTCATAATTTCATATTACATATTCATGTTCATACATGAGCATATTGATTATTGTCTCCACAAAATAAAGAAGGAAAAGTTTTCTTAAATAAAAAGAAGATAGAGTTCTTTTGCAAAATAAATTATGTCATGTAAGTAATGATTTTTCCATGAAAACTTAGAAATTCAATTTAGTAAATCCTTTCCAAAGTCTAGAAAAACTCATCACAAGTTTTGAGTAACAATAGAACAAGGGAATTTCTAAATGATACATGAGTAGATATATCACTCATGCACTTTACAAAACAATAAAGTGAAAAAGTCTTCTTTAAAATTAAAATTTCAAATTCTTGATTAACAAAAGTTTTTCTAAACTTCATTAAGAAAGTTTCACCAATACTCTAGAATATCAAGGAATAAACTAGTTTGAAAAATTACCAAGAATGTTTCTATTATAGAAATAAAATGTTCTTAAGAAATAAAATTAGTAAACAACTTAGGAAATCATTTTAGTTAAAATAAACTTTAGGAAAAGTTAAGAAAATCTAAAGTTTGAAGAATTTTAACTACTCTCAAATAGTATTTAGAAGCTACCCTTTCAAGCTCTAGAAATTAAGTTATAAGAAACTTAGGAAGACAAAAATCATATTTTTGAGAAATTTGAAAGACTAAGGAATAGAACTAAAAGGAGAAAATACTCACTTAAAATGATTTCAAGAAATTTCTCCAACAAACTAAGTGGAAATTTTCAAAGCTTTGCTTTTCCAATTTCTAGAAAACATTGCTTTTACAAAAATCATTGTTGAGACAATTTCATTAAATCCATGTATAAGATATGAGTCAACGTGTGTATATATATATATATATATTATAGGTTTTCCAACTATAATAATATCTATATTTTGGTACAAGTATTTTTGGATAAAGAAAAGTTTGCAAATTTAAGTTTCGAAAACTAGAATTTTCATGGTGAATCTATACCCTATGGTTTTGGGATCTAAATGACTTTTTATGACAAAAATAACCTTGAAAATGGATAGATATTTTCGAATAGGTATAAAACGGTATATTATATGCGAAATTCTGAGTTAAAATGAGCATGTTATGGCCATTTTAAGTTAGAATTTCCAACTATACAAATTTTACCGCAACTAGAAAATAAAGTTAGAATTTTTATGAGAAATTTCATGGAATACTCATTTTGGGTATTTCCTTTGTTTAGGAACGGAGGAGGAGGACGTGTACTACCCCGATGACTACTTCGACTAAGGGAGTATTGTCATGGCTGAGTGAGTCTACTTCCCTTATTTGTCATGCTTATGTTTGTGCTTGTAACTTAGTCACACTAGATTTAAGAAATGATAAAATAGATAATACATGTGTTTATAACATGTTGAAAGAATATTAAGCATATCGAGCCACAAGTTGCTTGTAGTAAATTGCATATTTATTAGCATGTTGAAGTGTCTGAAATTGGTTGGTCACTTACAAGAAATTGAAATTTAATGGCTAGGCTCTAAATAAAAATTGATGCATGCACTTCATGATTTGAGTCACATTGCATTCACTATTGTACAATTGGTGGACAAATGTATGATAGTGGTGGTAGACATAACCAGTATATTATGTATGTGACGAGTAGGAGCCGGTAAGAACTATATAAGTTGATGGTTAGTAGGAGCCAGTAATAACTACATATTTTGATGGTGAATAGGAGTCAGTAAGATCTATAAAAATGATTTTTTAAAGATATGATGGCTGTAATGGGACGAGATATCTAACCTCAAATGAAATGCGTAATTCATTCAACATATGATTCTCGGAAAATCATATGTCTTGTATGCTCACGTGCTTGTTACATCTCATTTGCTTTCTTAATTAACTTGGTAGTTATTTTATCTTAAGTATGATTATAGGATTATACTCACTAATCCCGTAAAGCTTATGCCCCTATAGATATTGGTATTCACTGGAACACCTGTTCTTGTACTCGAGGTCTCCTTATATCCGCGTAAGTTTTCTCTTGGGAGCTTTTGAAGGAAATCTACTTGGAAGATTAGACTAGAATTCCTTTAAAATCCTTTGATGTAGTATTTAAGTTATTGTAAAGACTATTAGTTATTTCGATCCTTAGAGATTTAGCAGGGTACCCCCTATAAAACCTAAGAACCAAGAAGGACCTAAACAACCGAATCAACTAAAAAAAAGTCTAGGCTGATATTGAACAACTTGCTGACTAAATAAGATATTACACACAACAAGCTCATACTATACTAGCACATGTACGGCTACTCCTACGCAAGAAGCGGCACCAAAGGTTCCAACACCACCTATTGCATCAGCACCAGCTAAACTGCTATTACTAAGACCCTACCAAAGTATGTTACCTAACTCTATAAAGTGCAATCGATATTTTGATGGAGCTTATGGAAAACTAGATAAAGCCAAGGATTGGTTAGCTTAGACAGAATGCTCCTTTAGCGCTTTTGAAATACCACATCACTTCAGACTCACCTATGCACATATATGTTAACGTTCAATGTGAGGATTAGGGAGCTACTACCGCCAATCACATGGGAAATGTTTAGGCATGAACTCTTGAAGAACTTTTTTCTAGAAGCTTGAGAGTTCAATATAGTGTGAATTTCTTATGTATCTCCTAAAGAAGTCGTAGCCTTAAGCAATATGAAATAAAGTTTAGTAGGTTACTACAATATGCCCTAGAGTCATATAGGCATAGTGAGGAACACAAAAGATAAGTGTTTCTAAATGGTTAGGAGGAAGATCTCCGAGTTAGATTAGAGGAATTCGATATCATAAGCTTTAAGGAACTTGTGGAAAGAGCCAAAATTGTGGAGAATGCAAGAAAAAGAAGGTGAGAAATGGTGAAAGAAATATCACAAGGTTTAAGAGGACACCATTTTATGGAACAAGTTCAAGTGCCAAATTTGAAATACTCTAACCCATTAATGGTTCAAATAAGGATAGGAGCTCAACTACAGAAGAGATACAATGTTGAAAATGTGGAAGGAAGCATTATCCGATGCGATGACCGTGTCTATAGTCTAAATGTTACCTCTACGAGAACCTTAATCACAAAATTGAAAATTGTCCTAAGAAGATTGCTACTATGTTCTTTATTTGCACAATAATAGGACGTTTGGCCAATGCATGCCCTGGATGGAATAACCCACACATCAAGTCATCATGTTCATCTAGAAATAGAAGGAGATATAATAAGAAAGGAAGTAACAACAGAAAGGAGAAAAAGAACCGCTCGGGAACATCTTCACCAAGAACAAACATATACAACTTACATGGACACTGGGTTTATGAAGAAGCTAGTGATGAGGAAATGGAACTCCCTACTACAAGAAATGAGGATGGTCGTAGATATGATTTAGTATCAGGTTAACTTCATATCCTTACATGTTCGAATATCCTTGTACACCGCTAAAACTAGAAGAACAGGTCATTGGTTAGTAACGCCAAAATAAATAATCGTCATACCCTAATATGGAATGAATAGATATAAGATCGACAAAAATTTAGTACATATCAAATATAGAAACCAAATCAAATGCCATCCCCATTATTGACGCTAAAATTGCCCAAAACAAAGTACATTAAAAGCTTGAATATTTTAAGTACTTTTTAAAATTCAAAGCTATTAATAACAAAAATTCAAAATACAATTCGACATAATTCTCACAATCAACAATGTAATCTTGACGTTAACCTTGTCAACATGACCACGTAAACGAAAAATTATAAAACAATGATATCTTTAACAACGAAAAGAATATGAACACAACATATTTTATATACAATGTCATATATAAAAGCGAGTCTACAACATTCTTTTATTAAGTTGTCGTGTCATAATGTGTCGTCATTGGTTTGGAGTTGAGTCAGGTCGAGTGTTAGTCGTCCGTCATCTTGGTTGAGTCTAAGTCATCTAAAAAAAGTTGACTAAAGTGAAGGTTGAAATTGCTAAACCAAATCTTATTGATTTATATATACTATATTGCATAAGAATATCAAACATACAGAACTAATGAAATATTGGAAAATTCTCAAAATCACCAAGTTAAGAATAAACCAAATAACTAATGGTGAAAGGAGAGATACTAAAACAACAATAACTCTCAATCCTTTTTCGTAGAAATAAAACTAATGAGAAATATCAAATAGATGGAGGCAAGGAAACGAAACAATATAATCATAATACCTGTAAGAGATAAATTTAACAAATGTAAGTATTAAATAAATAAAAGTACAATGAATCCCATTTTTTAAGAATGCCAATGATGTATGACATAAGTTTTCTCAATAAGTTACATACGCGTAATAAGTTTCGAGGACAAAACTTTCTTTAAGGGGTAGATTGTAAGCCCCTGAATTTTTTCATACTCTTAGAAAATAATCGTAGAGTTAAATATCGAAACTAAAACCCTAAAAAAAACTGGCCAAAGTTAAAACCGAATCCTAAATAAGATCAAATATAAGATTTCTTAACCTTAAGAAAGAGAGGACCTTTAAAAACAAAATGGAAAAATCTAATAATCGTTCGATTCAAAATCCATACGTGAAACAATTCCTCTTCTGATCCCTAACACATTAATCAAGACGACATATCCAAATAACATTAAATAACAAAATACTAAAACCTTAAACCCTTCGATGAACTTTACAATCAAAATTTTCAATTACCACTAAAAGTAAAACGGAGTCAACCCATAATCCTAGACTCGACTAAATAATCTCGAGAATTGTTGAATACTAAATAAATCATAAAAATAAAGTAAAAACTTAAATTTTGAACCAAAAATATAAAGCAACCATAAATCCCAAAATTTTATAATCTTGTGAGTGAATCTTATAGCCAGAATTCAAACTAGATCCCTAAAAGTCAACTAGGCCAACAATAAGCTTTAGTGAGGCTAGATTCGATAATCTGCGCTCTTAGTCCTAGGGCAATAAAATTGAATTAATCGTAGATTATAGTTTGTAACAATATAGTGAAGCTTAAAAATATTAGATTCGTCAAAATTTAGTTTTAAACACCATTAATCTCGTAATTATATAAGGATTCAAAAAATATCAGTTTTAGAATTTTTCGATAACTATAAATATCATATGTAGCATATTTACGTATATTTTCCTTACTACTAGTAATTTATTTGTCTTGTTTACTATTCACTATACAATTTCTACTATTCATTTATCTCTACTTTATTTTACTACCTATTTCTTACAACCTATAAACTTATTTCTTACATTTACTTTTCCAATATTACTTTTTACTTAACTTCTCTTACACTTTACTTAGTTTTCTTTACTAAAATTAATTTCTTATCACATCTTCTTTCTCTCCCCCTCTCCTCGTCTCTTTGCCATCCTCATTCTCTACCTATTGCTTCAATTTCTTTTAATTTTTCATTTATTTAACTCATAATTCCCTCACATTTATCTATAAATATCCCTTCCCTCCTTTACTTCATAAACCTTTTTTTTTTTACCATAACAAAATTATACCACAATCATTTCTCAAATTCTCTCTCTAATTTTTCTCTCCTAAAATTCTCTTTCCAACTCTCTCTTCTTTCATAAAACTACCAAGCACATATTACTACCAAAACTTCATTTTTTCGTTAAACAATAAATAATTTTAGGTAAAGATTCCTACATTCATTTTCATATCATGCAACTTAACATGACCTTAGTATATGTTCCTTGAACCCATGGGTGTTATGGAGCAACAATATGTTCATGTTTTGTTCTTTTTGCTGCAAAAATTTTATTGTTATGTTGATATTATATTATGCTTTATTATTTATTGCTTCTAATCTAACTTGTACATATTACTAAATATCGTTACGTATATATATATATATATATATATATATTCTTAGAGCCTATAAGCTCATTAACATAACTTTTACTTTAATATGCTCTTATATGTTTCTTCAATTTATTTATTTCATGTAATTTTATTAAAACTAGTCTTTCTAGTCTTAGACTTATCATCATCAAGTCAAAAAAAATTTTCTTATTTCTTTTTGGACTTGTCCATAATCTAAGTCCAGGAGCATTGAAATAAACCTAAGACTCTCATGATTATCCTTTTTTTTTTTCTTATTTTCTTAAAGGACTGCCTATGTCTAATTCAGGAAGTTTGATACAAACCAAGACTTTCCAGTACTTGACTTTTATTATGTGCTTGTTTTAATTCTATGTCCATTATCTTTATATGAATTATTTTTATTCATATTACTTAGCCACAAGTTCATATTCATACATGACCATAGTGTTGTTGTCTTGATAAAATAAAATGAGTTTTTTCTTTAATAAAGAAAATGAGATTAAACTCTCTTTGAAAATAAATTTTTGTCACTTAGAAAAGATTTTCCATCAAAGAATTAGAGTTTGTTTCAACAAATTGTTTTTCAAAAGTTAGACAAGTCCATCATAAATTTTTAATGATATTAGTATGCTAGATTTAACTAAGTAACTTCATTACACACTATCTTTTTCAAACCAAATAAGATGAAAATGATTGTTTCAAAATTTAATGTTGATAATTCTTTGTTTTGTAAATTTTTCTTAAAAACTTATTTATAAGATTATCACCAACACTTTAATAAACACTAAGAACCAAACAACTTTTCTAAGTTAAGTTTAAAATCAACTCACTAGTTAATAAAAAAAACCCACTTAGAAATAAATCGGCATACAACTTAAGAAAGTAAGTTTTAAGAAGTAAAATCCATTTCTTTTAAGAAATTAAGGAAATACAAAAAATAGTTAGACATTCACTTGTAACAAACTAAAGATTTTTCTTACAAAGGTCCATATGTTGAAAAAAAAATTATGGGTTTAGAAAAGAGCCATTATGAGAATAAGAATTTAGAACAATCTATTCCTTTAATTCACCTCATAAGCTAAAACTTAAAAGGTTTTTATGTACAACTTAGAATGATTTTCCTCACAACAATATAAAGTTTAAGGTTTTGAAGAATAATTAGCTAAAAGAAGTTTAATATAAGGATGAAATATTCAAAACTCAAAACAAATATAAAACCATGATTTTTCTATAATTGAGTTTCATATTCACAAAATCTTAGGATATAGAGTTTCAACTTTGAATCAACTTAAGAAAATTTATATAAGGAAATATGTTTAGAGTTTCGTACCATCATCAAGTAAAACCATTTCTTATAAAATAAATTATTAATAGAATTCCTTACAAATATGAGACCTTTAGGATTTCAAAATATAGTGAATCATGATTTCCTGTTGGCTGAGTCACATGTTTACAAGCTAGCAAATTTAATCACAAGTCAAGGAGTGACATTTCACTAAACTCTATCTTTCGCAAAGATTATTTACAAATTTTATATTTAAGACAACATCACAAGAATCATGCATATAATATGAGCCCATGTATAAATTAAAAAAGGATTTTTCAAATATGTGTGTGTGTGTGTGTGTGCTTCTATTAATTTTTTTGATGAAATAGAATTGAGAAAAAATTGAGGCTAGAATTTTCGTCCTAAAGCTGTACTGACCTGTTTTTGAACCCAAATGACTTCAAATGTTTAAAATAACCTTAGAAATAGATAGATCTTTTTTAGTAGGTAGAAAACTGTAAACCCCTAAAAATTTTCATAATTCTTAGAAAATAATCCTAGAAGTCTAACACCAAAATTGGAACCCCGAAAATCGACCCAAGTTAAAACTAAATTCCAAATCAGGTTAAACACGAAAATTCTTAGTCTTGAGAAAATGAGAACCCTCAAAACAAAATATAAAATACAACTATCGGTTGATTTGATATCCGTACGCAAATCAAATCATCCATTCGATTCCTAACACGCAAATAAAAACGATATATCTAAATAACGCTCGACAACGAAATACTAAGATCTTATTTCCTTCGATGAATCTTATAATCAAAAATTCCAATTTTCATCAAAAGTCAAACTGAGTCAACCCATAACCTTAGACTCGGTTAAACGATCCCGAGAATTGAAAAATATTAAGTAATTACAAATAAAATGAAATAAACCATAGACGTTGAACTAAAAATATAATACGTGCAAAACTCCAAAATTTTATGATCTTACGAATAACTCAACAAAACCGAAAGTCAAACCAGAACCCTAAAAGTCAACAAAGCTTACAACAAATACTAGTGTTTAAGATCCGCAATCCGCGCTCTTAAACCCTAAACAACGAAATGGAAATAATTGTTGATAATAGTTTGTAATAATATAGGAAAGCTTAAAAATATCAGATTCGCAAAATTCTAATGTCCCTTGGATCCAAACGAAAGTAGTTTTCAAAAACCATGTCCTGGTACATCAGACGAAAAAAATATTCCGTTAACACCAATAGACTCATAAAAATGTAAGGTTTTCAAAAATATCAGTTTTATAATTTTACGATAGTTAAAAATTACAGATATCGTATTTATATACATATTTTTTTATTACCGGTATTTTAATTATCTAGTTTACTATTCATAGTACTTTTCTACTATTCATTACTATTCCTCTATCTCTACTTTTTCTACTACCTATACTTACCTATATATCTATTTCTTATACTTTTCTTTTCTCATAAAAATTCTACACCATATATTACTAAACTTCTCTTATACTTTTCTTCTAAAATTAATTTTTAATCAAATTTCTCTCTCCTTCCCTAATCTTGCCATCCACTTCTCTCTCTCTTCACTCTCCATTTATTTTCTTTTTCAATTAATTTAATTACATCTAATTTTCACTCCAAAATTCTATAAATACCCCATTCGTCCTTCATTCTTTCACATAACTCATTCTACTACCAAAATTCTCTCAAATTCTCTACACAAACACTCTCCACAATATTTTCCTCTACCAAAACTCTCTTTCACCAAATACTCACAAAATTTCTCTCTATACAGTCAAACTACCATTTCTCAATAACCTCATAACCATACATTCACTACCATCTTCATACCAAATAAACACTTCAGGTAAAATTTCTTCCAACCATATAGTTTATCCATGTTATGTAACTTAACATGACTATAGTATTGTTTTGAAACTCACATGAGTAATAAAAACAAAAACATGTTCATGTTTTGTTTCTTGCACATGAAATCCTATTTATTATCTTGATATATATATGTTGTTATTATTCATTATTATCATTGTTATTATTATGCTAACTTCTTATTCATATCTAACTAAATATATTTATATATTTATATATAATCTTTAGAGCATACAAACTCACTTGTTATTTATTTAATTTTATGCGTTGCAATTTATTTATTTCATGTTATTTTTAAGACTAGTCTTTCTAGTCTTAAACTTGTCCATATCAAGTCAAAACAATCTTTTCTTTATTTCCTTTATTCTTTTTTGGATTAGTCCATTCTTAGTCCTGGGATGCCTTGATGAAACTAAGGCTCTGTAAACCCCCAAAGTTTTGGAATCGGTTTAGCTTAAACCCTAATCCGAAAGTCAGCCGAAAACCCTAAAGTCAACAAAACCTTAGTTAAACGTAATACTTTAAGTCCGGTAATCCCGAACAAGCAACACTAAGAAAGTAAGTAGGAGATTAGTATGTAGAATAGTTCGCAATTACATAAGGAAGCTTAAAAAGATCAGATTAGTAAAACCGCAAATTGTTTTGAACCTGGATGGATACAATTCTTGAAAAACTTGTCCGGGGCTCGGAATAGTAAAAATATTCTGAATATACCATTAGACTCGTAAAAATGCAAGGTTTTCAAAAATATCAGTTTTATAATTTTTCGGTAAATAAAAATAACAGATATCGCAATTATATGCGTACTTTCTTACTATCGGTACTTTATTAGTCATATCTACTTTACATTACACTATTCAGTTTTAAGGAAATGACTTCCCATTGATTTAAACTACTAACAGCTATCAAAAAAAGATCTAGATATTTGCAAGATAGTTAGGTCCGCTAACGTCCTCCCCATAGTCCACATATATATCGAATTCAGATAAATCATAAACTCTATCATCTTCACCTGTACCTGAAAAATAAAGGAATGAGCGAAAACACCCAGTACGCCATACCACAAATACATGTACATGAACATGCAATAAACATTATCACATATAACTTAAAACTAATGCAACAACCACAATTTATTATCTTTAATTTAGTCAAGCAACCAACAAAGTTTAGAACCATTTGCAACTGATCCTAAACTCGGAGTAACTCATGACTCCGATTCAAGCCTTTATATAAAAATAGTTTATATACATATATATTGATGTTGAGTACTCCTCTCACATCGTTGCGTTCCACCATACGAATCGGAACGACTCTTAATCTATTGGAATCATCTCCAAGTACAACTCCACTAAGGACAACGACAATAAGAATCATCAGGGTACATCGTTGGTATCACACTCTGCGTGGTCTTTACTAACCAAAGCTAAACACAAGCAGCATACTTTTCAATTATAATCCGAATAGAATTAAGTCAATATATATTTCTAATCCTACAAGCACAAACATCAAGCAAGGTAAGGTCGTATCTGATTCGCTTCCAAAAACCTCAATATCAACAAATCCTCTTAAAAAGATTAAAAATCCTAATTTTACCAAAATCCTGATAATCAACATATATCAAATCAAAATTCGATTTCACATTCACAAATAAACCCTCGCTCTAAAATCTACAATCTAAAACATAAAATTTATAACATTAGATCCACACACTTGTCTTCTAGGATCACCAAACAACGAAACCCCAAAAACACAGATTTCTCCAAAACTCCTCCAAACCCTAAAATTCTCAATCCATAGAATCCAAACAAATTTTAGAAAAAGAAATAATTTTTATATCTCCACAAGGATAAAAGATTTACTTACGTAAGATTTTGATTCTTGATCCTCTTTAATTGTAGAACACAAAACTCATACAAGACTTATGGTTTTTCTCCCAAAACTTTATTCCCTTCAACGAAATGGATATTTTAGGAAAGATAACACTTTAGACCATTAACAGGGAATATAGAAAGATCAATTACCTATTCTTAGTTCTTCTTCCTCCTTGATACAAGATTATAGGTTGAGAGGATGTCTTAGGTTTTCTAAAGCATGTGAGAGGTTTTGAAGAGGAAAGAATGGGGCTAGGTGTGAAAAAACATTCATATATATATATGGATATATTAGGGTTGACCATAAAACCCTCTTATTTTATATCAAATGACACATTTGCCTTTCTTTATAATTTATTTATATACTTTAAGAATTATGATCTAACCAAATCTTAACCAAAAGAGATTGAGAGGAAAATCTTACTTAGAATTGCCTTAGGTTGAGCTATGAAAAGGGAAGAAGGTTGTGGTCTATTTGGGAAACTTAATAAAATAGGAAACTACATATAAATTCATATGGAGTAAGCTGATGGGATAAGCTGGTAGCTTAACTGGATAAGTTGGTAGCCTAAAATAAAAGCTGGCTGCCTTGAAAACACAAATGATGAATGTTGCAGAAGATACGTCAGCCCAATGTTGACAGCCCAACTTTAACACCGACAGCGTAAATGTCCAACATCGGCGGCCTTTAGCCGATCTAAAGCTGCTCTGCATCGCCTTCG
The DNA here is from genome assembly GCA_024138025.1 of Combretum micranthum. Taxonomy (NCBI): domain Eukaryota; kingdom Viridiplantae; phylum Streptophyta; class Magnoliopsida; order Myrtales; family Combretaceae; genus Combretum; species Combretum micranthum. The sequence goes on from JAMXBD010001383.1 coordinate 356,370, forward strand.
TGAACAGCCCCCATTTGATAAATTTCATTTTGTTAAATGAAAAATTACCCTCTTAAATGTCATTATTACCATATTACCCTTCACTGTGTTTTATTTATTTGTATATTACAAAACAAGTAGGTTGTCAAGCAAGCATGACTTTGATTTCTCTTTAATATTTTTACTAACTTTTTTAGTGGTGTCTTTTATTTCTTGTTTTTTGATTATGTAATACTTTAAATTTAGGGTCATTTTATAGCTTGCCATATGTTCATAATGTGTATGAACATGCCAAAGCTTAGAATCTCGTAGATTTCACAATTTACTTCATAAGTAACTCCAAAATCACTCATACATTAATGATTTCAAATAATATCGGTTTACATAACCACTAAGGATAGATACGAATCGGTTTGATTTGGTTTTACTAAAAACCAAAGTAAACCATGATTTACGGTCTGGCTTTTTTTTTCTATCCCAAACCAAATCATTAAATAATAGTTTGGTTCAAATTAAAAGTTTTTCAAATCATTAAATAATGGTTTCGTACATTTGGATCATAGATTAAATTAAAATTCTAATTTAAAAAAACTTTGTTTTAATCTTTTACATTTGTGTGGATATTTAAATATATAAACTAAGGTTAACATCACGAATGATACTTGAACTTTGATAAAATTTGCAGTGAGATTTATGAACTTTGAAATCAATCTATCGAGTACCTAAACATTGAAATTGATCAATTTAATACTTTAAATAAATTTTCATGCACGCCAATAGTACTTTTACCAAGTTTTTTCAAGTATTAAATTGATCAATTTCAAATTTTTTGATATAGTAAATTGACTAATTTCAAAGTTTAGATAGTATATTAATTAATTTCAAAGTTCAGGTACATAATTACATATTTTACTAAAGTATAGGTATCATTTGTGACATTATCCCTATAAATTACTTTACGAAGTTCAAATTACAAATTACAAATTACAACAAAATATTTCATAAATTCATTACATTCATAATCCATAATCCACTATAAAGCCATTAAGTCACAATTCAATCATCCACTAATAAAATACATTTACTAACTAATACATAGCAGGCTATATTCTATAATCCTCCAAAAAATATTAAATCATCTACCAATAAATTTAGCGAAAAAGAAACATATCATTTACGTATAAAAAACATACATAAATAAAAGTAATCCACTAACAATAGACACTGAACAAGCAATAAATAAACATATAGACAAAGTTTATACTTCATAGAGTTAAAACAATTAACAAAATATAACATTGAGTCTCCAATGGAAAAGTACATCTTGAACCTAAAAAACAATTTTAAAAAAGAACAAATTAATTAACCAATATTTATCAAATAATAAATATCACAATGAAACCAAAAGAACATATACTCCCTTTAATTAATCATCATAAGGATATTTATAGTTACAAGTAAATTACTATTATGTTTTTCCAAAATGGTTTGGTTCAGTTTACCCCTAAAAAAAACGTAAATTAATAGATTAGTTCAGATTGGAAATTTTCTAAACCAAATTGTTTTTAAAAAAACCATATTTTCGGTTTGGTTTAGCTCAATTACAAATTGCATAGGTTTGTTAGTTTTTTTGGCTACTCCTAATAACCACTTGTGTGTTCATAATGAGTATGAACATGTTAAAGCTTAGAATCTCTTAGATTTTACAATTTACTCCATAATGAACTCCAAAATCACTTATATATTAATGATTCTAAATAATATCAATTTACAAACTTGTAATCATAATCAACCATCTAAGTATCCTCTTATAATCTATCAGAATTCAACTAACCAATGACTCAAAGAGCTTATCATACTAACACTACAAGAATTATGAATTATTAGTAGAATGTTACTATACAGAGAACACTTCACATATTACCATTTATACCAACTAAACATGACCAAGATCTTTACTTTCATAAATCAACACTTATTTTCTATTCATCATCTAGATAGTCCTCAAAGCTAGTGATATTCCCGAACCTTCTAACCTATCGCATTAAGCGACACAAATAGCCTAGCATTCACCATGTGTACCTAAAAAAGATGAAAGAATGAGTTAGAGTCCAGTGCGTAAATACTATAGGTGCAAAAACATGAGTAAGCAACAATTTATTCACAAGCAAACATATATCTAATGCAATAATCAGTCAATTATTATTTTTTATTTTAGGTTCATCAAACAATATAGTGAAGACTTAGTATCCCAAACAAACTTACATAATTAAATGCATACATATATACAATGTTGGGTATTCTCTAACATCCATAAGTCCAAAACATGGGATATTGGCTACCCCCAATAACCACAACACATAAGCACCTAGATTTACTCATAATCATTTCCAAGTACAACTCCATGTAGGGATAACATTACATAAGGATCATTAGGTGCTACAATAACATCACTAGTACTCCTGATATACCATTCACAACCAAGCACTCATGACATGTAATTTTTATAATTGGATATTCCATTAGTCAAATTATTAAGCACAAGTATCAAATAAGGTAATATACATACCTGAAATGGGAACTCGTTGTGAAATTTAAAACCTTCTAAACTAGAGTTACAAAGTAATTAGAGTATTTAGAATGATCTACTCTTCCAAATTCATCTATAGATCATATTTCTATAGTTCTCTCTCCTACCGAATCATTGACGGTACTTGTCACGCCCCGAAGGTATCCTAAACGTGGCAGTCCATCGTACATAATATTAAAGCCTAAGAATGACCACCTCAGTCACGCGAAGGCTTCCTTACTATGTACAAGGCGTCTAACACATAAAGGAGACACATCGGAAAGATACGTTTTATGTTGATACAATTGAGTAACAATGTAAAGGAAATACAATCCACTATACTCCAAATACAAAACCCTATACTTCAAAATACAATTCATCAAACTTCAACTATATTCATCTCAAGACTTCACTACATAAAACTATTACAAAGCAAAACGTAAAGCTTAGCCAAAAACTTCAAGCATTCTTATATCTTGCCGGAATCCCGAAGTCATTCTCGGCTTCAACCATCTCGGTCCCCACTTAGCATTCTTGGAATAACCTGCTCATTTAAACAACTATTGGGGTATAAACTACACTAGCTTAGTGAGAATTCCCTTAATTCCGTACCCTAACAAGAAAGTATTAATTAATCATATGCTATGCATGAACAAACACGTGAGCAAGCAATTATGCATGGGTATCCGGAACCCATACATAGAACGGATTTACGCCCTCCGTATCTTGGGTTAGGGATGGTATTGAAGTCTACACGACTGCTGCTAGTCCCCAAGCCCTCGGCTCATAGCACTCGCCTCGGCTAGGCTTACACATGGAATGCATCCTCAATGCGCCTTAGTTTCCTATGAATGAGCTCTGATCCCGGGTCTCATTATCCAAACGAGTCCTCGGACCATACCGATCGACCTGCGTAGGAGTAGCACGCTACCAAATGCAATATGTCCAATGCGATGCATGATCAATTACTTTTTGCTTGAGTCAAAATGTTTATACATTCTTTAGAGTGACCAGCCAATGTCATACACATAACAGAAATAATATGAACGGTGCAGTTATCCAATCAAATTGTGGTTTCGATATGCTTTAGTATTCTTTGGCATACATTCATCACAGCCTCATCATATATCCCATCCCCATTCGTATCAGTTTTTATCTTGTTCCTATAATCTAATGCAACTAACTACAAGCACAATCAAGGTAACAAAACAAGGAGAAAACTTACTCGGCCATTGGATCACCGGTCTTCTAGTAATAATAATCCGGTGGTAGGGAATCGCCGAACTCGGGATTACCTAAAAAGGAAGAAATACTCTAATAAGTATTTCAACTCAAACTAATCCAACGACTTCTTACGAACTATCAAATTCGTAATTTGCGTCCTAAGCGGGAATTTCAATTTAAAACGGCCATAACTTGGTCATTTTAACTCGGAATCTCGCAAATTTTATATCGATTTCTATCTACTTCAGAAGAGTTTTCTAAATATGAAGTTTAATTCAAGTTTTGAAAATATCTAAGCCTCAGAAATGAGGGATCAGATCTGTACAGCGGGTATATTGATTCCAAAAATGCGGTTTTCATAAATGCACTTGAGATTCCTAAGTACAAAATGAAACTAAATGCCATGGTAATGATTTTCCTTATCATGAATGTCATGATATGAACTCTTAAGTGTCTAAGGTCTTATAAATTTTAGACTTAAAGAATTTTAAATAAACTTTGTCTTAAGACATTATATTTTGCTATTGTCTGAAAATCAACTTTGCTATATTTGGTCACACCTACTATTTCTAAGGATTTTTCTTAAGAAACTCCACTTTGTTTAAGGAAACTTTGATCCTTATATTATTTATATCCTAAGACCTTTATTTCTTTAATAAAATCTTCATTTATAAACTTTTAAGTGGGTCTTTTACAAGGGTGATTCCAAAAATCCGAATTTAGAAAATTTCATTTCCAAGTTAATTCCTTCAAGAAAAATGTATTTTATACTTAAAACTTTAAGTATTTATTTTACCTAAACCCTAAGGACTTCATTTATTTAAGAAAATATCATTTTAGAAGTTGGAAAAATAGTGTTTTCTAACCATCTATCCATTATTACAAATTTTGCCTACAAGATTTTTTTAGCTCAAAACTTCTATTGGACTTCATCTCTTGTTTTCAACATTTTCTTTAGTAAAAACTTATTTAAACTCATGGAAAATACTACCAACATTATCTATTACCTATAGGCTCCATTTCTCTTGTAAAATATGTTTAGAAGTTGATAAAAGTGTTTTTAACCTAGGTTTCTAAAATCATCAGAATTTACACAAGTTTATTTCTTGAAAAGTATTTTCCTTTTTGACTTTATTAACTCATCTACCCATAGATCTATATACTAAGAAGGTTATTTACTAAAGATAAAAGCATTAAAGACTATTAATGCACATAAACACAAAATAATGATGAGATCTTAAATGCCTACATGAATATAAGTAGTAAAATGATAGATCTATTATCTCAAATGCTTAAATGAGTTTTGAAAACATAAAAACTATATTTTTATAAAAGATCTTTTGTTCAAAACACTTTTTGATGGAGAAACATAAAGCTTTTGGCATGAAAGCTCCTTTAAATGTTAGATCTACTTTTTAATTGTCACGCCCCGAAGGGTACCCTAAACGTGGCAGTCCGCCACATATAATATCAAGGCTTAAGAATGGCTACCTTAGTCATGCGAAAGCCTTAGTATTATATGTAAGGCGTCTAACACGGTAATAGGAGACGCTTTTGGGAAGCATAGTTTAAGCAAGTAAAGATAAACATACAAGAATCCAGAAATAAAGTATATCATATGATAAATAACCAAAGGTCTGTTACATAATTCTTAGGGGCATACCCCCGCTAATACCAAGGATCAAGATAACTTCATAACATCCAAAATACTACCTTAAAGATTTCAAAGGAATTCTAGTCTAAGTCTTCGAGTAGATTTCCTCCAAAGCTTCAACATAAAACGTATATGGATACGGGATGGCCTCGGGCACAAAAATATGTGTTCCTGGGAATACAAATATCTATAGGGGTGTAAGCTTATGGGCTTAGTGAGTAAATCCTAAAATTCATACTCGAATAAAATTTATCAATCAAGTTTATTATTAAAACATATGAAATGCAACAACCACATGAGCATATAAGACATATGACTTTCCGGGAATCATATGTTGAATGAATTTACGCCCTTCATTCGGGGTTGGGGATTCAGGCCAATTACAGCCACAACTTTTTAAAACACTTTTATAGATCTTACCGGCTCCTATACGCCATCAAAAACTTGTAGTTATTACAGGCTCCTACTAGCCACCAATTTTGTAGTTCTTACCGGCTCCTACTCGCCACTTACATGATATACCGGTTATGTCTACCACCACTATTATACACTTGTCCCACCAATTGTATAGTAGTGAATGCAATGCGACTCAACATATGAAGTGCATGAATAATTTCTTTAATTAAAGTCTAGTAGTTACATTTAATTTCTTTCAAGTGATCAATCAATTTCAAACATTTCAAGATATTAATTCACATACAACTTTATTTCAAACAAATCGAGTTTCGATATACTTAGTATTCTTTCAACATATTATCATACACTTCCTTTTGATTTTCTTAAATTCTAGTGCAACTAATTTTACAAGCACAATCAAGAGTATGGGAAAATTAACGGGAAGTAACTCACTCGGCCATGATGACACCGTTCTTGAATTGGATGGGTCGTTCGGAAATTCCACTTAATCGTAGTAGTCCTCGGGATACGAACAATCCTCCTCGTGATTATCTAATCAAGAAGAATACCCAAAATGAGTATTTCATAAAATTCTATCCTTTGAAGATTCTAATCTTTTCTTAAAATCGTAGTAAAATCGTATAAGGGGAAATTCCAACTTAAAATGGCCATAACTTGCTCATTTTAACTCGGAATTTCGCGTATTATATATCATTTTCTACCTACTTGAAAAGATCTACGCATTTCTAAGCTTATTTCCATAAAACTAAGTCGTTTGGGTCCCGAAAAGGTAGCGATCAGATTTGCCACGAATTTGTAAACACTTGTTTTCCTTCTTGTAAACAAAGCTCATTTTGAAAAGATGAATATTTCATTTATTTTGTAAACTTTTGAAAGGTATATATTTATATGTAATGACTCATAACAAATGTATGAAGTAAATGGAGTTGTCTCAACTTATTAAGGTTTTAAAAGACTTTGAACTTGAGATTCTATTGAATATTTATTTTTCCTTTGAAAGATCTTTTATTAAGATGAATATCCTATTTCTAAATGAAATCTTTTGTAATTATTTTAATTTCTTAAAGTGTGGTTTTATTTTCTAAACTCGGTTTTCAAAAGTAGCAAAATGACATTTGTAATGATTCCAAAAGAATTTCTACTTCTTGATAAAAGATAAGTTTTCATAAAAACCTTTTGTTTATGTAAGAAAAATCATTCCCATACATGTTCATGGTTTTTTAAGAAATCCATTTTCCATATTTATTTCTTTTAGAAAGAATCTTTAATTCAAGAAAACACTTTCTCATTTATTTTTGTTGAGACAAAAACATTATGTTCATGCATGGATATGAATCATAAGCTATAGAAATGTAAAATAATAACTTGAAAGCTTTAAGTAAATAATAAAGTAAATCAAGTATTGGGACCTTAGCTTCATCAAGGTACCCCGGACTAAGAAAAGACTAGTCCCGAAAAAGAAAAGAATGAGAAATTGTTTTGACTTGATGAGGACAAGTCCAAGACTAGAATGACTAGTCTTAAAATCAACTTGAAATTAAATAAATTGCATTGGAATAAATAAATTGCATGAAAGGTAAATAAATTGCAAGACTATGAGCTTATATGCTCTAAATAGTATATATAGCTATATAGATATATTAGATAGTAATAAACATAAGGGAAATATAGAGAAACATAAAGGAACATAAAGGAATTGATGTTATGAACAAAAACAAAGTATGAATCTAATGTTGCTTTCTTAACCTTCATGGTTTTAGAAAACATACACTAAGCTCATACTAAGTAGATGAACATGAAAAAAAAATTCTTGAGAAATTTCTTACCTAAAGAAGCTAAACTAAGAGGACTTCTTGTAAGAACTCTTGAGAGAATTTGAGAGAGAGTAACTTTAGTATAGAAGTGGTGTGAAAGAAGTGAAGGTATGAGGGGGTATTTATAGGAAAATGTGGGAGATAATTTGTGTTAATTAAATAATTGAAAAATAAAACAATTTGAGCATAGAGAGAGAGGGGCCGGCGCTATTTTGGGGGTATGGGGAAGAGAAAAATTATTTTTTTGTCTTTTGATTAATTAAAGTAAGAAATGAAAGATGTGAATTTGTATTGGAAATGAAAATGTGTAAGAAATAGGTGTATGGCTTGTAAGAATAGGTTGTAAGAAAAAGTAGAGATAGATGAATAGTATAGAATAGTAGAAAATAGTGTAATGTAAAAGTAGACATGACAATTTAATACCGGTAGTAAGAAAATACAAGTATAAAAGCGATATCTGATATTTTTGACTACTGTAAAATTACGAAATTGATATTTTTGGAAATCTTATATTTTTACGAGTCTAACGGTGTATTCGGAATATTTTTCCTATTCCGGGCTTCCGGACTAATTTTTCAAGAACTGTGTCCGTTCGGGTTCGAAGGACATCCGAATTTCGTGAAACTGAAACTTTTATAAAACCTATGGTTATTACGAACTATGCGAGCTAATTTTTCCAACTTCGTTTTCTATGGCTTGAGAAAACGGCAATGCCGGAGTTAAATGGTTACGGTAAACTAGGGTTTTGTTTGACCTAAGAATCCATTTGACTTCCGATTAGGGTTTAGGTCTTTAATTTGGATCAAAAATTTCGGGATTTACAGTAATGGTTCGGTATTCTTGTTTTGACATTTCCTTATCCCTAGCAAAAAGCTCATGGGGTCCTTTGGTTGGAAATATCCAAGAATCACTTAGCCATAACAAAGATCTATGAGTGGAAGGAGTAAAAGTTTACTTACTTAAGTGAAATAGAAGATGAAAAGAGGAAATGGAAAGTTGTGTGTGTGTGTGTGTGGGGGGGGGGGGGGGGGGCACCGCTTTGGCTCACGGCAAAGGAGGGGAAATGGGGAGGATTTTGAGAGCTTTTACACTTTGTAAAAATTGAAAAGTGAAAGAATGAGGAAAGAGAGAGAAAAGTAGTTTATATAGCCTTTGAATTTAGGTTAAATGGGACAAGATTAAATGGAAAAAAAAATTGAAAAATGGAGCTTGGGGAGGGGGGCCAATTCACGCCGGTTTGGAGCTTGTGGAGGAAGGGGAGATTTGATTTTCTTCATTTGATTTGCCTTTGATTTGAATTGTGTACCACTTGTCATAAATTGTCTTAATTTTTAAGTGACAAAAAGTTATTTAGAAAGGTGATTGATTGAGTGATGGTAAGAGTTGAAATATAGAGTGTGCAAATAGGTAGTATAGGTGGTACTTGTGAATAGTGAAGAATAGTAGACAAGACAATTTAATTTCCGGTAGTAAGGATATACGAATTAAAGGCTATAACTGTATTTTTCATAAGCCGAAAATTTATTAAAAATATATTTTTGAAATCCTTATTTTATTTCGGTTCAAATGAGTACTCATAAGTAAATTTTTGAAATTCTAGTTCCGGGGCACGTTTTTCTATAATGGGTCTCGGGATGACCCGGAATTGAAATTTTCTAAAAATCTGATATTTTCTTGGTTTGAAATATAATCAAGAACTTTATTCAAAATTAAATTTTCTTATAAAAATTTCTTAATTGGGAACCGAGGAAAAGCCGGAATTAGCGTTCCTGGTTCTCACTCCAGTCTTAAGCTATTCCGGTTTAGGGTTTTGGTTTCCGATTCTTTAGTTATCTTGGTTACTTGAAAAACCGAAGTTTACAACACTTTGAAACAATATTCCATATTAAATTATTTTATAAAATTTCTTTTGATATGAAACCAAAGAAAAGCCGGATATAGGGTTTCTAAGTCTTTCTCACAAAGCTTGAACTAAACCGGTTTAGGGTTTCATTTTCCGGTTTTCGAAGTTTACTTGATTACTAGGAAACCCGGGATATACATTATAAAAATAACAAAAGTGTGTAATGAAATAAAACGAATAGTACAAAAGACTAATCAATTACCGGTAGAAATGAAAATACGATAAAAATGTTATAACTGTAACTTTTATAACTCGAAAAATTTCATAATTGATATATTTGGAAATCTTATGAAATTACGAGTCTAACGGTACTATTGGTATATTTTTTATATCTCCAGCCCCGGGACACGCTTTTCGAAGTCTGTGTCCGAACGGGTTCGAAATAGGTAAAAAAAAAATTTACAATCTGATAATTATAAACGAACTTATATTACTATGAGTTATTCTATATATTTAAACTACATCTCAGTCTCTAGGGTTAGGGGCGCTAGATTGCCGGACTTACACTATTGTATTCCGATTAGGGTTTCCGGTGATTTTCCGGTTTAGACCTTTGCCAATTTGGAAACTGATATTTATGTTTATACAACATATTTAATTTGAGAAATTTATTTTAAATTTTATTTTTGTAAGTATTTAATATCTCTTAATGTTTTTGGAATTCTTGAATTGAGTTATATTTTCGAAAGTCAATCGTTATTTGCTTTTTAATAATTTGTCTTTAAGCTTTATATTACTGTTTTTATAAGTCGGAGTTAAATATGGAATTTTTTTTTTCGTACGTCGTGGTTTTGAATTTGAAGACCACTGAGTTCTTATTTTATTGTTTAAAGATTTTCATTTTCTTAAGATTAAGAAGTTTCTAAATTTGTTCGTGATTTAGGACTTGTCGAAATTCGGTTTTAATTTGGAGTGATTTTTAGGGTTTATTTTCGAAGTTCATCTTGAAATTATTTACTGAAATTTTTCCGGGGCTTACAGTACTTATATACATACTTAGTTTAAAAATAAAATATTAATTTAGAATAATAGAAAATAAGTAATTAATTTTATAATGTCTAGATTCCAAGGTTTTAAGGTATCATTAAACTATTATGGAAGGAGTACAATAAATTTCAAAGGTTTTTAAAGAGGAAAAAAGCGAGTTGTGAAAAAATCATACTATACACAGTTCCAATACAACCTATGTTAAAAAATGTGTACTCCTCAAGAGTCTCAACACAACCTATGTACTAGCTCATGTTGAACATAGAAGCAAAAATAGCAAACTACAATGCTTAACATGAATTCGAACACAACCCATGTTGGGAAGTTGTGTCCAACATATAATTAAAAATAACATGCTACAATGTCTAACATGGGTTCGAACACAACCTATAAAAACTGTGTTGAACATAGATGAAGGGAAGCTATGCAATTTGCAAATTCCAATGTTTGCAATTTGCGCTTCATTATAAATGTAATTATTTAGGTTATTTTAGATATCCTTTTTTTTTTTTAGTATGAAATCATATATAATGGTAGGTTAAGAAAGACATTTTTGATGTGGTGTTAGAGCATGAAAATTTATAAACCTATGCATATTAAGGAGAGAAGAGTGCAATATCTTAGTTGAAGGTATGTTGTAATGTTAGAATTGTAAATAGGTAGTCTTTTAATTTACTCTATAGTACATCTAAGCTGACCAATATAGGAAATAGGCTACTGTTAAAACTCCACAGGGACATGATAAAATCATCACAATTTCTAATAATATATTTTGTTCAAGTTATAATGTAATTAATGTGTTGGATTGTGAACAAGTTGAATTGCTTAAGAACTACTTGATTTTAGCTCACATAAATAAAATTTATTTATCTAGAAGAGATTAATTCAAAGTCTTTTCTAAGTTTGCGGGCTTGCTAATAACCGAACATGTTTAGACTCATGAGTGTTATATATATATATATTGGACTTTAACTATTATATGCCTAAAACATAACTAAAAGTATATAGTTTTATTCAATATCCACCATTCATTTATTAATATATTCATTTTGCATATTTAGTTTCTTGAATTTTACTTTAGATTTAGGGCTTGTGTGGTATTGAGCTCGGCCTACTTTAAGCTTAACTTAACTCGACAAACCAAGCTTGATGTTGAAATAAGGTTTGTCTATCTATAAAATCAAGAGCCTGAAACTCATGTTTGATAAAAAGCTCAACTTGAGCTTGGACTCAATAGATTTTAATTAAATAACTCGAGCCATAGCTTTAATAAACTTGACTCGTTTACGGTCTTAATCCATTTTCTCATTCTTTAAAGAGGATTTTTTCCAACCAAAAGAAAATATTTTTAAAGTTACTTAGTTCGTTAATTTCAATCTACTAAATAATGTTTTCTTAAAATCTTTCACCACTAAATATTCAATTACCACAATGCTATTATTTATCAAAATAACTATTTCTTCAATTTGGGGTGAACTGATAATTTTTTTTTCCAGTTTTAGTGATATTTGATTTTTCATTCATTATATTTCAAATGATAAATTAAAATTTTCATATTGCCTTTTTTCTAAATATTATGCAAAATTATTGAACTTAAATGAGTAATTTTGACGTTTTACAATTTTCTTGTAGATACTTTCAATTTCTTTTATTTTCTTTCTTTCTTTCCTTTTTTTTTTCCTATAAATGGTTTAAGAATTCTTTTATAACACCACTGACTATTTTTAATTTTTATCTCGATGTATTAATTTTTTCCCTGATTTGTCAAGTGCTCGGTTCGGTAGAATTGAACTATCTTTGGAATCTTTGACACTTGCATCATATATATATATATATGCTATAAAAAATTTCAGCAATAGTTCTTGAAGTCATGTTCTTCATAACAAATGATAATGCAAGGAAAATCAGAGAGAAAATTTTCAAACATGACCCCAAAACTATAAATCAGGTACAATAGATTTTTTGTTCCCAAAACGGTAAATTCACTTGCTTATAATTTTAGAAAATTTATATGTATGCTTTTATCATTATTATAATTTTAAAATTGCTGTTATGGTCTTTTCAAAGATAAATTACTAAGAGAAAATTATCTATTGAAGACAAAGATTTTGTAATGAAAAATTATAAAATCAATGATAATAATTTTTGTGTCGAAAATTTATTTTTAAAAATAAATATTCAAGTGTCTGAAATGCAATTTTCTTATTGTGAAAAAGGAATGTGCGGACTCGGTTCACTTTTCCTTTACTTGATCTGTTATCTCGAGATCTTATCTTTATGTAGTCAAAATCCTTGTATTTGAATAAAGCTTTCCTTTTATGGGAAAAAAAAAATTTGTAACATCTTAATAATAAATGCAGATACTTGAACGTAGCATGAGAGACGCAATCAAATTAAATACGGAGCGGTGGTCACAGGAACTCACCATTTTACAGTAATCAACTCCAATGAATAAATAAACTGAAGTGTATAAAATAATAAATATACAACCAAAATAGATTCAAGAATGATCATGTGATTTCAAAACATAATCAAATGTAGAGATTTTCAAACTAACCTAAGTGTTTGGCAAATGGGACTCTTTAGAAGGAAATTTATCTGTCCGGTGGGTGAGAAGTAGCCAAACATGTGTAATGAGTTCTCCTCCTTTTCTCAGGGCTGTAGTATGGTGATTTTGTGGACAATGGTAAGCCGCATAACAAAGCATCTCAACCCACACACTGCATATGAGCTTCCATCTTGCTTCCTCACTAGGTTTTGCTTGTTTCAACTCTGTCACTAGCGTATTTACCTCATCCAACACAGGCCAATCATTAGTGAGGAAGTTCCCATTTTTGGATTTCTTCTGCGGCAAGGAGTTGATAAAGATTGCATGACTAACTTTCCATTAGGGGCTGCATTTTCCTTGAGCACAGAGGAAGCATATCCAAACGTTATCACACTTGTGGTCAATGATAACATATAAGGACGACACACCAGAAGATGCATCATGTAGTTGGACAGTAATCTGCTTACTGAACGAGAGTTGTACTCGAGGGAACTGGTACTTGACCAAAGGACTTCTGTCGCGATGTGCCAGATGATGATGCTTTTTCCAAACTCTGTTTTGTCGACAAAGTATTCACCAGATGAACCCGGATGAATTTCGAAAATTTCCATGGACCAGACTCCTCTATTTGTTAAAGGCTTCATATTCCTCTTGTCTTCTAGATCTTTCATTCTGACAAGCACTTCTTTCTTTAGTTTCAAATCAATGGTTGTACGGGTGGTACACAAAAGCCCTTTAAGCCTCTCCTCCTGATGAAGTTTCTTAAGGATGATGGTTACCGGCTTTGTAAAATGATGTCTGAGGATATATTCCTGTATATTAAGTTGGTCTAACGAATTCGACCACCTTTTCTGCTTCTCGCAAGCTCCAACAAGAAAACCCAGGACCTTCTTGTTCAATTTCCGATGCATCTTAACGACACCCCAAGTGGAAAATGGAATGACACATATTTCATAGAGCTCAACAACACATGATCCCATAAGCAATGCGTATGTGTAGGTCACGTATAAGTCGAGTAAGAACGCATTCCTAAAAATGATTGAAAATCCACATAGAGTGGAAATCAAACATAAGACAGAAATTGCTTTGCCTGCCAGGCCTATCTTAGTGTAAAGGATGTGTGATTTGGTGTATATCATATCGTATACAAACCCAAGTTCTATCTCAGTAATGATAAACTCCTTCTCGGGTTCTGAGAATTTGACAGACCAATCTTCTCCCATGTATGGAGGATGGTAGACCCAGTTCACTCGGTGAGGCTTCAAACAATCGAAGCGATTATGGGCAATCAAGACATTCTTGAGAAAATCAGGAGCAGTGGGGCTAATATCTAGTTTGGATTTTGTCTCGACTTCTCTTAACTCAGACGCACTTGTGGTATCGTCATGTATTAAATAGAGAGCCCAACACGTTCCCATCGGCTTAATTATTCCAGCGACACACAAGGGGATGTATAGCCATGAGACAGGGGAAGCCTTGTCCCAGCACCGAATAAGAATCCAAAAGACGATGACTACTGAGACCAGGAGGCTCAGTGCTTGTCTTTTCCCCAGATGAGTATCCTCGTTAGAGTAAGCATTCATGCAATCTGGGTTTGCTATATGAATCAACAGCAATGGTGCCAAAAGTCCTTTTAGCCCAACGTTGTAGTCCGCACTTTCGGGATCGCGGATGTTGACAACACTGAGTTTTCCAAGAGCAAATGTTGCAATGTAAGATCCAAGCAAGTAAGAAGCCCAAGTGGTTAGTCTTGTGATCAATCCGGGATCATATCTTCTTCGGCCTCCGAAAACTACGAGAATTATCTGAAATCCCAGACTGACTAGAACGAGTAACTGAATCCCCCAGTCTTCCCACATGTCCAAGGCCCATGGCCATATCGTCTGCACTACTGATGCAATGAAATTGGCTAATCGTCGTCCCATCGATCAAGAGCAGCTGCTATTCCACGTTCAAGATAAGCGATGTTCAACATAAATTATGATGCAAATTAACAATATCCTTTTTCTTTTCCCTTTCCCTCACTCAGCAAGATGCGTGAGTGTTAGGTGGTAAAAACTGAAAAATAGAGTTCATAAAAGTTAATGAAAGACGTGCTATATCTTGTTATAAAAGTGTGAAATATTTTACTCTTAGTATTTAGTGTTTTTTTTATATTTTTTTTCATATGACATGAGAGGACACATAACATATAATTTACAAATGGAAAAAATGAGGTATATTTTTTTTAAATCAATAGTAATAGATCGTACTAACCATAAGTTAAAGAGTGTCCAACATGATTTAGGAATAAATTATTGATTATTGTATTACATACAATTGTACAGTTTACTGTTTTAGTATTTTCATGTGATTTTCTATCATCTTTGACTTGGAAGTCTGCATAACTTAATTATACAAATGGGGACTAACATAAAAATATCAAAAGGTACCAAAATTTCTTAGCAAAAAATTAAGAAAAGTATGGAATTCTAGAGCCTTGCATTAATTAGCTAGTAACAAGAAAACAAAATAAATTTAAAGTGCCCTATTGGCTTCAGGGCTTGACAGTCCAATCATAATATTTATCACACAGGAGTCGATATCCTTTGTATTGTAGGGCATTATCATTTTCGCTAATTACATGATTAATAAGTTGATTTGGATGATTCATATGAGAGTTAAAACTAAAGGATGAACATCGAAACTAGATATTAAACATTAAATATGATAAAAGAAATTTTGGCCCAAGAAAAAAAAAAAGATAGTAAATATTACAAGTTTGTTCAACTTTCAAATTAAGAAATTCATGTCTACTTTCCTCTAAATTCAAAGGAACTTATATTGTATCGTCATGCATTGGGCACACGCCCTTTTAGACACATCAGTATATGTAATTAGCTTCGACATATATAATAAAAAATCAACTAGAATTACTTAATTAATAAACCACAAACTTATGGCCATACATAGTCAAACAATCAAGCTTAAATAAAGAAAAAGGAAAATCCTAATACTATATTATACATATTTCTAAATTTTGCTTTATTCTTGCCTCCTATTCTACACTTATCTCTTAGAAAAATCAACCAAGCAGGAGGGTTTTAGTCTTAAGTTGGCATTATGGTATAAATTTGTATTGTAATATTTATTTATTTATTTTTAAGGATATTTTACGTTTGCATATATAAATAATTAATGTTGTGATTTATCCTGTATAACTCATAATTCTAATATTATGATTTGTATAGGAGATAATGTGGTTCCTTTAGTTTCCTTTTCCTTTATTCATTATTTTAGATATGTTACTTATGGTGTGCTTTCGATGAGTTAGGTTCAGATTACCATTTTATGTGATAACATCTTTCTTTGGGCCTTCTTCATTCTCATTCTTAAAACACCTATATATAAAATAAAATTATATTTAACAATTAAATGGAAAACGCAATATTAAGGGAAAATTCAACGGGAGAATCTATGCTATTCCTAATTTTTCCACACACATTGCCTATATTTTACATTTATAAAAATTGTTCTAAAAGCGGCTTCCATGGACGAAAGCCTCTTTTTTTGTATATCCCATGAACAATTTCATTTAACTTTTTATTTTAAACCATGTTATTTAACTTTTGTAAATGGGCTTAAAATTATAAGTAATTTTTATTTGTTATTTACTGAGGCTTGACTCATGAATGAATGATAGGGCTTAGCAAGTCCAATTCATATATTGGGATGACAGGGGAAATTTTGTTTGGTGGGCTCGAAATATAGATTATTTGATTGGTCCATCATATCCAGCCTCTCTCAGCCATAAGAGGATGACTATTGGTTTTCGTCCTTAGATAATTCATTCAAGATAAATATATACTAAGCTTACTCCATTTTATTCGTCAATCACAATGGTTGCTCTCCATGTTAAGTTCCTATAAGTATTCAATCACTCTTTTTTATTTCTAACTTTTGGAGAGAAAAGATAAATAACATCCATAGGAAGATCTCTGCCCACACGGATCAACTAAGTAACTTAAGCGTATTGCTACTTCATTGCTCAAGAACTGAAACGTTGATTCATTATACATTTGAGATATTGAGATTGCTTATTCATCTTCCCCTCGATTCTTATTAAAACATCCTATTATCAAGTGTCATTCCTCATCAATACTCTACTGTCATGTGTAAGACATGAGATCCATGTGATACGTGAGTAATCATCCCAGGAAAAACCTTATATCTACAACATTTATACAATGTTTAATTTGTTGAATTGCTTCTCTAGAAAATTTCTCTCGTAAGAAATAGAAATTGTAATTCTTTTATAAGTCCAAAAGAATAGCTATTCCTTAGTTTTGCAGTAGATCCTAGTTCAATAGTTGAACAAATAATGTATTGGTAGTTTTAGTTATTGTGTAGGTATGAATCCGGATGCAACGATCACGTGCGTGTTGCGTGACTATCGCGCTACGCGTGACCTAGGAAAACAACACGTGATAGGATGATCAAGAGCGAATCGCGTAGGGAGGAGGAGTAGGCAATCTCAATAGGCTCTAACACACGTGTGACAGGTAAGGGAGCTAAATAGCATCAACCTCATTGAGTACTATGGATTCGTGTATGTTCTTGAGTAAATTAAGTGTTTGATTCACCAAGACGGAAATCCAGCAGCACGACGGCGTTCGTCCCAGATTTCACCTTGTCCAAATGAGGTAAGGACTAAGGTATTTATAGAGAATCTAGCTGTCGATGTCGTCCGTCAGATGAGACAGACGACCGACGGCTAGGATGAGTCCCTCTCATTATGGATATGGATGTGAGCTCCCTTATGGACCCAGGCTCATAAGGCCTTCATTGTAATGTGTGTGAGCCAATTTGAGAAAGGTTGGAATTGGGCAGGCCAATTCCAACGGACCCTACTCCAAGCCTTCCATGCTAAAACTCCCATGATCATCCCAATTGGATTGGGCCTAACTCTTTAAGCCCTATCACATTAGCCTAAAGAGCTAAATCCAAATAATAATTAGGCTCAAGGCCTTTGTAATCAGATTTGTACATCTACATTTTGCCCCCTGACCAAAGTCCTTCGGGTTTCATCGGAGGGGTTTGGGCATTATTTCAAGCCCTTTCGAATGACAGAAGTCTCATCCAGCGCATGTGCGCTATAACTTAGCTGCACCGCTGCTTGGTGTATCAGTTTCTCAATAGCTTGCAATGCAAAAGTCTGGGGCAATATTATCAAATAACTGAATTCTCTTGAGAGATATTCCTATAGTATCATCTAATGAGCATACCGTCTTCATATTGAAATTATACCATCACTGAAACAATAGTGTATCGGCATGTTTTCCTTTGTATATGAATTCATCTTTCGCTTCTATTCCATATAAATGATCCTTCTTGGCGAGTTGATTTTACTTGCATTTTATGAAATGTTCGACCATACTTAGCTTGTTGGTCTCAACTTTATACTTGACTAAGTATCAACAAGTTGACGGATGCATCATACTACCATCGATTCTTGCTTTCTTCTTCAAAATCTTAATATTAATCGAACAGCTTCAGGCAAGCATTTGCCTTCAAAATCACTGTGAACATATTTTAACAGGATTTCCCCGTACTCCAAATTTAAGAGCAAAGAGCTGCAGAATGTCTATTCTGAGCAGTTAGACAGATGCTCCCTTAGATAGCAGCTTAAGCGATTTCCCAACAATGGATTCTTTTGCTTGCGAGCTAAAGCTGGCAAGCTCATGCCCAAACTCAAAGTAACCGGAGAACCTTACTGTAGAGATAGCAATCCTGATGCATCTTATTGATTGGATTTTTTTTTTTTTAAAACTGTAATTTTAACACAACCAAAGGATATACCAAGAAATCAATATCCCAGGTTTCTGACATGTTCAAGCCATCCAGCATGTTTTTGAAGAAAAAACTGTGGTCTCGGCCTCTCAATGTGGGAGGCTCGCATTCCTTCTTATAAGTTACAAAATTTCCATTATCCATTTTATAAACAGTTTCACACCAATTATAGAATATCACAACAGTATAACGAAGCATAATTCTCGGTTATTTCACTTAGACGCCTGGTTGGAAGGTGGTCTTGTTTGGCACGCAGCTGACATAGATCAGGCGTCTGGCAATTTCTGTAAAAGATGGGTGAGCAATGGGATCGGGCGCCCAGCACTGCTCCATCAGCAATTTCCATTCAGGATCACAGTAGCTGGTACGGGGGGCCTCAACGTGTTGTTGACAATGCCTCCTATAATAGCTCCGTAGTGCATGTTGGCATATGATTCCTCGCCTGCACAATATACTTGTAGGGAACTAAGTTCATCCCATCCTTCACAGCACTGACTATGCAACATTCTGCAATAGCATAGTAAGCGCTTTTCCCATAACATGGAACAGGGTAATTGACAAGAATCACAAGCTCATAGTCCGAAGATCCATATGCCTCATTTATCTTCACAGCAGTCGTGTAAATCTCAGTTTTTGCTTCCTTTTCTCCACTAAGTGTTACTCAGACATTGTGGAGAGTACACCGTACTACAAACAGCAACAAAATGTGACAATAGAATGAGGATATCTTCTATCACTTTATCAGCATATATTTCGTTTGCAGATACATAAGCCTGCCAGAGCATACGATCAAATCGATCTCCATGATCTGGGCAAACAGGAGGCATATAATGGAAAATGGGTCATAGCTGCTATTTACAGAGCCAAGATAAAACTTTTTCTGCAGATCACGGGTAGAAATGTTGGGACACAATTAAACTACTCCAACAATTTCTGAGCGACTTCTTCCTGTTCGTGCACCTCAACTTCAACCTTGAGGGATCCCACATAAAGAATTTCACCATCAGATGAGAACCCATCTTTCAGCCGTAATAAAATAGAATCCTCATCATAACTGAAACACCATTTTCCTGATTATGTATCCCTTCTAGCTTCCCAACTTCCAATTTCTGAGAAGGCATCTTTGTGTTCGTCTTATGGTTTCCAATAAGCAAATCAAATGGTAATCATGAGTCCACTTAATGGAGACACCACTATGTCGATGAAATGAGTACTAGCCAAGTACTGCAATAGGGAAAAGAGAATGATTAGGCATCGGCAGTGCCATATTCTGTTTCAAGCAGGATCCGGATCCAGAATAAACTAAGCTGTTGCAGCTTGTAATGGATTTTTAATGACAAATCAACCACGTGCTTGGATGAAATTGCTTGACCATGTTTACAAAATCATAGATTACTTGGATGTTTACTGGACTAAATATGCACTGTAGAGGGGCACGGATCGCTGCGCATTCAAACCATTGACCATTGATTTCAATAATGGGGCAATATGCCCCCTGAGGGCGATCTTACACGGAACTCCATAGCATTTTCTCAAGATAAACCATTCAAATCACATCATGAACATTGTTCAACGCTGCAATTACCATGTGCTGCAATCTCCAAAAGAACATCAACCCATTGCACCTGCTTTGCCACTATTAATTCTCAATAAAGTCAACTATAGGCAGCAGTCATGAAATCAATAGGATTCATATCTTCTTGTTTTTTTTTTTTTTACCAAAAAAGGAAACCTATCTAAATAATACCTAGAGCGAAAATAGATGAGCGAACGAGATTAATGCCACAGATGGCATATAAAAAGGATTATCCTATGTAAAGATATGACATGAAGAAAAGTTACTAAAAATAGTAAAAATGCGGTTTTGAAGGCCTAAACGAAGGAATTTAGCCGAAAACCAGCTTGGGTCATGAGCAAAGCTGATGAGTATTGCTCGTTGGACAGTTTCCCTTCAGAATATGGTCTCGCTCGGTAAAAATTCAAATCCCCAAAATTACAAAACTGCCATCGACACTAGTCCGACCCTTGTCTGTAACATCAGATTCCTCCTCCTCTTCTTCTTCTTGTTAATGCCTATGATTGTTAATGCAACTCAATTGAATTTCACAATTTGGGCCCTTCAATATTCTTGCTACAAGTAAAGTGGAAATCTCCTCTGCTATCTTCGAGTAGGCAGACCCATGTCCAAACCGAGCGATGTAATTACAGGCAACGGGGCATCGTTCAACAGCAATTTCTGAGCCTTGTAAGACACAGATGACTCCTTTCTGTCTCGTTGGATTACAGAGATTCATGCCTTCCTTTAAGCGCGTGTGTGACACGCACGAATTGGGTCGCGTGGCATGTACCACGCATACGACCCTCCATCTTCATCCTGCAAACCTGCAAATCTCCGTTTTCATCGCGTCTCTAGGTGATGAGCTGTACTTGTAATCTTCTTCATTTATACAATAGTACTGTGAATCTCATGCACTCTCGCTGCCTCCTTCACAATTATTTCAACCATGCCTCTAGCAGTATCGGGAAGTTCTAGTAAGGGAAATTGCCATCGAATATAGGTTGTTAGCAATTCTTCTATAATCTAAAAGCTCCAGAATGTCTCCCTTCATAAGTGGCATGATGTTCATGCAGAACAGTGGATAAAATGAGAATAAGCTGATATTGCAAGCCTTGACCCATAGAATATGACATCTCTTCAGACAGTAACTGGGATACTTGCAGGATGAGCCTTTAATTTTGATATGATGTTACGTAATGTGTGGTCTTCAAGCTTTTTTTTTTTTTTTGACTCAGTCCAATTTCACCAAACTAGAGCAGAAAATTCCACAAGAGTCTACATCATCCAATCTTCAAATAAAGGCATAAGTGCAGTTGTTTTCTTCGACAAATAATGAATGATTTCAAAGTCGTACCCAAGTAACTTTGCTAGCTAGTTTCATCTGACCTTGAGTAGCAATGTATTGACGGATATAGTGTTTCAAGTTTCTCTCGTCAATCTTTACAAGTGGTTTGCAACCCAAAAGATATTGATGCCAATGTTCAATTGACAAAACAAGTGCTATCTATTATTTCTTGTATGTTAACTTCAAAAGTCTTCTCCAATAAGGCTTTGCTTAAATAGGCTTCTGGACGATCACATTGCATGAGGATGCCATCTATTCCTTGTTATGATGCATCACATTCAACATCAGGGTAGTGTTTGTACCTCTAGGAGTACATCAGCGCCCATTGCCTTTTAGTTCCATCACTTTTGTTGATGCAATCCCACTACCATCATCTCACATACTGATAAATCAAAATATTGTAACAAATAACATCCTCTCTGGAGTCACCAGCTATTACCAAATCAAAACATATTCTTGCCTCTTCAATTGTTCTTGTTTTACAAATACCCTGTAAAATAGAGTATGCTAATAGATCTGGATTTAACCCGACAGATCTCATTTCATGAGGAAAGCTTAACGCTGCTTCTACGTGTCCATTTCTACACATAGTACATAGGAGCGCACGATATGAGATGATGCTTAATAATATGAAACTATTTCTAGGCATTTGGCTAATGCATCAGGAAATTGTAGATGTGAGTCATGTCTTGTCATTTAATTCCTTTCCTGTTTGTGAAACTAACTCATCTCATTTTCTTGCAATGCAGGGTTCTAGATTGAAGTGTTGATCTTCACCACGTATCTTTTGACTTCGTTTTTACAAGTATGATTTTCTTGTTTTATGAACTTATATTAATGTCATCAACTATTAATGATTCTTGCGTTCAAGAAGAATACTCAAATTCATCATTCACATTCATCATGTGTTCCATTCATCATTCACATTCATCATGCGTTCCATTCATTCATCTAATGACCACGGTGCCTCATGATTTTTACGACGAAGCTCTTTGTTGTCCATGTTCCGACCGCATAAATGGCAATCTTGAGACCATACACCGTACGATGACACTCTCAGCCGTCCACGTCCCAAACTTCATGTGACAATCTTGGAACCGCACATTGCGTCCGTGTTCCACTCCTCACATGATGATCTTGGCACCGCACCGCTATGAGAGAGGCTCTCCTCGGTTATTTGTGTCTCACTTGCCCATGCGACGATCTTGGAACCGCACCGCACAGCGCGTAAGATCGCAACATTGTCGATTTGAGCATTAGTAGGTTGGTTCACATCCTCAAGTGCTGGCATGTCATGTTTAGTAGCCTCGGGATCAACATTAAGTTCTTGAGTCGTACCCTCAGTGGGATCGGTAGGTCTCTTCCTTGGAGGTGCCATCATACAAGTGTTGATTTCCCTATCCCCAGTGGAGTCGCCAAAAATGTGCGGGTATGAATCCGGATGCAACGATCACGTGCGTGTCGCGTGACCTAGGGAAACAACACGTGATAGGATGATCAAGAGAGAATCGCGTAGGGAGGAGGAGTAGGCAATCTCAATAGGCTCTAACACACGTGTGACAGGTAAGGGAGCTAAATAGCATCAACCTCACTGAGTACTATGGATTCGTGTATGTTCTTGAGTAAATTAAGTGTTTGATTCACCAAGACGAAAATCCGGCAGCACGACGGCGTTCGTCCCAGATTTCACCTTGTCCAAATGAGGTAATGACTAAGGTATTTATAGAGAATATAGCTGTCGATGTCGTCCGTCAGATGAGACAGACGACCGACGGCTAGGATGAGTCCCTCTCATTATGGATATGGATGTGGGCTCCTTATGGACCCAGGCCCATAAGGCCTTCATTGTAATGTGTGTGAGCCAATTTGAGAAAGGTTGGAATTGGGCAGGCCAATTCCAACGGACCTACTCCAAGCCTTCCATGCCAAAACTCCCATGATCATCCAATTGGATTGGGCCTAACTCTTTAAGCCCTGTCACATTAGCCCAAAGAGTTAAATCCAAATAATAATTAGGTCAAGGCCTTTGTAATCAGATTTGTACATCTACAGTTATATTTAATCTATTACCCATCATTTCAATTATAACAAATGAAAATGTATAGTTATATATTTATGTGGAAATAATTTCTTATTTAGAGTTTTTGTTGATAATAATTACTTAAATAAAATTAAACTAAAAATAATTATCAATATACAGTATCGAAATTGCGATTTAAACGCGGGATGTGAAACATTATATATGTTGTATGTACATTACGATGAAAGAAAGCAATACATGCGCGTATTCAATGGGTGAAGGTCGTGTTGCTACAGTTTGTTTCAGTTTGAGTCGTGTTCAGGTTTGGTGTCCTTAGGTTTTGGTCACGGAAGTTGGCGTGCTTGGCCTTGCCGAACTTCGATGATGTTAATGTTGATGGTGAATCGACTATGGGTGGAGGGCAATGATGGCTTGGTCCGTTTTGGCTGGGATCTTGGAGTTGCATCTGTGAAGTGGCGGTAGATATGGGTGTCCAAGGAGATTTGAGTTTGGTGTCTATTCTACTTTTTAGGGAGAGGAGAGAGAGAGAATGGAGATTGGGGAAGATGATGCTGCTGTTTTGCTGTTTGTCCCTGGATTTTTTTTCTAATGAAGATATCAATCATTAAGCATGATATGTAAATATAATCTTTCTTACACACGATGTAGCTACTGTGCAAAACTTCAATCACGATCCCCATGAGTACATATGTGTAATTTCAATTTCTCATTTTACATACATGATTTTGCAACAAGATTTTAATAATTAATTTCATTCAACTTATATTTTAATTATTTTTTTTAAATGGTAGACGTGTTAGAATCTATTTATGTGTCTTTTGTTTCAAAACACGGGCGAAGATAGTGGTACAACATAAGTTAGCTACAAGGACGTTCACAACATTCTCCTGCAGCAATGAAATTTTCTTAAGGATGTTGGGTCCTATCATTTTAGGATAAATTGAAATCACCTTTAACTTTCATGCTTCTGTATTTATCCACTTAACTCTAAATACAGTTATGTCTCGATCCTCCTGTAGAAATCTCATATCTGTGAGTCCTTAGCAACATTTACGGAGGCAAATTCATATTTTCAGTTGGATTGCGAGGTTTAAAGTTTAATATTTGAGAATATGTAGGATACAATCACATACGCATGAAAAATCAAAGATCTCTATTTATAATTTATCAATGTTCCTTTGGTATTCTCGTTACTATGAAATGGTTAGATATTTATAAAGCTCTTGCTTTTGGTTTTGGATTGTCTCATTCAAACCATGACTATGATGATCATATAACCGGGAAAACTATCATGAAATGTCAATAATGCAGTTTATCCTTTTAAATGGATGACTTTAAGAAAACATAATAAAAATTTTACGTCATTCTCCTTATATGTTTGAGTAGATCCACTCTTTTATTTTCCTCCTTTAATTTAGACTGTGGTAGACTATTTGCGTTCTAATAAATGGAAAGGTTCATGTGGGCTTTATTAATTTTCTTGGGTGATTACACTTTTTGACCGCCTTATTGTAACTGCTCAAGAGAAACTTGTTTTTCTTTTGTAAGGAGTGTTGGAATCGTTTATTAGCTATAAATATTTGGAATACATACCATTGAGAATATCAGATGAATTGAAATTTCCTTATAAAAAAAAAAAAAAAGTAGCTAGTGGTCTAGTACTGTGGCCATGGGGAGACAAATAAAACTTAAATTAATTTAGCCGATAATAATTGACGTTGTTTCATGTCATAAGGTAATTTTTAGAGCAATAATAATAATAGTAAGAAGTACAAGTTTGAGAAACAGTATCAACTAACCTCTGAAGAAAGTCTTCTTTTGAAATAGCCCCAGAAGAGACGAGGACTGCTCTATAGTACTTCAAGGACAGGACAAGAAGGTGGGAAGGGGACAACATTAACAGAGACGCATTATGAAAATTTCTTTATACGATAAAGAGTTGGTCGCCATTTTATTCTATGATAACTTAATCAAGTAATCTAATTATTCTTAAAGAACCAGGGGACCACATAAAAAGCAAAAGTATTCATTATTTAGTTGTCGCTTGTAAAATAAGTCTCTTATTTTTATGCTATAACTCCCCTTTGTCTTTTTTTTTTTTTTGGCCCATTTACAATCCTCTGTTTGCTCCGAAATGTTATGTGGATCTTCTGAAATTCATGAATATCGAAAACTATACCCAATAGACATTGATCTTAATGATTGGATATATATATTGATCTAAGAAATTCACACTTTGAGTATAGGAGTACTCGCATGATGAAATTATTGCGGTTTACGGGTGAAAGAATAGAAAAATTATTCTCAAGACATTGTACGACTCTTGTAATTTATGATTTCAAGTAAAAAAATAATTAAAATGATGGTGATAACAAGAAATAAAAAATAAAAATTTTAAAATATACACTAAAGGAGCACCTATGTTGTATTGTGCCTTGGAACTTACCGTAATATATATGTAAAACATTTCTCTAGAGAGTTAATGCAAATTTATAAGAAAACCGATTAAGTAACAATTAACACAGGCATGTTGAAAAATATTTAAAGGTGGAGCAACAAATGTTAACTAGGATACATGTGCGTGAGATTGCATAGTTAGAATTAATACCTAATTCTCCTTGAGTGCATATTGACAACAAACACCACAAATGAAAGAAGTATAAGGAAAATATCTAACAATTATTTCACATGC
Organism: Combretum micranthum; assembly: GCA_024138025.1. Classification (NCBI taxonomy): domain Eukaryota; kingdom Viridiplantae; phylum Streptophyta; class Magnoliopsida; order Myrtales; family Combretaceae; genus Combretum; species Combretum micranthum. The sequence goes on from JAMXBD010001383.1 coordinate 382,930, forward strand.
TTCTTTCTCTTTTTACCTGGAACATATTCATATAATTACATTTCCATTAGAGCTTAAGTATGATAATCACGTCGTGTCGTTCTTCCATTATGCTATCTATGTATCACATTTTGTGTGCTTTGCGTGCTATGTACTTTACACACTACAAGAAAATTGACTTGTAGAAACAGAATTCTACAATGAAAAATAGGTAAAAGAAGTTATATTTTTACAAAAACAATCAATGACGGTGAATTTTACGATAGAAATTTATATTTAAATATAGAAATTCCATCTCTAAAGCACAATTGAGCTTGACTATTTGTACTTATGTGCCTTGTCTTCTCCTTGTTTTCAATGGTTGAGCTATGCCATGCTAGCCTATTTATTCTCGAGCCAAACCGCATATCATTAATTAAATCCAGTTTCACACCATTTGTATAGAATTTTTTTTTTTTTACTAACATAGTTTTTTGGGTTATTGAATTTTAATCATGAAAATTAGCTCAAAAATTTACGATGTAAATATGACAAATATTGAAACTAAAAAAAGAAATAAATCATAATTTATTATTCCACTAATTGAATATGTAAATAAATTATTAATTTTATTGGAATTTAGAAAAAAAATACATAGTTCATTTCAGAAAAATAGGATGAGTGGGCGATTAACTGCCTTATTAACCATAAGTGATGCAGAGGGGGCAATATGGTGCCCACCACCACTTCCCCTACCCCTCCAATAGCTTGCCCAGCAAAGAAAGTCATGATGGTATTCAGTAATTTGGTCAACTTATGAGAAAAATGAGAGATTGGAGCATTTGACAATGCCAAGAAAGCATTTGCCCCTTTTTTTTTTTTTGTTGTTTGTTGCTAATTAGCTCTAAGGATTTCATCATTTATTGCATATATAACTTCCTAGGCTCCTGTTATTATTGTGGTTGTGGTTGCCTAGGCCGCTCTTCCTCCAATGGGTGCCATGGTAAGCCATAATCATCTAAGTTAAGGTTCAGGTTCGGCTCGTGTTCACTTCCCTCTCTCTATTGCTGCTATGGTTGTCCTTGACTGCCACGTCTATAATATGGATGCTTTTGGCATTGAACCTGAACTACAACTTTTTAAAGATGTCGTCTCATGTGGATTTGATGTTTGTTTCATTTTTGCATATCCAGAAAGGTCAAATCCCCATGACCTCAGAATGATAGTTATGAGCCTTCCGTATGCAAGTTGGGCATCCTTTCTCCTAAGCATGCATTGGAAGCATTACATAACCAAATAGCTGACATCTAATGGCATGCATTGTAGCACTATGTCCATGAGGATGATATCTTTACTAGACACGTTATTTGTATTTCTTGACAGACATATATTAGAGGTGATCATGTGGTGGAATAGCCCACGTAAAGGGATAAGGTCATGCAAGTGGGAAAGCTTTAGGTGATAGCTACCTAACATCTCACCAAGGAATGACATCATCTTCATCCATAACCTCATTTTTCGTTGCATTGAAGTAGAATATTTAAATGAAATCAATATATATCTTGTTCATAAATTGCATAAGGGGGTATAAATTAGTGGTGATGAGAGTATCATCAAATTTATACACATGGTTCAAATAATCCTTCTCATAGTCCTTGTTTGAGAGGATCGGATGAGTATGGAATTCCCTCTCATACCATTCTCTCATGGTAGGAAGGAAAAGGTTTGTATCATGTAGGTGGGAAGGAATCAACGAAC